>MJCC01000002.1:1359530-1399526 GCA_001766655.1 Phytomonas francai
CCCCCTCGCGCGCGTCCCGGGGCTCGACCTGGTGAAGATCTACCGCAACCTCCTCAGGGGCGGCGGCTACCTGCCGACCGCGGCCGAGGTGAACGAGATTCTGACCCGCGCCGACGGCCTCCTTCGCGAGCAGGCGAATGTCATCCTGGTGCCCCTGCCGGTGGTGGTGGTCGGGGATATTCACGGGCAGATCCGCGACTTACTCGAGCATATTCTGCCTGTTGGCGGGCCACTCGTATCGGAGGCGAAACTGCGCGAGGCATCCGCTCAGACTGGGGATGCCGCCGTGAAGGCGTGTGAAAAGCCCGATAAAGGGCCGGCGAATTCTACCCCTACGATGAAGTCCAGGGGGCCCGGTAAGGCTGGCGGCTTAGTTCAGGAGAGGGCGAAGCGACCGAATTCGGCGTCCCGGCAGAATCCGCCTGACCCTACTTTGAACCAGAAGAAAGCCACAGCAGATCGAAAAAGCCAGAAAGACGCGATGCTTTCGGAGGACGCTTTGGGAAAGCAGCCCTCGCAGGATCCGGCGAAGGCATCTACGTATCTGTTTCTAGGAGACTACGTGGATCGTGGAAAGGGTAGCCTGCAGTGCCTATGCCTGCTTTTGGTGGCTAAGATTCTGTCGCCGGATACAGTCTTTTTGCTTCGTGGCAATCATGAGTGTTCTCTTGTGAATCGGCATTACGGCTTTCTGGAGGAGTGCCATCGGATGTATCCCATCATCAACAATCGTGTTTGCGCTTCCGTATTTATTACCCCACCCACCGTCAATGCTGAGGGGGAATTCCTCAAACAGGATAAAGGCAAAGAAGGCGGCTCTCACGGAAGGACTTCTCCCAGCGTTGACTCGCAAAAGAAGGCAGGTAAAAAACTCGATGGGGTAATTGGGACGTGCGCAGGTAACATCGATTTGCCCCCTGCGGGCGAGGAGGAGGAAACCGAAGCCGGAAAGCTTGAGAAGGAGCAGAGCATGATAGATGCCATGGATTGGGATCTTAGTGACCACCCGCTCTGGATTGCTGCGAATAAGTTCTTCGAATGCCTACCTCTGTGCGCTGCGATTTATGAGACCGTCGAGCAAAAGGACTGCAGCCCATCTGATGGCGAAAAGGATCGTACGGCTACAGACCTCAGTGCCCCAAACAGAGACTCGGGGCCGCCGAAGGAGTCCAATCTTGAGGCAGCAGGCAATCGATTTTTTTTGAACTCGGCACGGACTGAGGAGGATAATCGACAGATTGTGAGGGTGTGCGCGATGCATGGAGGACTTTCACCTCACATTGGAAATAGCCTCGATGGCATGATCGCTATTAATCGATTTAAGGTTATTGAGAACGGTGCGTTGGCAGATTTAACATGGTCAGACCCCGTCCCTAATGGGGAAGGCTTATTTGATTCCAGGCATAAAGAGGTTGTTGATCCCACCGACTGCTTTACAGGGAATGATACGAATCCGTATTTAGTATTTAAAGATAATTTTGATTTTTCAACTAAAATAGAATACACTGGCCCGCACATAGGCTTTTCACATAATGCCCGCGGTACGGGGCACACGTTTGGCGAGGACATCACCTGCTCCTTTTTAAAAACGAACAAGATAAACTACATTATTCGCGCGCATCAGTGTGTACAGAAAGGTTTTCAATGGCTTCACCAGCATCGTGTGCTCACCATTTTTTCAGCATCGAATTACTGTGGCATTGGAAACAAGGGCTCCTTCGCGATACTCGATAAACATGGTATTCCGAAGCTAATTCAGTACGGGCACACCGGAGCTACAGAGGACGATGAAATTGAAGCCGCTGCCCCTATTCCACCACGAGAATTTTTGTGAAAAAGAAACAAACAGAGATAACTCTAAAAGATGTGAAGCGAATATGCAGTAATCGAACCGCTAAAATGGAAACCCCTGTATAGGGGAGAGAGAGAGAGAGAGAAGGAGAATACTAAGGTCTTTGGAAAGGAGGCAGAAATGGAATGAAGTAGTGCGTAAATTTTTAGCATTTCTTTTGTCTTATTAAACTATCTCATTGGATACACATTACTAATTTTAGAGTTATGCTATGCAAATTATCATTTTCCATTTCTTATTATCCTTCCATGTGGGTGCCCGTACTTTCACTGTTTTTTATCTGATTCTATTATTCGTTACCTTGTTAATCCTTTTTTCTGCTGTGGTATCTCTTTGTGCGTGAGAAGGGGATTGCTTTCCTTTTCTTCATTGCCACCATGTCGTCGTTAGTGTACTTTTTTTTGCATGTCTAAAATTCACTATTTTAGTTTAAATTACAGCAAAACAGGTAGTTGTGATTATTTTAATCGCTTTTATTTTCATTAAAATATGTGCTCATCGATATATCTTTAAACATAAGGTAGAAGGACATTTTTGCCTATTTTTATCCTTTTATATCACGTTGCCCTTCTCTGGAAGAGGAGGAAGAGGAGGAGGAGGAGGAGGGGGGTACAGTGTTTAAACCTTTGCCTTGTTATCTTTTAGCTTTGCATTATTTGAATCTCTTTTTTTCTCTATGAAACAGATAAGGGGGCCGTTCTCATCTAGGTTGTACTTCTGGTTACAGTGAATCGCATTATCAAACCGTTATCGCATTATGGAGATTCTCAAAAAGACGGCTGCGTTTCGCATTCAGAAGCAGGTTGAAGGGCTCCAACCTAGTGAAGTCACGGAGATTTCTCTCAGTGGCGTGCCATTATTGCCAGAGCTTATTAGTCCTTACCACAGTCTTGTTCACCTCACCCTCGTTTCGCTTAAACCCCAACTAAACTCTCTGCAATCCATTCCCCTCGGCTGCTTTCCTTCATTGCGCTTGTTGGATTTGAGTGATAATGCCGTAGTCATACCGAGTCCCCTTACTTTGGGGCTCAAAGAAACACGTGTCGCCGCTGAGAAGGGGAATCGTGACGGTGGTTCTACCCATAGCGTGGATGTTTCCACGCCAAGTAATGATACTACTGAGGGCAAATCGTGCCCGCTTGTTTGCCCTTCACTGAAGCGTCTGTTGCTACCGAATAACTCGATTACAGAGATAGAGGAGGTCAAGCGTTTGGCATTTTCCTTCCCCGAGCTTGAGGTGCTTGACCTGGTTGATAATCCTGTCGACACCCCTTCGCATTTCAGTGTTATTTTTGAGCTTTTCCAAAAGCTTGTTGCGCTAGATTCAAAAGATAACACTGGCTGCGAGGTGATAGTGGAAGACTCGGATGAATCCTCGATCGATGAAAGCAGTGAGGAGCTGGGGGGGAGTTCAGAGGAAGATAGTGATGACACTGATGATGAGGAAGACGTTTCGAGTAGTGGAACTGGAGACTCTGGTGGTTCTCCTGCAGAAAAGCGTCCGCGTATGGAATAAAGACAGGGTTGCAGTTCTATTAAGCGATTTAATAGAAGAGGCTTCAAAAAAGTTGACATATAAATAAAACCATCCTCAAAGGATGGTAATTTTTTTTTTACGGGGGAGGGGGGATTGTATTCGCTCCAGGACACGTATGTGGATGAACTTCATTAAAGAAATACATGGCGCGAAAATAGCGTTATTCTTTGTAGCTTGCTCACCTTTTTGAAACAATATATATAAATTTCTCGCCGTAAATCTTTCTTTTTTCTTCCTTTTTACACGCTGTTGCTTCAAAGCTCTACATATACCTGAAGAAAGGGAGAAAGGAACAAACGCACGCAAAAGGTACGAATTAAGCCTTGCTTTTTTTTTTGTACATTTGAACCGATGCCGTCTAAAGAAGCACCTCTCCCCCCTGAGTTGGCTCAGCGAATTGATTCCCTAACTATAGTGCATAAACAATATCAAAGCGGCTCCGCTTCCACTCAGAATGGTGATAAAAAAAGTGCTTTATCATTAATTCAAGAATGGAAAGAGGTTGGTAACCTGTGCTATGGAAATGAACGCTTTATTCCTGCAATCCGCTGCTATACAAATGCTCTCCAACTAGCGGAGGGTGACTCTGAGCAGTGCGCCATTTTGCTCTGCAACCGTAGTGCTTCTTACTTGAAATCTATAATGTGCTCGGGATCATCCATGGCATTGAAGGATGCAGAGAAGGTAATTGCATTACGGCCCAATTGGTACAAGGGGCACCTTCGCCTCGCAGACGCTCATTACATGCGGAAAAACTACGAAGAGGCCGAAGAAGCGTACAAGCGAGCACTGAACATAGAACCGGCCTGTACTACTGCACGAGCTTCTCTCGAATCTCTCCGTAACGATATCGAAAAGCGAGCCATAGAGAAGCAGAAGCAGGAGAGCACGATGTGGAGTTCATATGGGAAGGAAAAGGGCCTAGACACGTTTAATCGAAGCTATGACAATGGAACGCCATTTTCGAAGTACTATGTCAACAAGGATAGCGTTAGCTCTAGCATGAATGGCTCGACGCCGACGCAATCTGTCAAATATAACTCTTCCTATTCAACATATACCGACGCGACGACGGAGAGCGGCGCTCTTACTTTAGCGCCGGATAACGAGAGTACGGAAAATCTTGTGCGGTTATGGAAACGAGACGTGCTTGTGCGTGAAGACCGCACAGCGATGAAACCGCGCACCGTCTCCCTCAGAGATATCGACAGTAGCTCCGGGAGCACGTATAAACAACAGTTGCTTTCGACATTCCGAAACAAGATGGCGACAGATACCCAATTTTCCTCAACCATCTCTGCGCGTATAGAGGATCAGCACCTCAGAGGTCAGAACGTGAATTATCGAGAGGCGGATAAATACAGAAACATTTACGAGCGCTCCACAAATGGTATTGGTCTTGCGATAACGACTGATTCGTATAAGGAGTTTAATAGTAAACGAGAGGGATACTATTAAGGTGATAAAGAAGATTTAAATATATTTGTGACTTTTGAGACGAGTTCGCAGCTTTTGCTTTTAAATTATTATACACACAAGGCTCAGGGGCAGTTTAAATTTCATACGTACACGTTTAGAGTAGTAAGCACTCTTGCATAATTATTCTTTTCATTTGGCTCTATGTCAGTGATCTATATGAAGTTCTTGCCAGAACAGGCAAGTTTATCAACTACCACTAAAATTATCGAGCCAAATCCATAAATTTTACTATGTGTCATTTCCACAGTTGCATAGGTTTTAATTGTGTCCAAAAATGCTTATGAGTATGCGTATATTTTACCGAGTAATGTATTTATGTGCTTTTAGTATATATGTGAGATTATATATCAGGTGTGCAAATGAATAGCGAATGAAAATGGGCCGAATGATAACTTCGTTTCGGTGCTTAGGACACTTTCAATTTGCAGGGATGCAGGGTGTGTGGAGGGTGAGGGGGTAGAAGAAGGAGGTTGAGGATATTGAAGGACTGCTAAAAAACATCTTAAAAACGAAACTAAATATTTACTTACTCCTTCAATCTTCTTTGATGTATTCTATCCTTTTAGAACATTTTTAATATTGCGTTGTTACATTTTTTTACTGCTATTATATACAATTTAGATATGTTTTAGTCACACATTTTTATCCTGTGGCATTACATTCTTCTATTATAATCCAATTACAACAAAGATGTTCTCATCGCAAACTGTCCCCAATGGATTATCTTGGGAGGGGACCAAACGAAGGCATCATGTTAGACTACAGTTCGTTTCACAGTCTTCGCGTTCAAAAAGTGGGAGATCCACTTCCAACGGTGTGGTAGCGACTGCGGCGCATGACGACACTGGCATGGAGGATTCCATTCATAGCTCGACTGAGTCGTTTGTTTCACACAATAGTAATCGGAATGAAGAGAACATGCAAACCAGTAGTTCAATTGCCAACGGCTCTTTTAGCTCAAGCGTTCATAGCAAGATGGAGACAAGCCAAGCTGAAAATGCTGGTAGTTTGGGTAGCCATATACATGATTCTGGTAGGAAGGAGGAGTGTAATGGGGGGGTGGATGTCAATCATTCGCTTTCCACTACTGGTACGTGTTTAATGGCGAACGAAAAGGAAGTAGATCCAAAACGTGCTTATTTCTATTTGCCAGTCGGCTCAACACAAACGAGCAGGGAGTTTAATATCGAACATACCAGTTCACGTGAACACGGCAAACCAAGGAGTCATAGTAACGGTAGTTTTACTGACTCTGATATGGCCTCTTCGAGAAGGAAATCTGGGGAGAATATAAGATTGGTGCCGCACCCGCCATCACCTTTTTCTCCTGACGCCCTCTCGAAGGACCCGCCTTTGCCGATCAACGACAGCAATGCCCTCAAAGGAAATCCACTTACAGTGGATACACGCGTTTTCATGATGCCTGAGTACGGCGACGCTTTCCCAAAGGCGAATGTTGCTTCTCTCGTGCAGTCAGGGATGCAGGGAAACGGAGATGATTTACCAACTGAAACATGCAGTCATACTGACACTGGCGGAACGTCAGAGAATGGAGCAGAAGGCAACGGTAGCTCCAGGAGACATACCAATGCCGAAGCGGAAGGGCGTAAGTCCAGTTATAGCCCACAATTGGAAGATGACGGGGTTCCTGCCTATGCTTTTTTTCCACTCAATATCAACGAGCGTGACTATGTTTTGAAATGTTACGAGGAATATGGAGAAGAAATGGTAAGTGAACAGGTGTCCCATTCCCCTATTACGGATGGTGCGCTTTATCACCTCCTGGAGAAAATAGACGATACAACACAAGACGCTATTCAGAGACTTGCGAGGTTAAAGCGGTGTTTGAACCTCAATTTAGACTCCTTTCCTCATAGTAGTACGTTGTCATCTTCACACGGTACAGAATCTTCCGCATTGCAGGTGGAACCCCATCATGCTATTACAGAAGCAGGGGTGCTACATTATGCAGGACATATCAAATTTATTAAGGCAGCGAGGCAATTTGAAAATGACGAATCTGATGGCGTTACGCGTGTTGAGGGAATTTCGCGCGACGAGGGTTGCAAGGAATCCCACAACGGTGCAGAACCACCAAGTAGCCACAGGAGCTTGCGATGCAATTCTGCTCGCCCGCGGTCTGCCGTTACTGCACGGAGAATCCGCTGTTCATCTCTGCGAAGCTCTCACCATTCCGATGCCAAAGTTTCCTCAAGGCGGACTTCTTCGATAGTGCCGAGGCCCTTATCCGCCAAGGCTACACCGAGGTCGTCATCCGCGTCCCGAGCAAGGCGAGGCATCGCCGCAGTCAACAGCCCACCGCCGTCAAGGAAGCCCAATGAAGTGAAGCGTCCGTTTTCTCTCGGACGGCCCACCCCTCCGCGTGAGCCGTGCGCGCGTTCACGCCCGAGGACTCAGGGCCTCCCTTTAAAGCAGCTCCAAGCACGCACCATCGCCGCCGTGCCGGTGCCGGCGGGCCTGCCGAAAGGCCGCAAGGGCTCAGCTCCTTCTTTAGAGCCGGCCAAGCGCGCCGCAGAGGATCGCGCGGGGACGGAAACCCCCGACCAATCCCGTATCCTGAACCTCTCAAGACAGGCCTCATCCTCGTCGTCGGCGGCCGCGCGGCGGCCCCCTCTGGGCGTTGCCGAGAATGCCTCGCTAAAACAACGTATCGAAACGATGGCGTTAGTCGATTGGCAATCCATGGCTTGCGCGGCGTTCAAGAGGCTTAAGGATAACAAAGGGTGCCTTTCCATCCCCACCCTTCAGTGCGTGCTTGAGAAATTTGATCTCACTGTAGACCTCTCTTCTGTTCAAGGTATTGAAGTAGACCATGCGAAGACTAATGCGCTGAGCTTAGCAGAATTCTTATGGATTGTAGGCAGCGTTTTTGATGTGCCGCTGACACCAACTAATCACACTCATAAAGGACGCCCACACAGTGGAAGCGGGGAGTTGTGTTTCAAAATGCTTCCAATGAGGAGGCGGAGTTCGATTAAACATAGAAGCAGCAGCATTAGAAGCCTTAACGATAGTCTGGCCTCCTCTGACTATGGACCCCCCTCCGAGCGAAATACCAACGGAACGAGAGGCCTCGCTTCGCCTGATGCGGAGTATCCTCAGATCTCGCCGAATTCCCCCATCATCGCCTTCTGTCGTGCGATTCGTTCGCAGGTGATGCTTCTCCGGAGTATGAAAGATGTCAATAGCGACTCTCGCTGTGAGACCCCTAAATCTGAAGAGGCCATGCACCGCTGTCGGCGGCAAAATGAACTTCCTTCCAAAGGCCATTCCCGAGACGCTGCGGCTGCCAAAGAACACTGGGAGGGGTACACTACTCATATGGATCCACCAATGCCTTGCGAAGCCCAAAATGACGAATTTTTTCAGCAGCTTTCAAAACCGAAGGCACAGAGAAATAAAACTTTGGGTAGGGGTTCTCAGAGTTTGTTTTCACGGAAGCTGGCCAGAACCACCGGGTTCGATAGGGTTAACTTGTGTGGGGACATTCTTACTAGGTTGTCGCCCTACTACAGCCCTCAACACATTTTAGGGCAACGTTTTTCTCCGAGACGCTCAAGAAAACTCTATAATGCTGTCTTGGAGGTGCGTGAGGATGAATATCAAGATAGAAGTCATCTTTTCTTTCCCAATTATCGAATCCCATCTTCTAGGTTGTCTTCAGCTGATCCAAGTCGCCACTTCGAGCGTCCGCATAGCATCCCCGGTGGTTTAGGCATCAGCGCTAAATTGGCTAGGATGCTTTCAGTCACTCATGCAATTCCAAAACGATCAGCTGCGAACGTTGCCTATTCCCCTCCACTGTCTGCTAGGGGGTTCGGCTCGGAGCATCACACTGAAAGTTGCAATGGTACCCCTTTGCTTTCCCACCTTTCCTATCTTTCCAGTGCCACGGTTCCCTGTTCCCCTCTCTATCGAAATGGTGCATGCAGGCCGTCTCAGAAACCACCTGGAAAAGCTTCTCATGGAGGAAGTCCGCAGTTTCACTCTTGCTATGCATCCACAGGCGCCATAGTGTTCCCAAATGCTCAATCCCGCTACCGAAAAAGGCTTGTATCAGGTGATTCTACTTTGCGGATGTTAAAAGTATCGGCTTTAGCTAAAGAGGACGGCGGTGGGGAAGCAGGGGATGCTGCAAGATTAGAAGTACCTCCTCTTCCTTCTAAACTGTGTGGCAAATCCAAAGCTGAGATTGTGAATTCATTGCGAAGGCTCTACGAGGAAAAAAACAGCTTAGCGGAGAGGATTAAGCACCTTACTATGCCGGAAAGCGTTTATCTAGCACTAAGAGCTGAGCACGCAGACAAAAGATTACCGAGAAACGACCTCCCTTCTGGTTTCTCCAAGAAATTGTGTTCTGAAAAAGATAAGCTACAAAGCCTTCAAGAATCACTTGGCACCATAGTCGACGATATTTCAGTACACCTACGTGCCTTTATGCATACTGGGTAGCATCCTTCTGAAAATTCCACCTAAGCTCCTGCTTCACATACTGCGGAGCACTAATGACGTTTACGTTTTCCGGTAATACTGCATTAGCGCCTGCCATCTGGGCGACATCGGCCCATTCATCTTCTCTTCCCTGTCTTGGCGTGTTAAATGAGCGGCATCATTTGGGTAGTTGCACCCCTCGGGCGCCCGAAGCTTAATCACACTGACGGCAAACTGTCAGAGGCATTATTCCTCAATTCCGAGAAATTAAAAAGTTTGCATTAGAGAGTCATGATGTTTTAGGTGTTCAGAATGGTTTAGGGCCAAAAGCAAAGGATAACGGTACAAATGCCATCGGTCGCGCCATCATGTTTGCAAACAGTCTTTTTCTATGAACAGAAATTCCAGAAAACGAGGAACAGGTGACATTGTCCTTATTTATACAAAATATCAAAGAAAAGAGTACTTACCTAATTCATTTCGGTTGATTCAACTTCTTATGTGAGACAAACCTAAAAGCCATGCAATTAGTATTATTTAGGATGGGTGTTGTAAAATGATGGGATCAATATTGTCGAGTCGGCATCAATAAGCCAAACCAGTACAGAAAGGAATACACAGAGGAGAAAGGGGAGAAGAGCGAAGACTAGTGTGTGTGTGCGGGGGGGGGGGGGGAGAAATGAAAGGGGAGAGGTAGGTAGAAAGGAGGAGCCCACTAGAGTTGCAGCAGTTTTGTTAAGGCTACGATTCAGTTGGGCGATCAGCTCTTTGGACGAAGCCAACCCTGTTGCTGCAAGGCATCTTGCGCATGACACAGCAGTCCAACAGCATTATCTTAAGGAAAAGGAAGCTTGTCCCTTTAGATATGTCAACGAACCTCAAAATGTTTATATCAACTCAGTAATTTATTTTAGATTTGTTCTGATTATTTAAACCGCATGGAGTGAAACATGAAAAAGACCTCAAACGCTAGTAGAAGTGCTCAGTTTCGACTAGAAAGATGAGGGAAACGGATTGTTTAAATTTCCTTTGATCTGCATGTCCTATAGATGTAATTATTATGTGCTCAATTTGCTTAGTATTATTACGTAAATTAAGAGCAATGCTTGCTATTATACCCCTTTATATACATATGGGATAAGAATATTATTAGCCTTGCCTTTATGGTCTACCACTGGAATATTTTTTAGTGGTATCTGCTTTTTGTTTGATATCGAGACGTGAAGATGTCGGCTTAAACAGTTGCAGAGCATTTTTTATCCCCCCTTTTTAAAAATCTTGTCATAGGGAAGGGACTTCACTCAAGTGAGAAAGTGGCATGAGGAAGGAATCCCAAAAACAGTAGAAACATAGTAAGAATCATATTCTGCATCTTATTATCACAGTCGTTTTAGTGGTAAAACCTTTTTTTTTCTGTACTTTAGATTAGTCTATTGTTTGAACTTTTAAAAGAGTAAATAACATAAAGCTTCCTAAGCCATTTTTGTCCACATGTCGGTTTGGGTTGTGTGTTTTGTCTACATTCGTTTTGATTTAGACATCGGTCCGAAGGCTGAATACATTACTCCGCAAGACGCACTTACTGAAAATGGGAAGAGTGAAATCCTTAAGTACGCTTTTCCAGACTGTAACCCAGATTGCGACCACAACTTTATCTTTAATTTTAGTCTAGAGGATTGCACACAGGCAGCCGCGCAGGTCAGACCTGAGACGGTGGTTGCGAACCTTGGCAAAGGCTCTATCCTCTCAAAGCTTTACGGTGCCGCTTACTATAGACAGAAATACGACACACGCGTGCAACGCTCCTACGTGCAGCAAGCCATTGTCTTACTTTCGAGACTTCCCTACACAGCTGTCCATGAGCTTATTCTACGCACCGTGGCTCCGCGCTTTGCGCAATGTTGCACGCTCTCTCCGGATACGGAGTTGACCGCCGTTTCGAGCGCGCTATCACCCTTTCCATCGAAGTTCTATCACATGGATCCGAGCTACAATCCGGAGCAGTATACGCAAGAGCAGGTTCTCGACGAGGCGATCAAGGAAATCGCCGGGTGGCCTTCCCCACACCCTCAAGTACGCTACGAGGTTCTCCTCCTCCACCAGATTCTTGTGTTTATAACAGGTCCGCGCTCCTTTATCCAGGCACAACCGCATCAATGGCAGCAGCACGCCGTCAAGCGACCACCATTTTCCCTAGATCACCGTACCTCTTTTTTGAAGCGGCGCACCACCATGGGGTTTGATCCTTCCTTTCCAGCATTTTTTTTACAAGAGCTTCTTCCGTTATGCGATCTGCTTAGAGACCACATAATCCACTTGACCTACCTTTGGGAGCTGGTTATCAGTCATGAGCCACTTCTTATATTGAGCAATACCCCATCAACAGCCTCTGCAGCAGCTATGGCTGTAGCTTCACTTGTATCCCCGATTCCATACACGGGTGTAATCTCCTCGTATTTTACAATGCAAAGCAATGAATTTACACGGTTAACACGGATGGGCAAGGCTTTACCCTTTCCCGCTACTGAGGGCCTGATCGTCGCAGGCACCAACCCCCTTCTTATCCGAAGCTTTGACGGCTGGCCTAGTTTACTCGCGGTGATAGACCACTCTGTGCGAACAAGAGGGGAGCAGCCCGTTTTACCATTTGGATTACCTGCGAGCTCTACTGTTTGTCGGGCTGCATCTCCTAATACTTTATTGCAGACGGGGCTGTCCTCACCCCCCAAGGTAGGGTTTTCAGCGAACTCTGTTTCTTCTAAAAGTATCACACAGTGCTTGAACACAGTAACTCATACTTCATCTCCGCTGTTCCGCACAAAACGTTGGACGTCTTCCCCTAGTCCATTAAAGGGTGATTCGGCAAGTGGTTCAGCTTCGTGCGTGCAGGGAACATCTCAGGGTCAGCCACCAACGGTAATCGAGAAAGATAAACCTCCCATACTTCCGTATGGCAGTTTCTTATATGGGGATGCAATAGGCAGAGCTAGGTTACTCTCTCCAACGACGGTCTCTTCGCAGAAACCCCAAACTCGAGAAATCCCTATGCCCCTTCAAGCTTCTGGAGCGGGCGTTTGCGAGACACTCAATCCGCAAAGAATAAATTTAAATGAAGTCTCAGTGGACCGTTTTGCATCGCTACAGATTAGTTCATCGCGTAGTAGAAATAGTCAGCATTTTGTGTCCCTTAGCTCAACTTCTGGAAATTTCAGGGATCAGGAAGGGGAGTTAGAGATGGGTGGGAATTTAACTGCTTTCAGCTCGTGCCGGCGGTATCGCTTGCAGTCTAGCTCGTCCTCGAGTTCAAGGTTGAACCATCCCTCCCCAACCTCCGACAACGATATCGCAGCCGAAGCGGACAATTTCAGAGGTAAAGCCAATGGCGGCAAGCGTGCTGGTGAATCTCAGCACCCTCCGTTACCACATCCTTCACCCCCCCTACATTACGCTCAGCCTGTTGGTTTCCCAATGAAACCTTCGACTAATTCTGTCGTGTCTCTTCTCGACGCCCAACCCCAACCGAAGTTCTTCTCCAATGCCGCCCTGCCTCTCTCACCGCTCGGGGTGGGCTTCGGATCGAAGCGCACGGCCAGCCATCCGCGAATCAGGAGTAGCGATTGCACCTCACCAGCCCCGATCCATGGATCGGGGATGGGCGAAAACAGTCTCTTTACACCTGAGAAGTGTAGTATGTTAAAAAAGGAGACGTTACGCGCGCCACAGAAAGAGATATCCATAAGTTTGTCCAAGCGAAAAGAGTCTCGCAATAAGCTGCAACACCGTCTGGTAAATCACTTTGACTCAACATTTCACTTTTTGCTCAACCACAAGGAGCAGACCTCATACTTACTGGAGCGTCTGGAGGCGGCCTCAAAAATCGAGATGGGGGCGCAAAACCTCTCTCTAGCCTCGCATGTTGACCAGCACCACTGTGAACGGAAACTCGAATGGGTAAATTCCAGCAACACTTCTTTCGAGCCGTTGGATGTCGTTAGTTCGTATAATGACCATCCGTTTTCTCAGTTTTCTGTTCTCAACAGCGCCACGAGAAAGTTTTTTGACTCCCTAACCCACGAGTTTCTCTCCCCCATCACTTTTTGGTTCATGTCGGTAACTCGTAGTATCTCTTCATTTGGCTTGTGCGATATATCCGTCACGGAGTCGATTCTCTCGGCGGACAAATTTCTTGTGTTTTTTCGTGAAAACCACAGGAGGATTGCCCCTGGCTTGTGGACACGGCACCATCGTTACACAAAATATAAAACCATTTATGAACGATTCGCCCGTGGTTCTCTCTTTCAAACTTACATAAAACAGCTTCTCAGTGAAAAGCTATACAAGGAGTTATCTGAGTTCGAGACGGTGGAGTGGGAGAAGGCTTTTCCGTATGAAGCTGAACGAATCGATATGATAATTAATTTGTATAATGTGGCGAAGCGAGAACTTACACACACCTTAGATCCGGATGTGGTGTTCATCACAACCGTGACTTCCGTGCTCGCCAGGATGGTTCTTAAAATTGAGCAGCCGTTGCAAGACCAGCTTTTAATGAAGATTGCGGATCTGAAGTTGTAGGGGAAGAAAATCAAATTCCTGCACATATGGTGCGTGCGTGTGTGTGTGTGTGTGTGTGTGTGTGGCTGTTAAGTAGAAGGGGAGGGGGCAAAATCACATTAGCACAACATAATGATCTGGATGTGAATTAAAAGGTTTACACGGCACCCCATTTTCCCTAAATTAAATGAATTACATTATCCGTTGTGCTGGCTGATACGAGACCAACTAAAAATTAAGTTCTACCCCCCCGGCCTCCAAAGACTAGTTTCTTCCTTTTGGTGTATGAAAAAGAAGAACAATTAAACATACTTAAAGGTTTAGCTAGCGTAGACGAGGGTTGATTGCCATTTTTGCCCAAGCACATTGATAACGGGGGATGCTTACGGACCAGCAGGTTGCGGTGCTCATCAAGTACTATCAAACTATTCGTCTTACCGGGGAGCAAAAAGACCGATTAATTCAAAAGTACTGGGAGGCTAACGTCGAGGACCAGAAGGAAATCGCGCGGGCCTACGCCCATCTTTTCGCCAATGACGCGGAGTTCGTGCAGCGGCTGATGTTCTACCACGACTACTACCTCCACAACGGGGCTGGCGGGGGGTGCGCGAACGCGAAGGACCCCGCGCAGAGCGGAGGCAGCGAAGGCGGCAGCCCGACCTCGGGCTCGCCTTTTTCGTCGTCGAACGGCGGGAGCGCGTTCGGGCCCGCGGGGCCGCCGCCGCGGCGCCTCACCCACGCCCAGCGGCTCGTCCGGACGGCGATTCAGGACCAGTTCTCGAGGCTCACCGGCCCGGGCCCGTACGCGCTGCGTTTCGCGCTCGTGATGTCGGCGGCGGAGCGGAAGGAGGTGGTCGACCTCTACGCCTCCCAGTTCGAGTACCCGGACCCGCAGGAGCTGCAGAAGCTCGTGATGGCGCCCCAATCGCTCTCCACGCGCACGCGAAAGCGGATTAGCGGGAGCTACAGCTGGTACCTCCGATGCGAGACCACCGGCGAGGTCGTCTGCGCGGTCACGGTCACGGTCCATCACCACCAAACGCACAAATTTGTCGAGATGCCCCTCTTCGCCACCGCGGCGGGGTATAAAAAGAACGGGTTCGGGCGGCTGCTCAACGCCGCCCTGGCGTCCTGGTGCCAGCGCATGGACTTTGAGTTTATCATGATATCCGCGGACGTGCAGGCGATCCCGTTTTGGAAGCACATGGGCTACGAGATGATGTCGAAGAGGGAGCGCAACGGCATCGCATTTTTTTACGAGCACGAGTGCTATAAGTTCAAGGGGGCGGAGGCAATGATCGGGTACTGCCGGCCTTCGCATGCGGCGCTGTCGCCCACATCAACGTCGGTCGCCGCGGATGCTAGAATGGATGCTGAAGGCATGAATTCTGGCAAAAAGCCGGCGGCATTATTGTATAATCAGAGACCTGAGATTGTGTTGCAGAGCATGCCCAAGTTCGTGGTCGTGGGCGCACTGGAGCTGCCTTAGCATCTGGGTGAAGGTAGGTCGTCTGTATGTGTGTGTGTGTGTGTGTATGTGTGTCTGAGTGGGAAATGAGAAAGCGGGCGGTGGTCAAGTTTTTTTTTTTTGTGTGTGTGGGTTTCAATGGAACCTCTCCCATTCATACGTGTACATTAAAATGGTGAAACCCATGTATTCTGATATTTCGGCATACTACCTGATTCGCATAATGGTTTAAAAAAAAACTAGGTTCCACTCCCGTTCCCTCTTTCATGTGGTGCTTTTAGCAATGGTACAGTTTTAACAGGTATGCCTCTATAGGCGACTCATTTTTTTTTTTTTTGCTGTGTCTGGGTATGCTAGAATGCGGTTTCCTGTGATTTTTATTTCTTTGTTTTCTAATTCTTGTTTTAAACGCCGGGCAGATCGGAAGGCTCTAAGGGACAGGCGTGGCCTCTTTTTAGTAGTTCATCCGAATTTAATTTTATTTTCCAAATTATTGGGTATTAGGGAGTCAGGTATTCTTTTCTTTTTTCCCCTCATTTTAAAGAGCCAGGTCGGATAGCTTGAAGGTATACGTATTCAAGTGTGATTAACTTACAATTCGGTATACGTTTTTTATTATTCCAAATCATTTTAAATAATACATTTTGTGCTTGCTTAAAGCGAAGATCTCACGGAGAGCCGCACCTAGATAAGCACACTTTGGTGCACTGAGAAAGAAAGGGGCAAGAGGAAAATGCACGGTGGGTCCGATTCTGACGTTGTACATCACGTTCTGCGGTACAAGACCGATTACTATCGCATTTTTAACCTAGATCGCGTTGCTAACAATGGGCAAATCAAGAAAGCCTACAAAAAAATGGCTCTCATGTGTCATCCAGACAAAAACAAGGATTCACGCGCTGCCGAGGCGTTCAAGATAGTCGGGGAGGCTCATTCCACCCTGATTGATCCCACAAAGCGCAGAATCTACGACCAGGTCGGCGCGGCGGGCGTTCAGCAGCATGAGCGAAATGCGGGGCGGCGGCAGTACGCGGCGCGTCCGGAGGGGAATGTTTTCATGCGAAACGGCGGCCCCGCCGGCGCACGTGACTTCTTTGAGGAGTTCCTCTTCGGCAGTGGTGTTTTCCATTCGTACCAGCGGAACAACGGAAATGCCCGCCATGGCGTGCCCCCCACGGGTGCGGGTGCTAACTTTGAAGCTGACGGTAGCCAAAATATTTTCATGGTCATTCCTATTGTCATTTTCTTATTATTGGCATTACTTTTGCAAAGCAGCTTTTTAGATTTTAGCGCTCAAGACACCAACTCTTACCGAAACAAATACCAAGGCAACGCTTCCTTGTTTAGTCTCACACCATCTCATGCGGATGATCATATCATTAAACTCGTCACTTCCCTCCATGGGATTCATGTACCCTATTATACAACTAAGCAATGGTATGAAGTGACGAGGCGCCGAAAAGATTTACTTAAGGAGATGGAACGGGAAGTTTTAAAGAAACAAGAAAGATATTTAGGGAAGCTCTGCGAAGCGGAGAAAATGAAATATCGTTCAGTTGGGCGCAACGACATTCCTAAAGCTTGTACAGATCATCGGGAACTTTCAAGAGTGTTGACTTAGTATGTACTGGTTAGTTATCTATTTTTCACCTTCAGTCATTTCTCCTTTCCGTGACTTTTTTGTGTGTCGGTTGGTTACTTACCGTTGTTGCTTCGTGATAGCAGCTATGGATAGTGGGAGAGGGAGAGAAGGTATCACCGTTTTAATAATAAATCTTCGAAGGGGTGGTAGAGGTGGTGCTAGTAAACTACTTATTCTCTTATCGCCGACTGTCTAAATTCATTTGGCAGAGGCTTGTGAAAAGAAAACTGAAGGGCCCTTTTAAGGGGAAACTAATGTTCAAAGGTATGCATTTAATGAATTCTCATTTATCCTTTATTTTGCCTGAACATGCAAGGGAAGTGGCTAGCTTAATCAGCATATTCAGCTACAAATCTAGATGTAACCTTTTTTTTTTTCACAACAAAGAGGACAGGTCTTCTCGTTTTTCTTGTTTTTCACAAGGCTCGGGGACAGATTCAACACAGATCCGTTTGCTTCGATTTTTTCCTATCATTATTTTTATGCTTGGATACTACAACTCATGAACTGAGATTTGCACCGCTCTTGTTTCTATCGGCACAGTTTCCCTCCCATTCCTATTTGTATTGAATCTCTTATAATGATGCGTAAATTGTTGAGAAAATAGGTAATGTCAATAATAAATAGAGATTTGGCGTTGAGTCATGGGACCACATACGAACATATGTTTATAAATAAATGAATATAAGGTCCCCTGGGTATATGCCCATTGGTGCGCATACCTAGATACCTTGCTTTTTATACTTTATGGTTAATATATCGTGTATCCAAAAGATTATTACTTCTGTGTTCTTCATTTCAAGAATATTTCCTGTTTCTCCTTCTTTCAAAAGGGGTTTAAGACCTCCCCCCCCCCCCCAAAAAAAAAAAATACAACAGGGAAAAACATATACATGTGTGTGTAAGGGGGGTGGAACGCAGTGTGTCCAGTTCTTGGTTCGATCGCTCCACGAGCCCCATTCTAAGCTTATTTTAAGCACTTGAGAAGTTGTAGAATTAAACCAGACAAGACGTGTGGTGATAATGTGTGTATCTAGTCAAAATATGAAAGCAATCCAGTATGCACTTCAAGGGCACAGAGGATTTCTTTCATTTACCCATGTGCACCAGTATCAACTCTTTCTACTTATTCCTTTTTCCAACCCCAACAATGTCAGGCTTTCTGATTATTGTAGAAAGTTGAAAAACACTGTATTTTGTACACCGAATCAACGGTGGGTTCTACATTACTTATAGGCTATAATCGTTTTGCGTATTTCTCGCTGCTTATTTATCGTATACTTTAAGCAGCTAACATTATTCCGTCGAATAAGTGTTTGCAGCAATATTTTCTTTTACACTGCAAATGTATTTCTCTTTACCTTTTTACGTCCTTTGTTTTCCATTCTATTTCTTTGTTACAAGACCATGTTGCATTAAGCAGCGAAGTTCACATTTTTCTTATATCATTCCTATTAGAGTTGTGTTTTTCCATACTCCTTAGTTTTTTTTTGTTGTTAAAAAGGTAAAATAATATCTATATGATTCACTCGTTAGAAGTTACGCCAACATTGCCTGGAAGAAGTGATAGGATAGAAGAAAATGTGTCTAGGTTATCTCACCTCTCACAGATCGGTGCCGCGGCTGGGAATTGTGCATCGCTCTCGCCTCCAAAAAATTCAAAAGGGGAATCGGCTTTGGGAGATGAGTACGCTAAGGTCAACTCAATAGGTAAACCCCGTGGATTTGAAGACAAAGATGGCGTTTCTGATGCCAGATTTATGTTAAAACAATCAATACAACCATACTTAAACCATGAAGATGGGGAGAGTCTCAAGCCACATGGTACAACTCTGGGTAATCTAAATGTCAACAATGACGCTGGAAAGCCTGACACGAGATTAAGCCTTATGGGAGAATCTTTCATAGGGAGTGAAAGTGCCGAAGAATACCTGACCAGATTATCCTCAAAGTTTCAGAAACAACATCACGAGACCCTTTTCCGAGATTCGTTGAGGATTTCTGTTCAATCTAGAACTTTGTCGCGCAAAGAGCCAAGGAAGCCTGAACCCAGTAAAAAGTATAAAAAAGGGATACCCCCGCCTGGTACAGGCTCAGGGAAAGAGAGGTGGGTAGCTCCCGTTACTGCCAATGATACTGCAGATTCTGACAAAAATGAAGAACCATCGCTTTCTCGTTTTCTCTACGCTGATGAGGAGGTCAGGGGAGGCGCATTAGCCATGCCAGAGCAACTGCGCCCGCTAGATAGCCCGTCCACTCTCGACGAGGCGAGGCTGGACAAGGGAAGGACCCAAAACGGTATTCATTGCTTGCCGCTAACGATTTTATCGCCTCAGGGTTTGGTAGGCACTAGCTTGATATCCAGCTGCCCGCGTATTGATAGAGAGAACCACACCATGTTAAGTAATGACAACTCGGCAGTAAAGCCAATGACTTGGGCTATGGCTAGATCCTTGGCTGCGATAAATGATAGGGCTGGGGAAGGATTGCTAGCACCATTCAGGGTAAATTGCATGGATGCCTCCGCGTCTGCAACGAACGTGATATTGAAACCACCTAGCCATGGAGCTCAAGGCATGACACGCTGGGGTTTGCGTGAGGAACTCGAAAAAAAACTCACCGGTGAGGGTGCCATGGGTCGTCATTATCAGCAGGTAGGGGTGATCAAAGGGCAGAACTCAACAAACGAACATATCGTCTCACGCGAATTCAGTCTCTCGAACCTTAATCACAGTATGTGTGATGCTAATGGTACCATGACCGATTTGTATTCCCCAATTTCTAGAAACTATGACGAATACAAGCCGTCGATACCACACAGGGTCGTTCTGCTTCGCCCCCCTACTCCATCTCCACAGCGACCAAGTGAACAGCGAGAGGGTGGGCTGGAGAAGGGTGATGCACCCTCTGAAAACGATGAAAAGAGGTATGTTAAACCCCCCCCAAACGGAGGAGGGCATCTTGAACAAGAGCCCCAAACAACAGAAGCGAATATCACGGGCACCAACACGGATGTCGTCCCAAGTCGGAAGATAAGTCCACCGTCATCTGCAAAGTTTGGCTCGCCTGAAGCCAAGACTCTGCAGAATACAGTCCCAGTGAGAGCGGAGAGAACCCCGAAATCAGGATACCCCAACGCAGGCTTCGGAAATTTCCCCAGTGGACCGTTGCTTTCCCCAGCTAAGGATCCGGTTGAGACACACACCATCAATAACACAAGAGAGGATGCCTGCGAAGAAAAATCTATAAAGGGACATTTTGATACTGTTGATGAGTTTTCCCGAAGCGATTTCTCGCTCGGTTTCCCCGTTCCCAGCTCACTAAACGATGAAAAGGAGACAAACAGGGGGTCCTACCAGGTTCCTTGCCGCGGCGGTCCAACCTCCGTGTCATTCTCGGCATCCCAAGACAGCCCCAGTCCATCGGCTGAATGCGCCCCGGCGCCGCAGTTTTTTACTTCATTGCTGCAAAGTTCCATTCTCAGACCTTCCCCGACTGTTAATTCGGTGATAACAGAAAATGAACACATGGCGCATTTGGTACCAAATGGAGCCCCTTCGCATATACCTGTGATACGTGCTTCACAGAGTTTGGGCCCTAATTCAGTGGAAGGCTTCCATAGACAGGGCAAAGAAAGCCATGAGGCTGACCGAGAACCAACTCAGCCGCACGCAGTTTCACGCACGCCGACAAAGGGCTCTGCAGTTAACGGAGCCATACATCAAACTTATCACGCAGCCAAGTCGGGCTCTATTCCCGGTTTTGTTCCCTCAAAGGCGGAATCCTATACTTCAAGCACCTCAGAGACGCCAGCAATTAGCCCCAATATTCCGTTCCTGTCGAGTGAACGTGTTCATCATGCATTGCGCACAGTCGACTCAAAGGAGGAGACCCAAAGCGAGGACGTCTACTGCCTGGGGAGCGTTGCGGATAGCGTGGCCTCGAACACAGACCAAGAAAATGATATCCTTCGAAAAGCGCTTGAGGTTGCAAACCTGTCTGCCTATCGACGACAGGTTGAGTGTGAGGAGCTGCATAGCGTGTGTGATGAGCTTCAAGGCCAACTTCAGGATGCCATCGGGCGCGAGACTTACTACCAATCCCGGATAATGCACCTCACTGAGGCTTTAGAGGCCACGATTGCCACAAGGATGGAGCCCTTTCCTCAGTTATTTCCCACCACACCATCCCAGGATCCGATCACTCAACCATGCTCGGTGGCGACACCTGCGGATGAAAAGAGATTTGCTTCCCTACAGGAAGAGGGATCCGATGAATGGAGAAATCGCTATGATCAGCTTCTTGTTGAACTGTGTACCCTCAAAACCGTGGTGGCAGAGCAAAAGGCCGTATTAGATCGCCTTGGGTTACATCCGCCGTACAGGGAAGAAATGGTGGGAACTGCGTGCCTCATGATGATGGGGCTCAGGCCGCTGGATTCTGTCAAAAATACACCGTGACACCGTATAATAAAACATAGAACCAAGAAGCGGAGCTACACGGTGAAATGGGAGCAGTAGCGTGCATTTCACGCCACCTCTTTTTCAATAGAAAAAAAACTAACCCTGAAGAGGATGAAGAGAAGGCGAATTGCGGGTCTCCACTTAGCCAGTTGTGCAAATGACACAGATTTTTTGTATATTATAATGCAAGCAAGGGGTGCTGATAGTAGAGAATACATTAGAGTCGAGCGGTTGCATGTAAAGCAGTATCTATATGCATCTATCTATCTATATAAGGGGAAAAAGAGGGAAATAGAATTTTTCTAGATATAATCCAGATAGAAAAAGTTAGAGCTGATTGGTTTTATCCACGAATAAATAAATAAATATATGAATAAATAAATAAATATATATATATAAATATATAGAGAGAGATATGCATATTTTACTGTTTTCAGATCAGCTGTTACACTATAACTGGGTTATACTTTTTCATTTATGTTTAGTTTTGACGTCTTTGTATTTTTTCCCTTTTGCATGAATAGCCCTTTTTATTGCCGTTTTAAGCTACTTTTCGATTGAGTAGAGAAGAAAAAGTGACGTGTATAGTTCAGTCATCTTTTTTTCTTCGAAATAAATTCGTCCCTCCTAGATGCATTTCAAAACCATAAAAGCTTTTGTATCCCAGTTTATGGTGTTTCTTCACCCTTTTCATTCCCCCTTCTCATTCCTTGCCTTTACTGGATTTCAATCCCCCCCCAAAAGGAAGTTTAAACGTGTTGCTTTCATTAAATGACGGAACAAAGTTACAGCCCATTTTCGGGCTTCGGTCGACCTCCGCGCCATTCGTCCGGGGTGGACAGGCGCGGCGGGGGTGGCCTCGGCGCGAAGGCGATGCAGCCGGTGGATTGGGCGAAGAAGTCGCTTGTCGCGGCGAAGTGGAAGGTGGTCGACGTGGAGGCGATCCAACGCGCGGCGGCGGCGGCCGCGGCGTCGACTTCGCGAGCCCCCCGCGAGGGCGGGAACCCTGGCGGGCCCGCGCTGACGGACGCGGAGGCCGCCGCGTGGCGCGAGGCCCACGGCATCTCCATCTTCGCGGACGACCGCAGCTGCCCGGCGCCCTTGACGGCCTTCGACCAGCTCGCGCGCGCCGGCGTGCCGGCCTACCTGCGCACGAAGCTCGCCGCGCAGGGCTTCGCGGCGCCGACGCCGGTGCAGGCGCAGTGCTGGCCGATTCTTCTCTCCGGGCGCGACCTTGTGGGGGTCGCGAAGACGGGCTCCGGCAAGACCCTCGCCTTCGTCGTCCCCGCACTCGCGCACATCGCACTGCAGGAGCCGCTGCGGCCCGGCGACGGCCCGATGTGCGTCGTCCTCGCCCCGACCCGCGAGTTGGCCCAGCAAATCGAGCAGGAGGCCGGCAAAGTGCTCCCCCAACACCTCGGCTGCGGGTGCATCTACGGCGGGGCGCCGAAGGGGCCGCAGCTCGGGATGCTCCGGCGGGGCGTCCACATCCTCGTCGCCACCCCTGGCCGCTTGATCGACTTCATCGAGATCAAGCGGGTGAACCTGCTTCGCGTGACCTACTTGGTCTTGGATGAAGCCGATCGCATGCTGGACATGGGCTTCGAGCCCCAGGTCCGCGCGATCTGCTCTCAGATTCGACCGGATCGTCAGACGCTCATGTTTTCCGCGACCTGGCCGAAGGAAATTCAGCGGCTCGCGTCTAGCTTTCAGCGGGACTGGATTCGCATTCACATCGGCAGTACGGAGCTGCTGGCGAACAAGGACGTCACCCAGAATTTCATTCTGACTCAGGAGTCCGGCAAGTTTGAGGAGCTGAAGCGGCTGATGGAGAAACACCGCAACACACGCGTGCTTGTGTTCTGCAAGACCAAGAAGACCGCGGATTATCTCGAGTACCAGCTAAAGCGCATTGGCGTGGATGCGATGGCCATCCATGGCGATAAGGAACAGCGGCAGCGTGAGTTCATTCTCGAACGCTTTCGACGCGATTCGCGGCTGTGTCTGGTCGCCACTGACGTAGCGGCGCGTGGTCTGGATATCAAAGAGCTCGAGGTGGTCGTCAATTATGACTTTCCAATGCAGATCGATGATTACGTCCACCGCATTGGCCGCACAGGCCGCGCTGGGGCTAAGGGTGCCTCCTACACGATGATTACCAAACATGAGCAACAAATAGGCCCGGATACCATTAAGGAACTCGTGAAGATTCTCGAACGGACTCAGCAAACGGTGCCACCCTGGATGCAGGATTGGGCAAATGCGCAAGGCTCCCGCTATACCGGAATGAAGCGCAACAGAAATATGATGGGGAACTTCGGTAGTGGACGGCGCGACGCCCCGAGGCTTCGCATGCCTGGTGAAGCTCCTTCTTTTGACCCCCGAGGAGGCACCGGTGGAAGTGGGGGTAGTCGTTTTGGTCTTGGGGCTCGTGATGGCACGCAGGCTTTCAAGGGCACTGAAAATCCATATTATAAAAAATTCGAAGAAAGTGACGACGACGAGAGCCCTGCGTTACCCGCAAAAAAAATCAGGAAAGAAAGTTGAAACAATTTAAGTAACCATTTAATGTATAATAAAGCAAGGTAAAATAGTCGCTAAAGTGGAATTTGTAATGCACAAGTCTTTTGTGTCTCTTCGTGGGAAATGGAATTGTGCGATGGACCGCCTGTAAGGCAGATCGATTAAATTTTAAGTGTAATTATGCTAGTAATAAGTTCTGTTTCGTATTGAGGGTATAATTTGATTCCAAGGCTTTATATTTATTGGTTTGATTATCCCTCTCTTTAGTATAAAATGATTAATACATTGTATTTATAAAGCCTGTTTTATTATTGGTTTACCTAGTTTTCGTGCAATTGATCTTTCTTAATATTCTTTGTTGCTTTCTCATCTCCCCACTCCGCCCCTTTTCCTCTGCTTCTAGCTTGCCACCACTTATCGGTGACATCAAGTGTTAACTCATAAGACATTTATTACAACTAAGAATCCCAACCACCATGTTCATCCTCATTGACATCGATAACACTCTCTATAAATACAGTGAGACCGGTTTTGATACAGAAATAAAGAATACATTTTAAAGTTTTTCCTTGACGTGGCTAATCGCTCTGTGGAGGAAATCAAATCCATTAAATTGGAGCAGCACCTAACCAATGGCATTTCCTTGGTGTATGTACTTAAAGACTATGGTATCGAAGCAAAGGAATTTCTTGATTATATGCATCGGTGTTCGTATGACGCGTTAACACCAAATACGCCCCTTGAGGAGGTGTTGAACCGCATGAAAAGTATCGGCGGAATGACTACCCCATTCCATCTAGGAAATGGTTCGATCTCGGACGCAAATGGTGCTTACGATTCTTTGGCAAACCCGAACGAGGGCGGAGGTGGAGAGCGGCACGTTACTTGTACTTCTTCACCAATGCTCCCCGTTCACACGCGCAGCGGGTTATTGAGTCCCTTGGCCTGAAGTCCGTCCTCACGCGTCGACCACAGCTGACGCCATCTATCCGGGACGACCACGAGTGCAATATGCACGGGTTCGAGGAAGACGTGGTTTGGGTTGGCTTCAGCTATGAGGATCAGTGGCGGCTTACGGAACCTAAGGCCACCAATAAACCCGAGCGGCGAGCCTACGAGGCGGTATTCCGAGCGCTAGAGGAGGAGATGCAATGGGGCCACCCTCCCTTCACTGATAGCCTCCTTTTCCCCGATGCAGAGGCCGTAGCGCCGGTAGGCGACCCCCGTTTTCTTTCACAAAAAGAGATCTTGGGCGGTGAGGGCGAATACGTGGGTGAGGTCGTGGTGCATGAGAGTTTGGATCAAAAGCGTGAAGCTGAGCATGCCCAGCAGCCAGTATTAGATAAATGTTCGGGCCTCCGAACAGAAAGGGTTGTTATGGTCGTGACTCGCTCACGAACCTGAGGGAGCCTTTGCTATTGGGCTGAAAAGCGGTATGGTGCGTGCCCGGAGATGAAAAGCTCTCTAAAGACGAACTTTACGAACAGGCTTATCAAAACGGCACACTGAGGATAATTTGAAACATTTTTGACCTGGAAAAAGCCATTGCTGCATGGCTTGGAGACGAATTTTAAGCGAAACGTCCGTGTGTATACTCATGAACGTGCTATGGTTTCTCTGAATCCTGTGTCAAGGGATTCTATTATGTCCCCATTCCTATGTGGCTTTTGAGGAAACTTATGCATGAACTGTATCGATAAAAAATTGGAAGTAGTGCATATAAGATTCGTAAACGGGAGGACATCATTTATACTTTTTAAAATATACATACTTTTTAGTGGCCATTTTTTTTTATGATTTCTGTTTTCTATTTCAAAGAAACTTTTTTTTTTTATTGAGTCAGTATGACTATGTCCATAACTATCTGTTTGTGTTGGTGGAATGAGATTTTCTACTCCGCTGTGAGGGGGAACAGGGTGCCATGAAATATTGCAACATTTGTCACCTCAACATGCGCGTATGATTCTGTGGGGCGATAACGCTCGCTATGATTGAATCAATTGCATGTATGCATGTGTCTAGCGTCAGCCATGGTTTAGCAAATATGGTCTTAAAAGGATTTTAGTATGGAGTTTAGGGAGTGTAAATTGATACTGTCACCAAAAATTGTTTATACGTGCGTAATATTTTCAAAAATATTATCTCTAGAATTTTTTTGCGATTACAATCCTTTCAAACCTTAAGGTCTTTTGCCTTTACTATTGAGGTCAAGGGTAATCAGGTAATTCTTGAATTAACATCACCCAAAGAGGGGAACAGAAATAATTCTCATGGGGGCGTGAAAAAAGGAAAGAAAATTATGGATCATGGGCCTGAAATCTTAAATGCAGAATAAAAAATCTTTCGTGAATCCTTCGTTTAACAAGGGCAGCGATCTGCTCCTCATGTGTACCGTTGAGCTTTCTTATGAGCAGAAGAGAAGGAGAAGTTATTGCGCCACAGTATCGTGGCATTTTTTATTTATTTACTATTTCTAAAGCTTTATTTATTTTTAAGCGTCCTAACAAACTTATCAATGAGTAAACAGTGTGAAAGTTGATAAGTTGTGTTTCAATTTTCCCCTATATGTTGTCCTTTAAGAGGAAAGAAATAATTTCTTGAAAGCATACGCTCACTTAATTTTGGGAGAACACATCAAGTTTGGGTATGCTATCGTTTTTTTAAATCATAAATGCAAACGTATATAAATATATAATCATTAGCTAGCGTCGTTTTGGGATAATTTCACTGAAATGAGATGATTTCTAGAATTATTTTTCCCCTCTATACACATACGTATATATAAATATACAGACATGGATTTGCTTCTTTTTACTGTGTTGAATACTTTCTTACCTTTTAAACTATTTTGAGATCACTGTGATTCATTAAACACGATTGGGCATCTTTTGTCTGCCAATATCGCTGATTGGCTTTGCTTATGCAGTTTAATCTGAAAAGCGACTATGCAACTATGCGCCTTTTCCCCTGTATCGTTAATTTTCAACGTTACCATGTATTTTATACGAAAAACAGTGTATTGCGAAAAGGTAAGAAAAAAGAATCACAAAATATCATTATTACCAAAGCCAATGCGTTTCCGGCGATCTTTTTCTGTGCTTGCGCTGAGTCTGCTTTTGCTTACATTGACGTTTCACGTCCCCACGGCGCACGCACTGAAGTACGTTTTTGACCAAGAGTCGGAGTTATGCTTTGTGGAAGAAATCACGAGTGATACCAATTTCATCACAGGGCGCTACAACTGGCATGATCGCCCGGCCATGCGCATCTCCCTTGACCTCATTCTTTATGACCCCTCCTCGAAGGTGATTAGTACGTTGGAGATGAAGGCGGGTGAAAACATCTTTGCGATACCGGTCCCCCCTCAAGCTCCTACTGGGGCTTACCTGCTCTGCGCCTCGATCACATCTCCGAAGGATTACAAGCAAAACCCCACATACCCGAGGATCGCGGTTTCGTTCGACGTGGACCAGTCGTATGCTTCGGTTGTGGAGTCACCCACAGCGAAGCATGAGGAAAAAAACAGAGACCGTGAAACAATCAATGGCATGAAAGTCTTTTCGTATCGTGACTTTGGGGGTGAGGTAAAGGCTATCTTGCGGCCCAAGGAGTACCTGGAGGAGTTGCAGTGGAGCATTCAAGTCATCATCGATGAGCTGGATATCGTGGAGAGGAATATGCTGTATGCACTGAACCGTGAGGGCCGCATGCGTATAACATCCGAGAGTACGTTCACAAGGGTCTGTGTTGCATCCTTGCTCACATTGGGAATTATGATAGTCGCGGTTTACTCACAGTTCCACGCCCTCAAGTCCATTATCATTAAGAAGAAACTGGTTTAGAATTTGATATTACCAAAATAGTTTGTTTTCAAAAAAATAAAAAGGACAGGATGTGCTTGAAAGAATGTTAACCATATTCTATTTGGGGCTAAATTTATCAAGGGTGAGACCCTTAAGAAAGAGGAATTTATTGTAGCGATTGCTATTTTATGTAGATAGGGATGCGTAGAGAAAGTGTGTTGATGTCTAGGGTGAAGGGAGTTTACCTCACCCGTGATGGGCTAAGCGTTTCTTGGTTGTTGGCCTAGGTGCAAATAAGGAAATTTTGATAATGAGGAAAGTAAAGGGGTTTTCTAAATACGCCCTTTTGTGAAGGTGTTTTTCTCTTTAAGTTCATGATTGCTGTGGTATAATGAAGCGGCAGCTAGTAAATGAAGTTGATTGATTGATTTATTCCTTCTATTTCTTTTTACTGAACTTTAAGGACAGGGAAGGAAACATAGCTATCTTGAAAAGCAAGTGTCGCCATTAGTTTTAATAAATACTGCATGTTTATGTACACATGAGGAAATACTGGCAGCTCTTGGATCTAATCGCGGGATGGTAAGGATTTACAGAGGGTTGGCCTCCGCCAAGCTCCTCAGGGCTGTGGCTGGTGGATGTGGAAGGTTATGTGATTAGATTGAGCTGAAAGGAGGGTGCTGTGAACGGGTTCTGGGAAAAGTGTGAGGAAATAGGGCGGTCGTCGCGACATAGTTCCCCCGGGGACGCTGCTTTAATCCCACTCTCTTATGCTCACTATTGTGTCTATGCTGAGAGTGATTCATGCGCAGCGAAGAATACACGGAAACTAGTGAACTTGGACCTGACGTGCAGGGTGCAGCGCACGTTGTACTATTTGGTGAATGTGTGTGTGTGTGTGTGTGTGTGTGGGAGCTCTTTGTCCCCCTTTTCCTTTCTCGAGGATTGTGTTTGTTTGCTTGGTTTTCATTTTTTATCTTTGGATTCGCGATGTGGGGATGATTACAACACAGCAATTTCATTACGTGACAGGTTATCCTGACGATACTTACTGTTTTCTACCAAACCAAGATCTGCTATGACCGTTATATGCATCGCGTGCGAATCTGTTTCCTCTCTTTGTTTGTAAGGGATCGTCAATGTACAGGATTGGTAATAATATTTCTGTCTCTTTGGAGCGGTTGGGCAGCAAATACTATTTAACTAGTGTGCTTTAAACTTTGCTAAACCTATTCGACACACACACGCACACACATGCATGTACAATTTTTTTTCTTCTGCTTATTTACTGTATACATATTATTTGTGCTAAAAGGACTCTAGGCTTACAGGCAAAAGGAGTAACATGGGCGAAATCATGGAGGACGAAACCGATGGAGAGGACATGCGGCGGCAGTTGGTGAGTACGCGCGCAGGGCGGCAGGCCGTGGGCTCTGTAGTACTCCATGAGCACGACACGAACCCGGGGCTGACGGAGGAGATTGTGGAGATTGCGCACGAGTCCATGTACGCAGTGGGACTCACCGCCACGGTCTCAAACCCGGCGATCGCGCAAAACGCCTCGCCAAACACCTCCTTCGCGTGGGAGGCGATGGGCCCGACGAAGAGCTTTAGCGACAAGGAAATCGCGACCGAGATGAAGCGGAGGTTGGACGAAAAGTACGGCGGCACCTGGCACGTGATTGTAGGGGCGCACTTCGGAGGCAATATTACCAGCGACGCGGAAACCTTAGTCAACTTTCAGATTGATAAGTGCCACTTCCTGGTGTTTCGGTCCGGCCCACCTGATCGTCCAAACATATTGGAAGGTAGCGGCGAAATTTCAGGGTTCTAAGCAGCTGAAAATAAATATGTATAGACCGAAACACGTCCAGAATAAGAGGAGCGTCAAATATATGCGGATTAAAAAATTGATCCTTCGTTCTAGAGGGGGGAAAAACACGTAGCCAGCATGACCTAAATCAAGATAATCCCCGGTTATTTATGGCTGTCAAGTGTGTAAGCAGAAAAACGCACTGTGAAAGGGATCTGTTAGCGATATTTACTGCACTCACAGTTCAAATTTAGATGTAAAAATGTACTTTTTTAAGGACAATGCGAAAACATACGACTTGCATTCAGTTACTCTTCTCCTTAAATGACGTAAATGAATGGGGTTTTTGAGCATTTTCTTAATTTCTGTGGCTTTTATATGTTATACGATCTTCGTGTTGGTAATACCTTCAAACTGAAAGGCCCTTCATCCACTTTAATAAAATCATTTAGTAGAATACACATATATTCTCGTGGAGGGGATCAATGCCAGCACCTCTCAAAGACAAAAAACTCAAAAGTTTCGGTAAGCATCGCCGCGAGATACGCATCTCACACTCGGATGAACATGGTGACGGGACGGGTGCTCGACATCATGCCCAGATGCGGAAGATTCATAACGCGCTATTTGAAAATTACTATGGAAAGCTGCAAAGATTAGGGGACTGCAGAGCTACACTATGCGAGGCACGCAGACTGCATCATCAGGGTGGTCTTCACCAACCTACCGCAGGCTCTTCGGATTCTGCAGGTCACGTCGTGAATTCATCGGGTCATGATGCCGAATGGGGTGAAGGCGCGCCCTCGTCGACGGCGTTAGAGCGTTGGGATGAGGAGATGCGATTGTTCCGAACCCCTCTACCGATTACTTTCTGGATCAACGATACCGACCCACTTGCGTCCGAGGTTCGGGACTACTTAAAGTCGCTCGATCCGTCTATGGTGGAACCCATCCCATGGTACCCGATCGAGAATATGGCGTGGCGCGTGCTGGCGGACAAAGAAGCCTTTCGGAAGCGACCGGATATGCAAGCGCTTCGGCGATACATGATTCGCCAAACCGCCATGGGCACGATCTCGCGCCAGGAGGAGGTCTCGATGATCCCTTCTTTTCTGCTTAATATCCAGCCAACGGATGCTTGCCTAGATATGTGCGCCTCACCAGGGTCTAAGACGGCCCAGATGCTGGTTTCCATGGGCCGCCATAAGGTCGTGCCGTGGGGTGCGGATGCCACCGCGTCCCCTTTTCCCTTTGATTATGCCACGGAAGGCCTTATCGTCGCGAATGAGCTCGACACCAAGCGGGCGAATATGCTGGTCCATCAAGTCAAGCGCATGCAACTTTTGTTCCCCTTCACGCTTTTTACGAATCACGATGCCCGATACTTCCCTGACATCGTTTTGGAAGACAGAGGGTGTAATCGTATGAACGCGGGAAGGGGCTCGCCACCAGAAGGAGAGGGTGATCTGGGGAGCATCCTGCGCTTCGACAAGGTCCTATGTGATGTGGTGTGCTCGGGGGATGGGACGCTGCGGAAGGCACCGCATATCTTCAAAATTTGGTCTCCGCGCGAGGCCATGAGTCTGCAGAGGATCCAAGTCCAAATTGCCCTGAGAGGTTGTCATTTACTCAAGGTAGGGGGCCGTCTGGTTTATAGCACGTGCTCCTTAAATCCTGTCGAAAATGAGGCCGTCGTGGCTCAGATCATTCACCGGACGAACGGTTCCATGCGGCTTGTTGATGCCCGCTCGCTGCTTCCTTGTCTGGACTGCGCACCGGGGTTGTCGAGGTGGGTTGTCGTGGACGCCAAGGGGAACGTCGTGGAGCGGCCTAGCGAGTCGATGCACGCCGCCCTCTTCCCGCCGAACACCCCCGGCGGCTACCACTCCGCCGCGGTCGACGCGCTCGATTTGAGGGCGTGCATGCGATTGTTTCCGAGCCACTGTAATGGCGGTGGTTTCTTTATCGCGGTGCTCGATAAGGTCAAGGAGTTCTGCATTGAGAAGACGAGGGGTGCCGTGGAGGAGGATTCAGAGCCTCTCTTGGAAAAGACGGGTAACACAGAGGGTGAGAAAACGGTACTAGGGACAGACCCTGACGTGGAAAGCAACCCAGTGAAACACGACATGCTTCCGGCCAAAAAGTCCTCTCCAAAAAGAGAACGTAGTGAGGATGGTGGGGAGGAGACAGGGACTTCCTCTGACTCAGTGTTGAAGCAAAAACCTAAAAGAATTCCGCCGCAGTTCGTACAACCGCCAGAGGTGATCCATAACACCCTGGTCAATTTCTATAAGGTAGATAAGTTTCCAGAAGACTTATTGATTATGCGTACACCCCATGGTGAGTGGGAAGCACGAGCCACAACGAGTTCCATCTGCAGCATCGTTTCCCAGACCGCACGCCGTGTTCTTTCTTGTAAAACGGACTCATTGATTGTCGTGTCTGCCGGTTTGCGAGTATTTAGCTTTGAGACCCTGGATAAGGGCTGGCGTATTGCGAGCGAGGCTGCACCACTGTTTGCAAAGCTCATGGCAGAGTCTCCGAGGTTGCTAAAAGTGCCACTTGCTTTTCTGAAGAAGATGATATACAGCGGCGGGAAGCTGAAGGAGTTACCCTTTGAAGATGTAGATGATGTGGTGCTCCGCGAGCATCTGGAAAGAATGTCTCTGGGGACAGTACTTCTTGAAATCGACTGCCCCCAAACGCGAAATGGGGTCGTCTTCTCAGTGGCCCTGCGGGCTCGCACGAAGATACAGCTCCTAGTGGGGCACGAAGATCTTCCAGGGCTGGAGTTGCGACTCGGGCTTGAACCGCTAGATGGGGCATGCGAATCTGTGCCTGCTTAGTGATGGAAATCTAGGCTATTCAATGCAAAAGCTAAAACCTGCATAAATAAAGTTTAGGTATGTCAGGTTTAGATCGAGAACAAGTGACTGAAGAGCTAGGGTAAGTGTGTATGAGGATGAGGGTCCTGGAAATAAATAAATAAATATAGTAAATTGCACGGTGATGCCTAAAATGATAAAGGTACCACGGTGCTTGAACGAATCGTAGGCCTAATTAAGATGAGTAAGTGTATTCTTGTTTTATATAGTTAGAGTATATATATATTATTGATCTTTTTGATGTGTATTTGTTTTTTTTCAGACCCTCTTCTGCCTTTCTAGTTGTGCGTTTGAAATTCAAGATCTGCATTTTCATTGTGCAACTAACTCACATATCTCTTGAGCAAAGTACCACATACGTTGTTGGATAGTTGGCTACTTTTATCATTATATTCCCTCCCCATTGAGTCAATTCGGTATTAATACACCGTAAAGTTATTTTGAACTAATCACAGAAGTGGGCCTTTGAACAAAAGCGACTCTACAATCTCAGACAGGCTTTCACTATCTGTGCATTGAGAAGTAATTTCTCAATCATTTAAGTAAAACGTTACTGTGCCAGATATCCTACCAGGAGTGTGATAAAACTGGTCAAAAACATAGTTTTAATTATGGAGAAAGACTCACCGATGAAACCAAAAGGTGGAGATGGAACCTATCTTGCTCGAAACGCCAATTTCAAAAACCATATGCTACCCCTTAATGCTCAGTTCCGTTTGCTTCGCAGAGAGTTCTGGAATCTCGATGAATCCACTGCTGATACCAACCAATATAACTTCACAACTTCGAGAGGCCGAGGCTTGGCCATTAACCGATATATAAATATCATGGCAATCGAGGAAACTCTCTTCCCGCCCATCCCAGGAACCAAGATGGAAAAGTCTTTCTATGAAAAATTAAAAATCCCTAGGAATAGGATTCCAATGGAGGTAATAGCGAGTGAAAGTGAAACTTTCCCTTTACTAAATGGCAATAGATGTGAGAAGGATCCGAGTACGTCGGCCATCTTTGAGCGCACAGTCCGTATTTTGACAAATATGGGTCTTTCTTTTTCTGGCACCCCTGTGGGATCGGTGGCAGACCTATCAGACACCGGAAAGCGACAAGGGACTGACCGATTTCTCTATATCAACGGGAATCTTATCGATTTGGAAAATTCCCCCCTCTTCGTCGCCTCACAGGCGCCCACAGTAGCGGGTATTTCTGACTTCTACGTTACCCTTTACAAATATAAGATCCAGATAGTGATTATGCTCACGAAAATAGTTGAAAATGAAGTTGAAAAGGCCGATCAGTACTGGCCGACCGGGAACGAAGCTACTCTTTTTGGAGACGACCATGCTGCGGAGTCTAGCAAAACAGGTAATAGTCTTTCTTGGGGAAACATGACGGTGTCTGTCAATCATGACGAGCCATATTACATGGATAAGCAACTTGAATTGATTTATCGGCCGTTGCTGGTTCAACCACAAGACGGCGGTGCTGCCATGCCCGTGTTACATATTCAGTACACGGGGTGGCCGGACCTTGGTGTACCTAGTTCTGAGGTCGCCTTTTTCGAGCTTTTAAAGATTATGGACATGTACCATGGCACGGCTCCTGTGCTTGTGCATTGCAGCGCTGGCATCGGCCGTTCTGGCACTTTCATCGGCACGTATGCGGCTCTTCAAGCGATACGCAATGGGCGCTTTGAAAACAAGACGTTGTATCAAACGGTCCTGTCGATGCGTTGTGCTCGCTATTTGATGGTGCAGCGCATTGAGCAATACTTGTTTATGTATATGATTCTCTTGAGGAAGCTTGGTCTAGACATGAGTGAGTTCGAAGCCAATCTTCAGAAAAACGCACTTGAATATCAACAGGAAGTAGCGAGGGCAGCACTTCTACGAGAACGTCGGAGATAAGAAGGATCACAGGATAGCATGATGAAGGGGTGTTTGAATGGCAATGTAAAACTGGGGCGAAATAAATGATTATATAATGGGCTGATGATGAAAGGAGGGTGCGTACGGATCAATGAGGCAGATGACCGTACGTAAACCCAGAAGGGGTATTTTTTCGAGGTCCTTTTTCCCACTCCTCAATTAATCTCCTTACAGAACTGATTTGTTTATCCAGGAAGAGAGGCGCCAAAAGCGCTGGGGCATGTGAATTTTTTTTATTGAGAGGGAGGGAGGGAAGAATGAATTGGATCTAGTTAATAAAGGATTACGCATGTGAATATGCAGTATTAGTGGTATTTCTTGAAATGCTTAAACCCTTTAAAATAGTATCCAACGAATTTATTGGACTTAAATATGTAAAATTCATAATCTTTCTTCCCTTGGTTTAATACCCTTTAACTCTGTTGTGTTATTGGTCTAGTTTATTTAACTAAAGAATTTTGCATACCATTAGTGCGAAAAATCGAAGATTGTTTTATGTGTTCTCACTAGCGTCCGAACTTCGCTTGTGGCTTAAAAAAAAAGAAGAGCAGACCCTCTAATAACTTAAAGGTTCTTTTGAATTTTTTCTTCCCTCTCCCTAAAAATAATAGTAAGCAACAGTATAAACAGTAAATATCATAGAATTTCATTAACAAGAACCATGGAGCGAAGGAGGTATATCGCACCAAACTTCCCCCATCTTCACATGAATATCAAGGAAAAGGAAGTGCTTAGTGGTGAAACTAGCGGTCATAAGTGTTTCAAAAGTCACCGCGATTTGGGCCCGCCTACAGGGTATAACAATCAAAAAGAAAGCACCATGAAAGAAATGTGCAGCATTGACAATTCAGCACTGATCGATTCCGCTGCTGTTCGTGGAAGCGCAGGAATGGAAGAGTGTAGCAAGCCCGATGATGTGTCATTCTCAAGATTTTTTCCAGTCTGCAACGATTCGCTTCAGAGTGGTGAGAGTGCGTGGCGACTTCATGATGCATCTCGCATGTCGCCGTTGTCTTCAGACGTTAAGCCTCAGTTGGGTTCATCGATATTAGAATTTCCGAGGACAATCAAACGACAGCATCATTCAAGATACGAGAAAATGGATGTATCTCGCAACTTTCCGCTTTTGTCACCTATCCCAAGTTGCTTGCCTGCGGCGTTATCAAGCCCCCGATGTCCGTCTCACGCGTTTCAGACCCCCAAAGGGCACGAAACTGACGGTGCCCAAATCCAAACTGAAGCTAAAAACGATGATGGGCAGTATAAAGAGGAAATTGCTGATGGATCCTCGTCAGGGGCTCCTGAGGCATGCGTCGTTGGGATGACTTCCCAAGCCTCTGCGGGTACTGCTCTTCGATTTCAGCATTGCATGCACTCCCTAAGCGACACAGATGTTGAGTCAGATCATCTACGCATATCTGTGCAGCTGGAGTTAGATCGTATCCTTCCTCAGACAGTAGAAGCCGAAAAGACAGAGATAGCTGGGGTACATTCTAGCTTGTGCAAGGAGGTCGAGAGCGATAGAGGGTGCAATGCGCGCGCTGGTACTGATTTCGATCGTTTTAAAGCCACTGTCGATGATGTTTTTAGCGTTTCCGACAAAAGTTATGCAAAAAATATCGGGAGTGAAGTGAAGCTCACGGATGAGTTTTTACCCTGTCAAGTGAATCAACGCGAGCGCGGAAAGATATTGCAAGAGGCCCTCGCAGAATTGCCAGTGTATCCACGACTTGCTATATACGATCGCACGCATTGCCCTTTTCGATCTACTGAGGGTAATAGTTTCACCGATGCGTTCCATGATCGTGTTCAACAAGAGCTCACCAATCGAGTGCTTTATTCAACGACGATTCATCAGGGTATCATCCAACAATGGGAGCAAACAAATTACGAACCATCTGAAAACGGGGCGCTTGAAAGTAATTCTGAAAGTAGTCCTGTGATTACAGCAACACCAGCCGCAAGAATACGTAAGTGGCCGAGACAGTTACTTTTGGAGGGGACGGTTGATTACATACAAATTGGGAGGCATCTGCTTTTGAAGTCATCAAGAAAAGCGAAGGCCCATTTTCACGACCGAATACAAGGGGCCGGTGGCGTGGTTAAGAGTGCTACTAGCTCTGTTATGGACCAGAACTCGGTGAAGAAACCAGCAGTGGAGCAGAAGCTGGTTACTGCATCAGAGAATCAGAGTTCACATCTCACTGTGCTGTCTCTATTAGATGGGAAAAGAAAGCAGTATGATGCCACACATGCTCGTATAGTGAGCTTGGTGGTGGATGCTTGCCAAAGCGAAAGAAATGCTCGTGCCGATTCGGAAGCTGATAAGGTAAAAAAGTGTGAAGAGTCGGCCCGAAATGCACGGCAGCTGCTTTACAGAGTCTTGAGATTTCATGAACAAGTGAAAGATTCACAACGACCCCAACAGGACAGGGATCGTACCAAAAGAAGACGCAGATTGCTGTAGTTGGAAACAGGCAGTGATCAGCTGCCCTTGAAGATGAAGCACTATTCCTAGAGGGTGCCACTGAAGTGAAGAGAGTGGGGGAGAGTTTTATCTAGACTTGTCGTTTTACATCACAAAGCGGTAGTGGGAATTTATTGAAGATGGAATAATGATGCACCGCTTTTGACGCTCTACTATAGTTTCGTCTCACATTGTGCTCCTAATTTTATGAAATTTTCGTCATTGCATCATTCCACCAATGTGACAAATATGCTTTCACACTGTTTGTATCCCCAAAAGGAGCTTTACCTTGTATTTCTCAGGTCTAACTCTGAATGGTTTGCTAATGACGGCCTTTTTTTTTGACATTTGCTTAATGGGCCTGAAAGCGGACAATGGAATTCACGTTTCTGAAAACTTCGCAACTTATGAGAGCGCGGATGATTTTTTATGTTTTTTCCTTTCCTTTGGATCAGAATGAAATATTAGCTTTAGTTTCCTTCAAAAACAATACAGGCTGTCTTTCTATGATCAAAGTCTAAGGAATCAATAGCATAGTATTGATTTGGCATGAATTATGGAAACCATTGAATATCCTAACTGGCTTGTAAATGACGTAGATCGCTTAGATAAGCTCAAGTGCGCTGCGTCTGCATTCGTTGCAGAGCCCGTGACGAGGCGTGAGCTTCACCTCATAGCTCTTGTGGTGAGTGTGAGCCCACTATCTGAGATGCTTGCCTCAGTGCGCAGGTCGAAAAATCTAGGAATATCTTCTGAGGTTTCTGGAAAAGGGAAAATGTCCGCACACTCACGATTAAAGAATCGTCGTGAGTTGCAACGGGCAGCTTCACATCAATGCTGCACAGGAGCCGAGTTTTGCCTTCGTCAGGCACTCCGAGACGCGCGAATGCTCGGCCGCTGGCTAAACCGAACGTTCTTCTGTCACGCGCAGAAGCGAAGTGATGCATACCCAAATTTGTGTGGCTGCCCACAAGATACACCCCTGGGTGTGGAGGTGGTGGTGATGGCGTCCCTGGTGCCGCGAACTATTCCTGACCTAGCACTTTTCACGGCTTGGCAGAAGGGGCTTGAAGCAAAGCGACACTCCCCGTTGCGGTATGCTGCACTGCTGCGCATTTCTTTTGGGAGCCCTTTTTTTATTCAGAACTGGGCGTGTTGTTATAGCGGAATCGAGAAGCAAAGATCTGCAGCAAAATCAAAAGCTGCTACAGCTGCGCTAGAGCTTTCCTCAATGTTGCAGCCTCACCAAGCCCTGCTGATGGACGTCGGTTGGTATCTTGAGGGTGCGATAGGTTCACAGCATCCCGAAAAAATGGGAAACGATTTAGTATTCTCGAAGACATCTATTAACAGCATGAGAAGCGGAGGTGCGAGATTAACATCTGACGTAGCACTGCATGCTTTCTTTGATGAGATCTACTCACTCATTAGGCTTCCACAGGAGGGGCGAGTTGCAATGTGGTTGCCGTACTCATATCTGTTGTCGGAATGCAGTACCAGCTCACACTGCCAATGCATTACAGATATACCTACTAGCGGAACATCCTATGCCAAAGACGCTAAGACTCAGTATGATAGGCTTCCCGTTCTGTGTGGCCACTGCACAAACATCAGGAGACTCGCCGGTGAAGTAAGCTCTCTGTATCGTCACCTGCACGAGTATTTTGGCCAGACAAAGTCATGGAAGCTGTTGACGAGTCACGGTGGAACGCTAAATGGGGTACTGGACAAGGCTAACTTTGTGACTGTTCCAGATGCAGAGGGTTTTACAAGGAAAGCGGTCGGCACAGCTGTCAAACTCAACGCGACTACATCTTTTGCATCTGGCAACAAGGTCAAGGAAGCTGTGCCAAGTACCAGCGATAGTAAGCTAATATTTGCCACCCCTTTACTTTCCACTCGTAGTCTGCGTGATGTCTACGCTTTGCTTGGACTTTTAGTGGGACACGACGCAGTGGACTTCTACGCGGAGGGTGTGTCGTTTTGTCGAGGTACTCAAAGGCGGCTTTACACAGCGAGGGTGACCGGGCTTGTGCCGAGGTTGGGGACAATTCTTTTAGAAACATGCGAGAGGACAGCAAATGCGGGAGAGCTGGTAGGTGTAATTGATCATCTCGACAGTAAAAAATATGCAAATGCACAAGGCTTTATCCATGGTGACGTTGATTTGGCTAAAAATAAAAATACGACTCACAGCGAAGATCTACAGTCGCCGTTTGATCAGGATATGTATTTGTGTGAGGCGAAACCATGTAACCCAAGCCTGAGAACGCCACAGCACGCACTGTTTGGAGTGAAGCGACCACGTCAGGGAAGTGAAACTTTGGAGGTCCGAAAGGCCAGAACGAGGATGTTGTAATCTAATGTGAAGGGACTGGCTAAGCGAGTAATGTGTGCGGTGGAGACAATTATGGGTGTGAAAGCGTGGGACAACGCAACATTCGTGGTCTCTGTTTCATTGCTTGGAGCGTTAATGGGGGTCAACAATAACAACAATGCGAGATCTTGCTCAGCAGGAAGTGCTTTCGGAATTCGAGTTCACGAGGTTGGGTTTTCACAGTACTCTATTTCTGAGATCACTGGTCCAAAACAAGGAGGATATATCAACCGAGCACACTGAATAGTGTGCTACTACTACGTGTGGGCGGTTGTTTGTGGGAAACTAAATGAATGAGCGTTGTGGCACGGAGGTTCATCTTTGTTTGAGCGTGCTGTTGGTGCTTATTGAATTCTCCTTCATATTCTTAATTTTATATGTTCAGATGTTAGGTGGTCTTTTGGCTACATCTTCCGAAGCAGTGACCGCTTACAATGCTTTGTCTCTATGTACAACTCTAAGCTAGCACACGTTTTACCATTTTTTGCTTGAAGTTGCACCAGGAAATTTCATAAGATAAACCAAGTCAAACGTGTTTTTGTTCTATATAAGTGTGGGAGCAGAAATATCAATTATATCAAATAATGAAGGAGGATAATTATAATTACAACAATTCAGGGTACAACTACCCCCCTCAGCCCGCTGGGGCACCGACCTACGCCTATGGACAGCCCGGACAGCCCGCTGGGCCACCGACCTACGGCTATGGACAGCCCGGACAGCCCGCTGGGGCACCGACCTACGGCTATGGACAGC
>MJCC01000002.1:1399576-1409775 GCA_001766655.1 Phytomonas francai
CACCGACCTACGGCTATGGACAGCCCGGACAGCCCGCTGGGGCACCGACCTACGGCTATGGACAGCCCGGAGAGCCCGCTGGGGCACCGACCTACGCCTATGGACAGCATACTGGGCAGTACCCAGAGGCCACACCATACTATTCTGACCCAAACATTCCACCTGTGGAGGGCAAACCTCTGTACACCCCACAGGAAATCGCTGATGAGCCTAACTTGAAACGATTTGTCAAGCAGGGCTACAAGGATGTTTGGGCCGCTATATTGTTCTTGATCCTATTCATTGGGTCTATTGTCTGGGGCGTTGTAAACATTATCACTTACAAGGCTATTGTTCCTGATAATACGAAACATCGTTCAGATCATAAAATTCTTAACGTATCAGAACTAACTCGACCTTTAGTTATCGTTGCCATTTGCTCTGGAATATGTATCTTATTGTCTTTGTTTTCCGTTTATTTAATGAGATGCGTGCCGAAACAATTTATCTACATCGCAAATCTACTGAATGCCCTACTATTTGCCGCTGTAGCCGTGTACGCGGCCATTAAAAAGGAGTGGGTTCCATGTGTTCTCATGGGAATTCTGGGCGCCCTTTCTCTTCTGTTCCTATACTGCGCGCGTCACCGCATCCCCTTTGCAGCTGCACTACTTGGGTCATCTGCACACGTTTTGTTGAATTACAAGGCCATCTTTTTGACTAACATATTGGTGACAATAACATTTTTCGTGTGCGTTTGCGTCTCATTCTTTACGATGATGCCCCCAATTGATCGAATTTACCACAAGGTCGGTAAAAAAACTGACACAGTAATCATTTTGGTCTATTTTTTTACGTTATATTGGACTTCACAGGTTTTTGACAACGTGCTGCACGTTACAGCTTCAGGCTTGGTCGCGACGTGGTATTTTGCTGGTCTTGGTAATATGCCATCCAACCCAACACTTGCATCCTTTTCTCGTGCTATAACCACGAGTCTGGGTTCCATTTGCTTTGGAAGCCTCTTTGTGGCTATTATTCAATTCATTCATGCTCTTGTCGATTCTAGCAAAGGCAATGATGGTTTTGTGAATTGCATTTTGGACTGCATTCTGAATTGTATCGAAGCGATACTTGAGTATTTTAATACCTACGCCTTTGTGTATGTGGCCATCTACGGGTGCGGGTTTATTGATGCCTCTAAGCGTACATTTCAGTTGTTCAGCCAGAGTCTATGCAAGGCACTCGTAAACGACTGCCTGGTAGGCCCAACTCTTAAAATTGCATCACTTGGCATGTCTCTGATATTAGGCGTTGCTGCCGGTTTGATAGATTGGAACGTAGCGACGGGCATAGTTACTTTTATTATATGCCTTTTTATCATTTTTATACTGTTGTCACCCATCACCAGCGCTGTTGTAACTATATTCGTATGTTTTGCGGAGGTTCCTGACGCTTTGGAGAGATCCGATCCGAAGCTATATCAAAAAATACGTGATGCGGATGCTGAGCTCAATCAGGATCAATAGCTTTCTAAGCTTTACAAAGTTTATATTCGTTAGTGTTTCTAGTAAAGAAGGACTTTTTTTTTTGCAGAAGTTATGCTTCCTTGTTTTCCAATATTTTGTTTGTTTAAAATTATAAATATTCAAAGGGGAAGTAAGTAAGTGGGAAACGGTTGAGGGATGCCATTCCTTTAAAAAAAATTTACCATAGGTGCAGAATTCTATAATATCTATATAGTTATATAGATATATATATATTAACATGATAAAGTTTTATGGAATTCGTCTGTTTTGTGTTATGAATACAAGCTGCAAATCACGAGAAATTCGAAAAAAAGGCTGAGTTTGAGAGGCCTTATTCCATTCTTTATTATAATTTACCTCACAGCGCAAAAATTGCGAATTTCTATTAATGGTAGTTTTCCTTTTGTTACACGGTTCCATATGCCTGATACATATTAATAAGTAGTTGCATTTTAATGAAAATAGGAGATTTACTTTTTCTTTTAGGGAATAATATTTATGCACACAATTTTTAAAAAAAAACATTCGAAGCTTATGCTTGAGATTTTGTGAAATTTTTTTTACGGCTATTAAATGCTATAGTATACTTAAAGGGAAATAGTTATCCTACGTATGCAACTATCCATGAAAACTGTTATGAAGTTACAGCGGCTTGTGCTTTACTTCCCTTCGTTATTTAAATGAGTGACTTCACCTTTTCCTATCCTATGTACACGTGCATCTTTTGATTAGGGGATTAGGGCATTCGATAACTGAAGGTGTATATTTCAAGTTGAAAGAATGCTTTTCAGTGGCATGGTTTTTCTAGTTTCCCAATATGTTTGTCCCTCTACCATAGCAACTGTCCACAGACACGGGGGGCGCGTTGTATATGCATTCAACGACAGCGTCAGTTGTGGTATTCAAGCTTCTAGCGCAATCGCTGAGTTCAGCACCAAAGGCCTTGACGGGGGCAATGATGATGCACAAATGATGCAAAAATATTTGCTGCTCATGCGGACATTGGATAGCTTTCCAGATGTAGATGAGCTTCGCAGCAATCGTCTATTTATTGTTTACGAGTCTTGGGTCGTGGAGAGTGCGCTCCATCGTCGCTTCCTGCCGTTACATCCGTTGGATACGCAACACGTGGCATACCATCCTTTCAGCATGCACGGTTTATCATTCACGACTAGTCAGCTCCCGGAGGCTATAAAGGCGAATGTGGTCGCTGCTCTTCAGTACTGCGGAGCGCATTACACGCCCCATTTGGACGGTAGAACGCAGCTTGTGGTGTACTCAAGGCTTCTGGGGTCAAGGGCCAGCGCTAGGCATAGACCACAGTCTGCGCAATGGTGTGCGATTGAAAAGCTGAGCGGGGAGGCGCAAAAAGAAAATTCTCCAAAGTGTGAAGAGGGGACTTTGACCAGGGTAGAAGAGAATTGTTCCGATAGTGACATGTTTTGCGACCGTGAGGCCCTAGGATGGAGTTCAGGTATTTGCAGCAGTAAACAAGAAATCGCACAAGCAGTTCGCATTCCTTGTGTGACCCCGAGTTGGGTTGAGCTGTGTGTACGACTAGGTCGGCGTCTCCCTTTTGGATCAGAAGGTTCTTGCAGTTCCCTTGCCTCATTCCTCTTGAGGGCATCTTCGACTACATTGCTAAAACGCCAGCGTGAGGAAGGATTATTTTATGGCAATTTAAATTGTGAACGGAAGAAGATCGCCCAATGAAGTTCAAATTTCTGACTTATTTATAAGTTTATAAATTTTCCATTTTTTATTACCTCTGGCGTCAAGCCATCGAAAGGTTTTTTTTTACATATATACACACGTTCGCGTACACTTTTTCATAGATTAGAAAGATCCAGTAACATAGGTATAGAAATTGAAACCGATTACAAATAAATTGGAAAAAAAGGGGGGTATAATTTACATCGTTGCGATATCCTTCCAATCTATCTATCTATCTATGTATAGATATATTTTGGTATGTCTTTTTATTCATCTTCAAAAAAGGGATGTAATCTGTCTACGTCTTTGAAACTTTGAAGAATACTTAGCCCCATTGATGCATATTTGTATATTTTGATTAATGGCAAAAGCTATTTCATGTTATATAGATTTATTTTCGACTGAGCTTTTCTTTCTCCTAAGAACTTCTGTCACTAGCCATAGCTTAGGTTATTTTTTTAAAAGGAAAATATAGTGCAGAACTCAGGGCCACGGGGTTCTGTTGATTTTTTTTCAAACTAGAAATGATTAGGCCATATGATACTTCATTGCCCTCTGGACAGACCGTAGCTCTGCCTCCTTCTTATGCGTCTCCTCTCTCCAGTAGGAGCCAGATCTCAAGCATCTTTAGTATTGTGCAAGGGTACATAGACCATTTGCTTCCCATTGATCACACTATGAAGATTCTTTTGGTGGATAAGGCTACATTGAATACTATCTCTATGTCGTGTTCCCAGTCGTTTCTGCTGCATCGCGGTGTGTTTCTAGTTGATCGAGTACCTAGTTCTCAGCAGAGGCATGAGATGAAGTCAATGCGGTGCATCATTTTCATACGGCCTGAATCAGAAACCGTAGAAGCCGCTTGCGCGGAGCTGAAGGAGGCAAAGTACAGCAGCTACTCGATTGCTTTTTGTGGGGTTGCCCCTTTGGAGTATTTAGATCGTCTGGCTCATGCAGACAAAGGGAACTTGGTAGCCCACGTTGATGAGTTTTTCTGCGACTTCGGCGCTGTCAATCACGACGCGTTTTATATAGAGGGGAACAGCTTGCCTATTGAGTTGCCCTCATCTGGCCCTGCTCTGAGTCAGATCAGTCGGATGTCTCATGGCCTGGCGTCCCTTTCCCTAGCCCTGCGTCGACGTCCCATCATTCGCTTTCAACGTAGCAGTCCCTATGCTTGTCGTGTGGCAAACGAGCTAGGCAACATCTATCGTAATGACCCCGCATTATATGACTATCGAAGCAAAGACACGGTGCTTTTGGTCTTGGATCGTAGTGATGATCCACTGACGCCTCTGTTGACCCCATGGACCTATCAGGCCATGTTGCACGAGCATATTGGACTTGAGCACAACCTGTTGCGCCTTCCTGAGGGAGTGGAAAACGCAAGCGAGGAGGGCTATGTTTTCTCCGAACAAGATGATCTCTTCTTTGCGGGCAATCTATGCCACAACTGGGGGGATCTCTGCAGCAATGTCAAGGCCTACGTTGATAGATGCAAAGAGGCATTCAATCTAGATCGCACCGCCGTGACAATGGACGAGCTCAGGAAATTTATGCAGCGCATGCCGCAAACTAAGAGTTTCACAGAGTCCGTAATGAAACATATGACAGTGGTTACGCATCTCACCAATGTAGTTAAGCGGCGTGATTTGCTGGATGTGTCGCTTTTAGAGCAAGATATCGTTGCCTCCCACACCCCATCGGAGCATTGGAACCGCTTAGAAACTTTGATTACAAGGGATGACATCCAAACCAGCGACAAGCTGCGTCTCTGTCTTCTTTACCATATGCGCTATGAAAAGCCAGGCCAGCCATCCCGCACTACTCCTTTCCTGGATACCATCAGCAGCACTACTACTCAGCTTCTTCAAAAATTACGCAGCTACTACGGGCGTGATCGACCAGTCGAGGGGCTCTTCGCCGACAATGGGATTATGGACGTGATCGTGAAGACTTTCGTAGACGCTGGCAATATTTACACGCGACATGAACCAGTGTTAAAGCGTACCCTGCAGCACTTGCTAAGCGGGCGACTAGATTCAAATTTGTATCCCTACTTGAATAACTCTTCGACGCCTTCAACATCTGCCGGCGCAGATGGTAGCACATACAAGCCAAAAGAAGTTATTGTGTTTATGTGTGGAGGTTACACATTTGAGGAAGCAGCTCTAATACGGGCTATTAATGAGAAGATTGCCTACAAAGCTGCTCAGATGAGCAGTTTCTGTGCAGAGGGTAATGAAGTAAAAGTGATCATTGGGGGTGATTGCACGCTGAACTCGTCTCAGTTCATCGAGTATCTATCACGAGTTTCGTAACTTCAGATGTGGGATTTCAAACATGTGAGGTGAGAGTAGTGAATATTTCACCTAGATGTATGTACATGAACACACGTGCGATTCATCTTTTGTTCCCCTCTCCTCACCGCGTCCTTCTTCGAATCCATGATTCACGATTACTCATGCCGGAGGCATTCCATATTTGTTGCACTTTTTTTAATTTTATAGAATAAAAGAAACAGAAATGCTTGTTACCTGAAATCACTACCCTTCGACTGGATGAAATTTATGTTCATGTCTTATTTTGTTTATTGGATCTTCTTTTATATGATTAATGCAATATTTACACTTTCTTTCGCTCACTTCTTCCATTTGGTGGATTACTTGTATTTGGCTGCTCAGATTCATTTTTTTTTGCTTTTGAAAGGAAGGGAACGCTGCGCTCTCTTCTCACACCGAAAGGACTTAGTATTTTGATATCTATCTATCGATCTATATATAGACAAAGTGCATTATACCTTCAGATAGGGTAGTTTTCTCTTTGAATTCCGTCTTATCTCTTTTTTTTTTTTTAAATCTCCTGCCTTTGTTGTGTAGAGAGTGTTTATGCATTTGTATAGAGCACCCATAGACTGAAGCAATGAATCAGAGATTGGAAAAGCTAGATATAGTGCCAGTGGGGCATGATTTATTGCATTCAAATAACGTAAAATTAGCTTCTACCAAAGGGGAAAAAATGAAGCTTGATTATCAGCAGATTTCGAATCGGGTGCCGAGACACTTAGCGGAGCTCCCCACTGTGGTTCTTATCTCAAGTTTGCCCTCTTCTGTATCCCTCATACCATTTAGATCTTCATCGGATAATGCCCTTGATATTCGGCACAATGCACCGTTCCTATGCAAACGTCAAACCTACCCAGATGTGAAGCCCGGTAGAACGAAGTCTGTTGAAGACGCGCTTTGCAGCATCGGATTGACTTCCCCATCTCAGGCCCCTGCTTGGGGTCTACACCGACAGCGCGCACTCGATCACTTTTACGGTGTTGAAGTCTCCCAACGCATCGCACAGCGTCCAGTGAACGGGATTCGAGCCCACCTCTACATCCTTCTCCGTGAAGCACGACGCACGCTCTTGTCGATCTCCTTCACAAAGGCCTGCCTGCTTGACACATTTACCGAGCCCATCTTAAGAGGATCCTCCTGCAAGTATTCCACTTCCTCATCAAAGAACGCAGGCCGTGCTGGTAAACAAGCGAATACCTACCTCAGCCATGGAATGGTGGAGGATGCAGCCTTGAAGCGCCATGCGCACGTCCCGAGGAAGACGGCAGCTCATTCGGAGAGCGTTTTCAATTCTACAACTGCTACACTAGGCAATGGTCTTGAGTCTGCGCAACCACATGGTGGAACTTCTACCTTTGATGAACAGCTAGAGGAAGAACACATGACGGTGGAGGAAAAGCTACTGTACGTGATCCTCCGCACGAGTCTTTTGGACGGCGCTGATCTCGATAGCATTTGCGGAGCGGCTTACACAATACACGCCCCGGAATCCTTGAGCAACGCCGCAGAAACAAATGAGGATACTAACGTCCTTACTACCCAAGAGTTTGCATCCGCACACTACGCATCATCGCCTCGTGTGGTTACCCCGTTAGGATCCTCTTACGCGAATCATTGGAACCTGGATTTCTCAGAAGAGGTTGCTCAGCTTAGCTGCTTTGGGAGTCCTACGTACCTTTTGGAGGAAAAAGGAGACGAAAAGGGAGGTGGGGGCATGGCTTGTGGCTTTCTTTCCCCTGGAGGTTACTCCTCTGCGGGTCGACAGGCCGTTGTGAGGAGGCAAAATTCCGCAAAAGCTGAGGACTTGAACACCCTTTCGCAGAGTTTGGCGCATAAACGGGTAAAGGTCGAAGTGGAAACTACGAAGGGAGTCGTTGAGCGCGCGAGAAAGACACCCAGGCGGGCGTTCGGAAACGAGCACGCTGCTATTGCGAGGATAGACAGCTATCGTTCGCATTGCTTGCCTTCGTTTGGAGCGCGGGGTGAGAAGGAGGAAAGGGAGAATGTGCGGCGTAGACGGCTCGATGTCTTGCTGCCGCGTGAGCCGCGCTGCTGGTTGGCTTCTAACACCGTCAGACTCGTGGAGCGCTCGGAAGCCCTGCAGAAGGCTCTTTGCTGGTCCGCTGAGATCGATCCTGTGGTGGAGGCTTTGATGTGGCGAAGCGTCCGTCGGGTGCGCTCCTCCACGGCTTTTTTTTTAGGTCATCATCCCGACCTCCCTGATCCGGGCGCCTGGCTTGAGAGGCTTGCGAGTGGTGGATATGAAGGAACTGGAGAAGATTCAGGGGCGTTTAACTCGTGCTTTCAGTCGAGTTCATTACCGTTTCAGGCGTCGTGTGTGGGATCGGGAGGCGGTCACGGCGTCGCTTCGACAGCATGGAGTGATTTCGTCGATATGGAGGGTGAAACTAATACAGTAATGAAGTCTTTCTTTGAGTTTGCCACCGGAGAACGACGAAGAGGGCAGAATAATAGTAGTACCACCACGCGATCCGATGCCGACAGCAATGCTGAGGAGCTACGTAATGCGAATACTCGATCATGCTCTACCGTTGCCAAGCCTTCTGCTGTCCCCCTCACGTCTACAGATAGTGCGCCTTTACCGGTGGCGAGACCCCTGTCGATCTTTAGCAGCGCCTATGGCACCGAGGCTACGAGGGTTCTTTCCGTAATCTACACAACTCTCCACTGCTGTGTGGTCGGCCTCCAATATCCCTTTCTTTTTGTGGATATTCATCCTCCTTATTCCAGCACACAATCTGCTGGCAAGCATTCTACCTGGAGTGTTGCCGATACCGCACAGGAGTCGAAGGACGCGCGCGAAGGGAAAAGGTGTCGAAAGGAGGATCTACACGAGCAAGGCGTCAATTTTTTTTCTAAGGGTTTAATGGAAAGAGCGTCGTCAACACCGGCGCTGGGTTCTAGATCAACCTCCGTGTACATCGCCTTGAGCGACATTTTCTTTGAAGCAGAAGAAATTCCAGACATTGATGAGGTTCCAAACACTGGAGTCGAAGGGGATAACTCCAAGCATGCTCGTACTTCTACCATTCAATTTTCACTCGAGGGGCTCAATGACCTGAAGCCTTCAGCGGCGTCATTACGAGACAACAACAAGTTCGAGGCGCCGCCTCCCTGTCCGACTGATAAAAGGCGGGATAACAGGGGGAGGCGTTGCCCGTGTGGGTTATTGTCGCTTCTACAGTGGGGTTGTGTGCAGGGTACACTTTTCCTTCATTTAGAGCATCTTTGTCAGGTTGCGGAGCGGCCTGAGAATCTCGCGGGATTAGGGAGCTACGGGATGAGCGCGATGGAGGCCCTCCGCACGTGCCTGTTTATTATTCGACGGCAGGTAGTGGAGCTTTCTGCGGGATCGGGTAGCCCGCACAGGGTTACCTTTCCCGAGCTCATCGACGCCCAACGGCGTCTGCGCAGAGTGAGTGAAAGTATCGAGATCCTCGCGAGTGCGTTTCGCGTGGATGCTTCTGATGATTGGGAGGCTGCTAAGGCACTCGAAGGGTTATCCTCCGCAACGCTTTTAACCACTCTTTATGAGCATTACACATCTCGCTATTCTAACGGGGGGATGAGCTTTCTTCATGCGTTCGGTGCCGTTGCTGAGGAAGAATGGTACGGGGGATCCAACCCAGGCAGGGATCGCGGCGGCGCTCCCTCCACAACAGCGGAGGCGCTTACGCAGCATCCCATCTCGCGAAGGGATTGCCTTGAAGAGCCTATCGACGTGATTGCCTTTGTTTTGCTGGAAACCATGCGTCCTCTGCATCGTATGCTTCACGCCTGGTTAACTCGCAGCGTCCTTGAGGACCCCTTCGATGAGTTTTTCATTGTCCCCTCACGCGCGGGAGGGTCCTTCGGTTTTGCGTTGGTGACCTCCCCACAGCGTCTGCCTTCGTTTGTTTCTTTGGCGACGGCGAGAAATTTTCTGCATGCGGGGGTTAGCCTCCGCACACTCCGGACGGCGGCGAACGAGCTCATTTTCTCTGCGAAACAGTATGAAAGAGAGCTTGCGGCCCGCGAGGACTTCGCGGTGGATCTCGTCGAGCTTACTGACGCCAGACTGATGCACGCGGTGATAAAGAACTTTGCGAAGGCCATCGCGGGGGTGCACACCTCGACGTGCGTGGATTTATTCGTTGAGAGGGGTAGATTAGATTACTGGCGGGGCTGTTATGAGGCCTGTAATGATTTGCTGTTTTCCGTCGCCGCGCCGCCGGATAACATGGAGGAGACGAAGGTTTCCGAGGGGTTTGAACTCGAGGGCGACCATGAGAGCGGCACGACGGGTGGGGACCGGGATGAGTTGATAGCGAGCACAGGAAATTGGCGGAGGTCGGTTCCGCAGCCGCTCGACGTCGAAACGCTTGGGCCGCTGCGTCCGGCGAAGTCCTGCGGGATTTCCTCCCCCGCCCCTCCTCTCGGGGGGGATCCGACGCATATCGTGGGTAGGCCGGGTCCCTCGCCTTGTTTAGCGATTTCCATCGATGAGTCGGGGGTTTCAGGGCCGACCCGACGCGAGGATCCCCGGGAGCGGGGGACCTCGGCGACCCTTTCGGGGCGGGATCCCGCGGGCCGCCCCCCTCCCCTCCCCCGCGGTTCGCCGTGTGCGCCCCCC
>MJCC01000002.1:1426957-1453789 GCA_001766655.1 Phytomonas francai
GGGAGGCCCCGGAGGCCGCGGCCGCGGAGTGGGCCGCCGTGGGCGCGCACTACAGCCTGCGCGGGTGGCTCGCGGGGCAGGGCGTGCAGGCCACGCTCGTCGTCCTGCCGGCGGCGGCCGCGGCGGGGGATCGTTGGGAGGGCAAGGACAAGGACGGGGAGGCGACCGCGCGCGCGCTGGACGCCGAGGTCGACGCCGCCCTCGCCGCGATCGCGCGGGGCGAGGAGAGCTACGGGGGGCGGGGGAGCGGGGCGGCGCTCCTGCGCGCGGTCGCCGTGTTGGTCCTGCCCTTCCCATGGCAAACCGCACTGGCGAACCTGTGGCGGGCCATTGCGGACCGGGGAAAGGAGAAAAAGACGTAACCCCCCCTCCCCCCCCAAAAAAAAGAAAGGAACATAGTCATTTGCTGATTTGTCGAGAGATCTTTTATTTTATTTAGGATGTTAACTTTAAAGTCGTACACGAAGTCTTTTGTGGGAAGAGAGCAGTGGTGATGGTGGTGGTGGTAAAACAAGATTGGAAAACTAGGAACCCTCCGATACGGGATGAAGAATCTTAACGTTTCAAGCATAAACCGGCACGGAAGTAAGGGTATGTAAAAGAAACGAATAAAAAACATGAAAATGTGTAGTGCATAGTCAATTCAATACAGCTTAAAAGGAAAAGACTATTCAGACCATTTTCGATATCTTTTGCATGCAAGTACCAGAAATTATTTATTAACGTAATTCTTTTTACCGATTTTTTAGCCTTCCATAAGATTTGACAAGATTGAAATATGAGTAGATTTTAAAAAATAAAGACAAGAGCATAAATAAAAATCGGAAGATACTATACCTTTTAAAACACAGTATTTTGACACCTATTAATATGAACATGAAAGGGGAAGAAAAGGGAGAAATACTCAAATTGCAACATAATATACTAGAGACGTCCCCACACCGGGGTTGAGGCGGTCTATGATGAGGTTGCTAAGACATTAACGAAAATGTAATTGGAAGACGAGTCTGAACAAGAGTTGATGCATTGACATAGACACGGCACTGATAGGGCCGCAACCCGGTGTGTGGAGGAGAGGGAAGAGGGACGGAGGGAGGGAGATATAATTATTTTTCTTTTTTTTATTTGTAAAAATTTTATTTTTTTTATGATTTATATTTATTTTTTTCTTTTATTTTTTCAATCTTAAAATGTTTTCTTTCTTCTATCTTTTTATTTTTTTCCTATCATATATTTAGTTATCACCTTCAGTTTTCATACACTACTAGTTTTTTTTAAATAAAAAAACCTAATTTTTGTAGGAAGCCCCTTTAGGATGAACTCTAATCCAGCCGCACTTTGTGAAATACCCGAGTCTGATTCCTTTGCCTCTTCTAGGCCTATGAATCATTTTCCCATCTTTGAACAATCACTTTCCGCCTCAAAGGTCGTGCAAAGGCTGACTGAGTTGAGCGACAAAATGAAACCATCGAGCAGCTCAAAGCCTATTATAAAGATTTCCATTGGTGACCCGACCATCGATGGGAATCTCACGCCCCCGGACACCATGAAGGAGGAGCTGATCGAGATCATCCGAAGCGACAAGTACAACGGCTACCCACCCGTGCATGGCTACGACGAGACTCGTCAGGCCGTTGCGGAGTACTGCCGTGGGTTCTGCCAGACCCCCGCGCGCAAGGCGTTCATCAACTGGAAGAACGTCATCATGACCTCGGGCGTCTCGCACGGCATCGAGCTCGCGATCGCGGGCCTTTGCAACCCAGGCGACGCGATTCTCGTCCCGGAGCCGTGCTTTCCGCACTACCAGACCGTCTGCGCGCGGTACGGCGTCGACTGCGGCGCCTTCCGCCTCGACTCGCGGCGGGGGTGGGAGGGGGACCTGGCCCACGCGGCCCGCCTCCTGACGCCCCGCACGCGACTCCTCGTCTGCGTGAACCCGTCGAACCCGTGCGGGAGCAACTACTCGCGCGCGCACCTGGAGGCGCTGCTCGCGTTCTGCGAGACACACAGGCTCGGGATGATCTCGGACGAGATCTACGGCGAGATCGTCTTCGACGGCGAGCCCTTTGTCTCCGTGGCGGACATGGACAGCCCGGTGCCGCGCGTGGTGCTGTCGGGGGCCTCGAAGTGGTACATGTGCCCGGGCTGGCGGATCGGCTGGGCCGTGCTGATCGACCCGTCGGGGGTCGCGCAGGGCTGGCTGACCGGCATGGAACAGCTCGCGGAGATGATTTGCGGGCCCAGCTCGATTTGCCAGGTCGCGGTCGGGCGGGAGCTGCTCAGGCAGTCGCCGAAGCGCAGGGAGACCATCCTCAATACGCTTCGTGAGGGGGTCAAGGTCTTCGAGCAACTGCTGGAGCACGACATTGGTATCACCTTTGACAAACCCTACGCCTCCGTATTCGTTATGTTGGGTATTAACTTTGATTACTTCAAGGATATTTCCTCTGACATGGAGTTCTACGAGAAGTTACTTGACGAGGAAAACGTGCAGGTCGTTCCAGGGGATATATTTGGAGTTCCTGGGTTTGTTCGTGTAACCATATCACGCCCGACGCACATACTCAACGAGGCAGTCGATCGCATTATCCTGTTTTGTGAACGCCACAAGAGATCCTGAAAAGGGATCTCGAGTTCAGAGGTGTTTGTTTGTTTTATATGGTGCTTAAATAACCCAATATAAATATATTTCGGAGTGCATTTGTGTCGTTTCTAATTTTATAATACCTTTTCCTTCCTTTTCATGCAATATAATATATTTTCGTTTATGCTTCAATAATTTTTTTAAGTTTTGCATTCGCTGTGTAGTAATTGTGGCGAAAGATGATATCTTTATTTCTAAAAGATCTAAAATAGGTATGGTAAAAATTCCATCGAGCACATTTGTTCAATATTTACCAGTTCTGAAAAGGGCAAATATTAAGCGATTAAATGACAAAAGGGAGGGGAAGAGGAAAAAAAAAATAGAAATAAGCAGCAATTCTCAAGATGGAAGAAAGCATTATTTTTTTCTTCCTAGAGCTAGTTATACCATTCTTTGATACATTGGCTTTATTGTGTTGACACATTTTTTCCCATCGAGAGTTTTCGATAATTTTTGGCTAATTTCTTGAATTAGTTTCTTTATTATTTCCCTTCTGCCTTTATTTTTTTTTTTGAACGTGCGTAATTTTTTTAAGAATCCAATCCGGGCTTACTTTATTTCCCCACTTTTCTGCCTAACATTCGCGCGAAGGGGGAATCATTTGTTTTCACATGACACAGATCTTCTAAATCAAATTCGGAAAATAATTTAGATACAATGGAACTAACAAAGAGGGGTAAAACTTGGTATAGTATATGAATGTCTTAGAGTATTATCATCATGAATAGTGTTAATAAAACTTACAGGTTCTTATTATTATACTACCAGTTGTGTCATATGAATTATTATTTTAGCATTTTTTATGCTATTGGTTAGAAGTCTCATGTTTTTCTTTGTTGGTTCGATTGACCCTCAGAGGACAAAAATCGCTTAAATGCAAAAAATACCCATTAAATTAAACGAATTAGCATTATGTCTTGGCTTCTTATGGCGCGCACATCAAAATGAGAACAAGATTGTGATTCCTTATCCGTGAATTTTTTCTGGTTATCATGTAAAGCAGTTTAGTTATCTGTAGCCATAGTGGAAAAGATAAACAGACTTTGATTGCTTAGACATTGAAGCGTAATTAATTTCTGTTTGAAGGAAGCTAAATTAAATAAATTATGCACCAGCTACTTGTAAATCTTGTTTATCTTTTCAATGTTGTATATCTTAGAAGATTTAACGTGATACTGCTTGTTAACATGATGAGGATGATTAATTTCTGTATATTTTCATGGCTATATAAATTCTGTGCAAAAAATTAAGGAATTCGGTTTCTATATAACCTTTCAATTCGTATACCACAAAGTGCAGCTTATATAAGAATCAGTGGAAAATTATCTATTTTCGGTTAAGAATGTGGACTATATATATATATATATGGAGATTACAATAATTTTTAGTTTCTTTTTCTATTAAAAAAAAATAGAACTAAAACCTGAGAAAAGGAGGATATACAATTTCGCTTTTCGCCCCCTGTTTCTAAATCCATTTTTTATATCTTTCTGTTTTTTATAATTTTAACAAGTGTATTAAACGATAGTGCGTTAATGATGCTAAGATATTCATTTTCATTCTTACCCTGTCTAATTCCTTTTATGCTTCTTTTTTTTTGTTGAAAATTAAAATGTTAAGCAAGGGTTGGGGTGGAGGCAGATGCCATTGCAGTTTTCATTAACCGTCATATTGGTTTTATTCTGTATCCCTGCAATTAATTGCTTTAGCCCATAGCCCTCCTTTTTTCTCTTAGAGTCATATATAACTAGATGCGCAAATATACAAGAATATTTTTATTTATGTACATTTAAAGCGGCTGGGTTGATTATAATTTCCCTATCTTAATGACGGCAGCTCGACATGCCAAGTCTTCACTTTACGCATCAATATGACCTACATTATAGGAAATGTCAAAAGGCAAACCAGTAAAGGGAGGGAACAGGGGTCTATGCGGGGTTTAATGAGTTAAGGCAACTGCCTTGTTTGTATTAGGGTGGAAGAGAAAGCAGCATTGTGAAGACCTGAGGCGACGGCGTCTCTATTTACCAAAAATATAAAACAATGAATTCTGCTGCTCCTGCTACACTTGATGAAAGATGTGATGTTCGAGTGAATTTGCATCTTTAAACAAAGGAAAATATGCCTAATACCTAATATTTTTCTTATTTTTGAGAATAGGAATGACCAATCTTCAAAAGTTTTTTTTGGACTACGACTCCTCTTTACCTATTCCTTCTTTTGGAGCATATTAACCTCCAGTTTAGTAAGTGAACCAGCATCAAGACATGATTAGATCTCCTGAAAGGCGTGAGGAGAACATGAAGCGGCACTCTTTGAAGAAAAGCTCGCGACAACATTCTAAAAAGGCTTACAGTAGAAAGAATTTAATTAGTGTTGTGTTTCAGCCTTTATCAACATCGGTGTCATCTTGTACTGATAGTGGCAACAATTTCCTCTTTTTCCAGCCACATAATGTTGTAGAAAGACGCCGTACAATTCTAGCTATAGAAAAAGCGTTGGAGGAATCGGATCAACCCTACCGCCCTATATTCTGCATGAATTTACCGGAGGGAATATATAGGCCAGTCTTCAGTGTGGAAACCAATCCGTATGAAGGGAATTCCAAGTCAGTACAAAATATTTCAACGTCATCTCAACCTGAGATTTCTGACAATACTGTTGTTTCGTATCCGACGTTGTCGGATAATCGTATAGAAACTAGTCAGTTCCACTCAGCCTCAAAAAACTCCCTGAAGTGGTTTTGCACGGAAAATAGTATTTTAAACGATGAGGAAACAGTCTTGGTGCCTTTAAATCATTCCAAAGGGTTGGTCGACAAGAAACAGGTTGAGTACGAAGATAAGACAAAAGCTAAGTGCGGGGAAGGGGAAATCAAGGATTATTTTAGACACCGCTCCGGTGGTGTGAGTTGGATTCGTCTGAAAAAGGACCTGCATTCTGTGTTTAATGGGCTCCATCCCATTTCAACTACTTTGGCGGCGCCGTGCATAGAATTGATGCCACTCTATTGGAGGAAAGACCAAATTTGCAATATTGCAATTACTCCCATATTCGGCTCTGGGTTTAAGTTGACCGGTACATGATGACAAGCTAACATTTACTCCTAAGATATTTTTCCCAAGGGTGGGGCTCCTCTTATTTTACCTCTTCCTTAAAAAAAAAAGGATACTATATGCGTAACCAAGGACTAACCCCATCTTCAAATTGTTGTGCCCACTTGATCCTGTGTACTAATTCGTCTTTCTTATTTACCTGTTCGATCCTTGTATTTGCGATACCACGTTTAAACTCTAGGAGCGAATAGAACGAACTTACCGGTTATATTATCAAATAGGAACATAAGCCCTTTTGTCGCCCTTATAACATGGAAACACCACCATAAGACAACGGCGAACAGACAACTACAATGAACCCTTTTCCAAACCCATCGGAGCCTGTGGTGGGGCAGGCGCCCTCGTTGAGCCCCCCCGGCCCCCCGCCGGCCTCCCTTCCCGCGAGGGTCGAGGACGCGGCCGGGGACGAGGGGGCCTACCCCCACTGCCCGATTTACATCCCCACGAAAGGACGGCAGGACCAAACCCGCGGGACCCTCTCCACCCTCCTGCGCGATCTCGTCCCGTTCACGCTCGTCGTCGAGCCCGAGGAGGCCGAGGCCTACGCCCGCCTGCTGGACCACCTCGTGGGCGACCTCCTCGCGGGACCTCGCGGGGCCGCCGAGGAGGGGGGGGCCCCTTCGCCTCCTCCTCCTCCTCCTCCTCTTTTTCCCGCTTCGCCGCCGGGGCTTCTCCCGGAGGGGAATCCGGGGGAGGGGGGGGCGGGAAAGGCCCCGCGGGGGCTCTCGGGGCCGCGATGCGCGTGTTGTCGGGGCCCGACGGCGGGGGGGGAGGGGGCGGGGCCCCTCGCGCGGCGTACGGCGGCGCTTTACCACCACGGCTACCTCTTCCGCCCCCCCGACGCGGACCCCGACGACGCCGGCGGGCGAAGGGCCTCGGCGGCCTTCACCTTGACGACCGCCGAGGCCGTGCGGGGCCTTTTTAAGGTCGTCGCCCTGCCGGAAGGGGGGCGCGGGGTCTCGTACGTCCGGAACTTCATCCTCCAGGTCCTCGTTCCCCAGCAGATGGTCGAGGGCGGGGTCGATCGAACGGGGCATATCCAGGAGCTCGGCCTCTTCGCCTCCGCCCCGACGACGTCCGCGGCGTCGCCGACGTCGTCAGCGCAGCCCGCGAGCGATTCCAGTAAGATATTCCTGCCCAACAGTACCTTGAAGCGCTTCGAGCTCGATTCGAGCCTCTACGAGGCGGTTGATCGCTGGCAGGCCGCAAACGGACCGGGCTCCTCGCTCGCAGCCCAATCGCCGGAAAGGGCTCGGTCTCCGTCGTCGGTGCCGTTCACCCCACCCCACAGCCTTTACGGCTACTACTGGGTTATGGATGATGACATCTACGCCTTTTCGCGCGCAAATGCGCCAAAAAAGCGAAATGATCGTATATCCGCACGCCAAATGATGCGCGACGTCGAGGCGCGGATTCAACGCCTTAATCAGAATGCAGGCAACCCCACTCTCCTTTCGTCCTTGAATAAAGGAAACGGAAGCACGTCTTCCTCACATCCATGGAAAGCAAACCCGAAAATTCCAATTTTCACCGGCAAGGAAGACGTTCTCATGAACAATTGGAAGACGGTGCATCGAACAAGAATGGCACCCCAGACCGCCCCTCCGAGTTCGGAGGTGGGAAACACCAACGCTATCGCGTCCGGCAGCATTCCAAATAATACTAGCAGTCCTAATAACGACGGTGGCCATGTCGATAGTGCGAGTGCTGATACGAAAACGAAGGCAACTGTTTTAAACACGAATAATTACCCCTACGTACGAATGACGGCGTGTTTTTCCTTGGAGTACAGTCATTTCGCCTTCAGCTACGGTAACACAGCCTTGGCAGTGAACAGCTATAATAATATTGCCTGTCTTTTTGATTACCGCCTTCTGCACAACCCCATACAGAGCCTCTTTTTCCCCTTGCACGCCGCTGGTGGCGTGCGCAGCATGGAGGAAACGCTCGAGGGCATCCCAGTGAATGCATCCCCGGAGGAGGAGGGAGGTGGGGTGGAGGGAAATAATGAAAATCGTAAAGCGATCGTTAGCAGCGGGGAGAGCCTGCATCACCGCTATTACATGCCCGGATCCATGCTGTGGTATCGCTTCGCGGTGCGGGAGGACTACGACTTCACTTTGCAGCTCATCGCGCGCGGAATGTACACGCTGCGGTTTCGAGACCTCAGCTTTGAGGTTCCTCAGATGGGCAAGGTGCGGGGGGGGATGACAACCTATTATCGAACCTGCGCAGAGGACATTAAACGGCAAAACCGCCGTTTCATCGCGCAGTGGCCATCCATCGCGCAGGCCTGGATGAAGGGCCGAAACGATACCATTCGGGAAGACATTCGCGTCCGCTGGGATCTTCTTCACCCTGCTCGATCTCGCCATCCTGGGGCTTTTTTGTTTCTTAAGGATCCTCTTCCTCAGCTTCAGCAAACCGCGAAACTCCCAATTCCACCACCACCGCCAGAAGCAGCACCGCCGCTGGGCCCTTCTCTTGCCAAAGCTACCGAGGAACCTCCACAGATTCAAAAGTCCATTCCTAATGAAAGCAGCGGTGTCGTTAAAAGCGCGGATGCGGCCAATAATAATAATAATAGTAATACTAGCAATGCATTGCAGCGTCCTGGGGTGAAGCGAGGCCGACCACCGTCTTCTTCATCCCTCTCTTCCTCCTCCTCGTATACCTCCTCTTCTTCGTACACCTCCTCCTCCTCGTACTCGGAGAGCGAAGAAGGGGAGGAGGGGCCTTCCAGGAGCCCTGCCCTGTCTGGGGCCTCTGCCAAGGACGGCCTGGAAAGGGGGGTGGGGGCTCGAGGAGAGGTAGGGGGAGGGGAAGACAGGGGTGGCACAGGGGACGGCAGGGTAGCAGGGGACCCTTCGCGTTCTTCCCTCGTCGTCCGGGGGGGGGATGGCTCGGCGCGGTGGAAGGGCTACACGGTGGAGCGCTGGCGGGACCTGAAGCCGGCCGAGGCCGCCTTGCTGGGGCTGCGCCGGATCCCGTCCGAGGCCCTCCGCCCCGGGCAGACCGTCGTCGTCGTCCCGCCGCTCTTCTCGCAGCAGCCCTCTGTTCTCTTGGCGACGCTGATCGAGCGGCAGCCAGGCGGGGAGGGGGAGGAGTCGCGTTGGACGGCCGTCGCCCAGCGCGCACGGGGGATGCCGGAGCTGACGGTCGCCCACTGCTATGAGAGCCCATCGGGGGGCCTCGAGAGGGCCGCCGCCGCCGTCGATGCGTTTTTTGAGCATCTCTGGACGAATGCCATCCCCACGCCACCATCCTCGAAATTTTTAGATGATTAACCTTTTCGGAAGAGGAGGGTGGAAAGGAGAAGGAAAAAAGTGCATGTCTGTGCGCATTATATGGCATCTATACACATATCTTTGTATTTGGATTCTGGAATGCGAACCCTTTTCTTTCAATTTATTGTCAGTGGTTGGTTTTTGTTTTTTTTTGTAAGCACTGTAGCTCTTTCTACTACAAATGTTTACACCCCCTCCCCCCTTGCTCTCCCTTAGACCATGATATTATATGCACTTATTTCACATCTAAGTATCTTTTTTTTTTTTTGCTTAAAAAAAGAGTCTAAACCAGTTCTGGCTCTTCTTCAATTTGGGGCAATTAAAAAGTTGTATGTTTTTCATTACCTGCTCTTTGGAAATCTTTTTTACACTCTATCTGTCTTTCCTCATTTTTTGTCTCTAACCTTCCCTGTGTTCCCCCAAAGATTAACTAACAATACACAATTACTACTTTATATATACAATATCTCTATTAATTATAACTCTTTTTTTTTTTTACAACAACAAGATGTCGTACGGAGGAGTCAAGTATATGCCATCTAATATTATTCGTCGTCGTAATAATGGCGAGGAAAACGCTGATATCCTGAGTACCGCAGACCGCTTTCGCGATCGCTTCGAGAAAGAATCCGTGAAGGATCGCAAGGAGGAAGCCACGACAATGGTGAACGAGTACTACGACATGGTCACCGACTTTTACGAATTCGGATGGGGTCAGAGTTTCCACTTCGCCCCACGTTATGCACAGGAAAGTTTCTACGAATCTCTCATGCGCCATGAGTTTTTCCTCGCTTCGCGCGCAGGGTTTAAGGAGGGGGACCATATTTTGGATATCGGCTGCGGTGTGGGCGGTCCTGCCCGCAATTTCGTGCGCTTCACGCGATGCAATATCACCGGTGTAAATAATAACAGCTATCAGATTCGTCGAGCGCGGGCCCACGACGCCGCTTTCGGAATGTCAAGCCATATTAATTACGTCAAGGCTGACTTTTGCAATACCGGGCTCCCCGATAATTCCTTCGACGGCGCCTATGCAATCGAGGCGACCTGCCATGCCAAGGATAAGGTGGAGTGCTATAGCGAAATCTACCGCATGATCAAGCCCGGTAGTGTCTTTGTCGTCTACGAGTGGTGTACGACAGACAAGTACGACCCCAATAACGAGCGACACCGCAAGATTAAGCACCACATCGAGCTTGGGGACAGCCTGCCGGACCTGGAGTCGACCAAGCAGGCGCTCGAGGCCATGAAGGCCGCGGGGTTCGAGATCGAGGAGGCGTACGACCTCGCCGAAAAGTTCGCGGCGAGCCCAGTGAAAAACGTCTCGTGGTATAACGTCCTACAGGGAGATTATTCCACCTTGCAGGGCTTCCGTGCGACCCCGTTAGGACGCTTTTTCACCTCTTCGATGTGCCGCGTGATGGAGTTTGTGGGCCTGGCCCCCAAGGGTGTCTGCAAGACGCTGGGGATTCTCGAGGAAGCCGCGGTTTACCTCGTCGAGGGAGGCGAGAAGGGGATCTTCACGCCGTGCTTTTACATGCGTGGCCGCAAGCCCCTCAATAAGAAGTGAAATGGGGTTGCAATTATGCAATCATAAGGCAATAGCCCTATTTTTATTTTTGTAACACTGAAATCTATAATTTACTGATGAAAGCGTTGCAATACTGAATTCTTTTTTTTTCTTTTGTAGTTATTGCGATGCGGCAGCTTCTTCGAGAATGAACTTTTTTTTCAATAAAGTGGGGAAAAAATAAAGTCAAAGAAAAGGAAATAATAACGAAAGTTCTTATCTTTAATGGTTGAGTGGAAAAATTTGATCTTTTTTGCACATTTATACGATTTATTTGAAACACAAAAATGCAACATTGTCATGTTATAGCTATTGTTTGTGTTGCCACTCTTATGATTATAAAATAAAGAACTTAGTTTCGATAATTCGTTTTCGGCCAGTCTATATAAACACAGGAGGTGTGACATTAGTATGATAAGTATCTAAACAATTAATATTTTTTTTTGATTTTTTGAGCATAAGTATTTTTATTGAATATAAAGCAGAAAAGGTAATGAAATGGGTCTCTGGTATGAAGGTGTTTTCTTTAAAATATAATAGTCAAGAACATGTTAGAAAGTACAAGGGACGGCTTAAAATAGTAGAATAATTGCACTTAACTTTTATTGCGATAACCATTACTTCGCTTTTGTTCTTTAAAGGGTATTTTTTTTATTTTTATTTTATTTTCCATTTTTTAAATAAAGTTTAATATATGTTCCAGGGAATCGATGAAACCGAAAAAATCCTTTGCCATGCTGTTGTTGTGTCCATTTACGATTCATTACTATTTGTCTTTAAATACAGACACCCTTTCCGCTTTATTTTCATGCCTAATTTGAGACACTTTTAAGAACATTAGATGAAATACATTTGAATTTCGTGAAAGGATTTCCATTTTCAAGATTGCACTCTCCTTGCCTTCAATTAGGAGGCATCTAATACCCCAAACCGGCCAATAATAATATCAATTCAAGAACAGAGCAAATAGATGTCTACAGAAGCCTCTGATATGGATTTTGACGACGTCGTGCATCGTCTCGTTAGCATCGCCTTCAACTCGATGAATCCAGATGAAGAAGGGGTTCTCTCGCTGTGCGAGGTTCATGAGCGCTTCAACGCCGTTGTGCACCCTCGCGTGAAGGAGGGGGTGATGGCGCCCGGTAAGGCACGCGATCGCCTGCTCTACCTCTTCGGCACCTGCGCGAACGAGCACGATGGCGGCATCACTTTCGACGAGTTTCTGACCTTTCACCAGAAACTTATTCATGAAGCCTGGCATGAGCACGTGAGCGATGTGCATGCCTTTGTCAAAAACACTATTATGGGGTTATGGCGGCTAGGGAACCTTCTCTTGCCAACTGGCATCCGACCAGTCATTGCAAGCGACGAAATGCCCCGCGCGCTCTACGCAACGATGCTGATGACCCTGCTTTGGGTAGAAAAAGATCCTCAACGGGAGGGAAAGTACATTATCAAGGGGATTAAAGATGTAGTACGACCTATTTTTCGCCGTGGCGACATTCCAGATGATCTCCAGGGCCATTTTGCGTACCCATCGGAGATTACCGGCCTGAAGGTGGAGTATTTACCGACTCAGATCGCGATAAAGCGATGGCTTGATTTTGTGTGGGAGTACGATGAGGGGAGGTACTGCGGGGTGCAGGGGATTATCTCCGCCCAGGTTGATTTAGACGTCCTACCACCCTCTTTACGCCAGTTTATTGTGGAGCATAGCACGGCGGTCGATCAACTCCACTGCGATAAGTTTGTTAAAACAAGTATTAGCGTGAACCCGATGTATAAGTGCACGAGTCAGACGTACGGCGTCGGTTCGATTCAGGAATGCCGTAAATTGCATCGATGGAAGGTCGAATCAATGATGGGTAGGCAGTATGGGATTCAATATCATGGCTTGCCGAAGGGGATACACTCGAGGATGGGGCCTACGGTTTGTCACGCTGCCACAAGAATCAATTTATGAATATGTTTCTTGTATGGGGAAGAAGAGTGCTTAGCCTCATATTTGGTGAAATTATGTAAAATGAAAAGTACTTGGCCTTTTCGTTTGATTTATTTCTAGCTTCATTATTTCTATGCCTGATATGCGCATGTTATTTTCCCATCACAGCCATGACACGATCTTTATGTAGAAATTGTGCGAAGGGGTCACCTTCAGAAATATTCAAAAATAAATTACTCACAACAGTTAGAGACTATAGAGTAAGCAACATCAAACTTTTATCCTCTGTGCGTGTGGCGCTACCTTTTCGAACGGGGAATGCAAAAACTCTCTCATCTCCATTTTGCTTCCATTAATAATGTTCCCCCAAAGCAGAAAAAGGGTCAAAAGAAGAGGAATATTTCACGCACTCTAGTATATTTAGTTAGCCTTGGCTGTTCGTGTAGGAGGTATTCCATTATTCATATTTTTTTAAAAATTTTATTGTTGTTGCTATAGAATCAACCACGCACTTCGCTGGATGCCCCCCACCGCCGGCCATTTCCCTCTCTCGCGGTTCTCCGAGCTCTGGTTGGAGGTCAATGCGGATCTCGTGAGCCTCGTGCGTGCGGCCTTCGGCGAGTTTCCGTTCCGCGTGGGGGCTCCCATGGAGGCGGGGGCGGCGCCGTGGCCTTCCTCGGAGAGCCCGTCCCTTCTCGCGGTCTACGCAAAAGTGCACGGGCTGATCGCGGGGCTGGGGCTCGTGGAGGGCCGGCGGCGTCGACAGGAGCTTTTGCTCCGTCTGATGACCACCGCCATCGGGGCGTGGCTTCGCCTGATGTGCGATGCCACCGGGGGCCGGCTGCGGATGCCGCGCGCCGTCGACTATCCGATTTTTGACTTCCAGCGCATCGCGATCGGCCCCCTGGCGGGTTTGCCTGCCCAGCCAGGCGAGATGGAGGCAATAATCGAGGATAACGAGGACGACTCCGGGGGGCAAGAGGGGGAGGAGGAGCGGGGTGGCATGGATGGGGCCGATTCGAAGGCGCGCCACGACACCGCTGCCGTGCTTTCTCTCGGAGTTGACCCGGAAAACGTTTCTGGGTGCTCGAATGTCCTATGGGAGGCGGAGGATTCTCAACAATTATGGGGGGAGGTTCTCAAGAGAACGCGCGATGCTTGGAGAACGTGTGCATCGAAGGAACTTTTTCTGACCCCCCCATTCGCTCCTGTGAATGAAGAAGAGGAGGGCTCTAGATTCGGAAACGAAAAGGACCTTAAGTATGCTGAGCAGACGGCTGGAGTGCGCGCGATGCTAACGCTCGCGTGTCATTTTCATCGCCTTCAGGACATCTTGTCGGTTGTGTTTCTTTGTCTAGGATCTCAGCATCCTAATGGCGGCGGGAGCATGAAAGTGCATCATTATGGAGAAATGAATGGCGCCAAAGACCCTAAAACGAAAACTCGTGCTGTAAGAAATACTGCAATCAACGAGTTATGCCGATGTATAGTTGGCTCTTTCCTTAAAACTAACCTAAAGTGGATCAGTACGGTTTTGAAGGACATCACAAACTTCACGATTGGGCGAGAAGAGCTGGATTTGCTCTGGTCAATGCCGCTTATGCCGCATCAGTCTGCCGTTCATCCCTGTTGTAATGGATCTTTGCCCATTCCGCTCCTAAGGCCGTCCGCCACCGGTGAAGACGCTACTGAAGGCGAGGCTCCTCCGGAGAATTCAAAATTATTAAACGCGAATCCCCTCACCTCAGGGATTAGGCAGGAGCCTTCCTCCTCGCTTTTTTCGACGCGAAGCGCTCAGCAGGAGGGATTTCAGGCCCCCGAAGGGGTTAGTCTGAAACGCGTTTCGTGTGTGTACACCATGATCGAGGAGTGTGGGGCGGACGACCTGCTCAAGTGCGTCGTGCGGGAGGTTTCGAGGTGTTGTTTGGCGCATGGCCAGAGGGTGGCGAATGCGTCCGTGGGCGCCCTTCTCTACCCCCCACAGATGCCCCTTCCTGTCTTTCCTGGGGAGGGGCGGCCCACTGCGAGCCCTTCTTTCGAGAAAGGCGGCGTTGCGCAGGCGAATCAAGCCCTTCGTGGCGCGCTCCAGGGCTTCGTTCGCTTGCGCTCCGCGCTCATGATGTTCAACACGGGGACGACGCATTACATGGATGCCCTCACCCCGCACGGGCGGGGTTTACTTATTAAAGGTCTCAAGGCCTTCATGGATGGGCTCGCCGACGGCCCCGCCGCCCTGCATTTTGCCGAGCAGTGGGGCGTCGCGATGTGGATTCAGTTCTGCGAGGAGACAAGCAGCGCAAAGCCGCGGCCAGGCGCCACCGTGCATGGCGCGAAAGGACACGCCCTCCCTTTGAAGCCGTCTTCACTTCCCACCAGCGATGGGGCACGAACGTTTTCGCCTACGAAGAGTTCTTCTCCGACCCTTGACGTCGGCCGCGAGCGCGCGGCGTCGAGCCTGGGCTCCTTTGCGGAGGTCATTTCTTGCTCAACAAACGCCCTGGCGGAGAAGGAGCGGGACGCCTGGCTGCGCTGCGCGACCTGCTCGGAGCCCGACCCGGACTATGCCAACGGCGGCCCCCCCATCTTTCCCCTCGAAAGGGAGGGGTCGGAGCTCCACGAGGCCGCCCTCCTGCCAGGCGACGGCCTCCCCACATTTTTGTACCTTTTCGCCCGAAAAGGTCGCGCGCGACGGCACGTGCTGAGCTGCCTCGCGCAGCGCATCCATTCGTATCTTAGGGAGCTTTTACATAGCTCGATGAACGACAAGCCCGAACGCACGCCCCATTCTCACCCGAAGGCTTCCTTTCAGCCGCTTCCCCCAAACGTGTTTGAGATGTGCGTGTTTATGCTCAAAATGACGCAAACCGCGTTTGACCGGACTCCTGCGCGGGATGGGAGGGCCATCAACGGAATTCGTGGGGCTGGCGGCCGGGCCGCGCAGGACTCGTTTGGTGGCGAGTCGTCAAGTGTTCGCGACGACATCTACCCGGACGCGCGTGATTTTGGTGGCTGCGCTTTTCAAAACTTGGGTGAAACTGCTCTGTATGTACTTTACAGGGGTCTTCGTTCATTTTTCGGTGAGTTCGAAAAGAGCGTCTGCTTCACGCTAGCGCATGCCTTGCGTGCGCAGGTAGCGGAAAACGTGAAAGCCCTTTACTCCGCGGACACCAAAACGACGTTGCTAAATCCCACTGTACGATCTACGAAGTCGGTGAGTGCGGCCTCTTTCGATGTCATTGGCATCCTCCTCGAACTCACCTCTCTGCTTCCCACGAAGGAGTTGTTTATTTCCTTCTACCAAAACCTTATGGTGCCCTGCGTCTTTCGGCTCGAGAAGCTCGCGCGACTGGAAGTTGAGAAGGAGGTGGTTTCGCGGATAGTTCAATGTCTGGGCGTCTCGGCAGGGGCGCCGTGTTTAGCGCTTCTGCGAGACCTCAGCCGTGCGGTGAGCGAGGTCCATCAGCTGGAGGTGCGAATGAAAGACGAGTGGTTGAGCCGGGCCTGGTCTCGTGACCCCCAACAGGCAAGCTCGATTCCGAATGGGGGCGGGGGCCCGAGCGAAACGCAGCAGATGCTCGCGCTTGCCGCCGCCGCCGCCGCCCGCGCCGCGACGCTTCTCCCGTACAACAGCCTAAGCAGGACCTTGGCGGCGTTTACCTCTTGCTCCTCGACGTTTAGCGGGAAGATGGCCTTGCAGGAAATTATCACCCAAGGCCACCCCCTTCTTCGACGCGTTTACTTTCTCTGCGAGGCGTGGTGGAAGCCCCACATCTCGGTTACGCTATCTCACACCCAAATACAATTTCTCTTTGACAAGAAGGGCTTTTTTTCACAGGAGTTCGTCGACGCCGTGCTGAGGACCGTGTGGTACTATTCCAGCAGCAACTACACTTTAGGCGATACCATCGACCGGATCGAGCTGCAGCCATACCCGGGCTATGAGGCCTTGCGGACGCAGGGGACCCACAACCGCGCCGACGTCTCCTCGATTGCAAGCGGCAACATTTTCCAGGGCATTTCCTCGGCGCTCACAAAGACGGTGCAGAAGGGCGGAAATCGTATTTACACCAATTTGCGTCTCACCAAGCGTCGTGGCGGGTCGTTTGGAAACGAGACTTCGGAGGAGGATAACGAGGACGCGACCAACGCGCACACGGGGTCCTCGATGGGCGTTAGCTCGCCCTCCGAGGCGCGTTGGAGTGTCTGGCCGCACGCCTTTCCGTCCACCGCGCGCCCATGCCGTACGATGCCGTCGGGTGGGGCCTTTCCGTTTGAGAGCCCCCGGGACGCCTCGGCGTCGTCGTCGGCGCGGCAGGAGACGACCAGCCAGGCCTCGACGCGGCGCTACGACGCGCTTCCGCCGGAGGCCGTCGCCTGGGAGTCCCGCCGCCTCTCCTGGCCGATGTGTGGGGGGCGGCTGACCTTCATCCTACGCCCGCTCCCCCCCTCTTCTTCGTCGTTGTCGTCGTCGTCCGCGTCTTCCTTCCCATCGCGGCGCCGGCGGGCGACGAAGCCGCTCATCGAACTCGACGAGGGCGAGGGCGAGGGCGGGGAAAGGGAAGGCGGGGGGGGGGCGGCCCGCGAGCGCCCACCCCTTCCGGGCTCGCCGGTCTCCTCGGGGGTTCGGGTGACCGGGCCGCCGGTGGTGCTGCTTCTCCTGCAGCTCCTCGACCAGGGCCGCGGGGGCGGGCCGCCGCTGATTACGTTCGACTGGCTCTGCGCGCACATGCCGGTGGGGGTCCCGAAGACGATCGTCGGGCACCTCCTCCACCACCTCCTGCGATTTGGCCTCATCCAGCGCGAGGTGCACCGCGAGATGCGGCAGTACGGGTACTGGATTCCGGACCAGTTCTCGAACGTCGCGGCCTCTAAAATTACGATCGACCTCACCGTCCCCTTACAGGAATGTGGGTTTGCGGAGATGGGATTTAATTACCACGCGGCCTATCCCACAAAGGCAACACAGCAGCCCTCCGTGGGCTCGGGAATCGAAAAGGGTGGCGTCGGTAGGTGGAATGGGGGGCGGTCGTGGCGAAGCTCACCCAAGGCTTCTTGCTCGTGTTCGATGAGCTTTTCGGAGTACCAAGCCTCTCAAAAATCGCAAACACCAGCCTGCAGTCTAAACTGCTCCGAGGAGGACAACAACGAGCATCGGGTTTTCATCACCAAACTACGCAGGATGGAGTTGTGCATTATCGAGACCTTGAAGAAATCCGACACCATGAGCCATTCAGAGTTGTTCAAGCACGTGGCGGAGAAGCTCCAAGATCGTTTTCCCGTGTCCATGTCATTATTCAAGGTGGGCATTTCTAACCTGATTGAGAAGGAATTCATCGAAAACAAGGGCCATGATGTATATGCTTACCTAGTCTAAACACCGACTCTTATAGTGAGAGATAGAGACATGGAAACCAATGGCGATTTTCGATAGGTGCTGACTTTTGGTAGCGCATCTAGTATTCAAGTAAAAGAGGGAAGGGGGCAGCAAAAACAAAAGCGCATAAAATTCACTCGATGATATTACCCCAAAAATGGAGAAATGCAGTTATTCTCCTCTTTCCTTATCTTTGTCCACTTCTGCTCTTTACTAAGGTTAGTTGGTTTTTTTTTTTTCAGATATTATCTTTGGGAAACCATCATTAGTCGTCTGGATAACAATAAAAAAATTACACAAAAAATTGTTCAGAGTCATGGCGGAATCCCTTTCTATAAAGGAATGCATTGATGAAATGGATAAATACATTAGCTTAAGTCAAGCTCTTTTGGGTAAACCCCAGAAAATGGCACTCGCCGGGGACTACCTCTACTGGACCCAAGGAAAAGAGCAGAAACTTTATAGAGCTCCTAAAAACAAGATGGACGATCTTGCGCAGTGTGTGATTGCAGAAAAGAGCACATCATCGGATGAGCATTGGGAAAAGCTTACAAAAGAAGAAGAACTTCTTCGGGAGCGTACCCGTAATACGATGACCGGGATCTCTTCTTTTCGGGTCCGTGAGACGGATCATACCATATTTTACTTTATCGGCTTGGATTTTTATATCTACTACACACAGGGCCCTCGCGCACATAAAGAGCCATTGAGGGTATTTTCTTATATTTCGAAGGAAGACCAGGAGCGTTATACCGCGTTGTCGGCCACGCAGCCTAACCTGTGCGTGCAGTTCATCGAAAGAGGTGCGAATGTCAGCGAGGACCCGCTCACGACATTCACTTTTGTCAAACAAAACAACCTCTACATCGCGCGCCTGACGGAGAACCCCGAGGACGACGCGGCGCCGTTGGCAGTCTCCGTGGTGCAGGTGACCAGCATCGGCGATGCGGCCCATCCGTGCGGCCTCGCCGACTACATCATGCAGGAGGAATTCTCGCGATATACCGGGCATTATGCCAACGAGGACTACATTATCTTTACCTATACCGACTCCACCATGATGCGGCAAGTCGCGTTGCTTGGAGGGGAAACGGAGGAGAATTGTGAGGGGGATGACGGCATCGAGCGCATGGCCTACTCGAGGGTCGGGGATCCTAACACGCGCACAACCATCGTGGTATACGAGCGCCGAACGCGCACGATGCGGTACGTGCCCGAAAAGTCGCTTGAGCAGGTGCGCGTTGATGGCGGGGCCGAATACATCCCACGCTTTGGCTTCAAGGGCAGCTCTGACATCTATCTCTATTTACTGAACCGCACTCAGGAGCATGCCGTGCTAGTTTCCTGCCCTGTTCAATCTCTGCCATGCATCGATGAAGCGGCTTTGCAGAGGCTGTATGCGCCCCAGGAGGGGGCCGCCGCCGCCGGAGACGGCTCCTTCGCCATCCCCTTCAAACGGGAATGGAGCCAGCGAATCCCCTGGGCGTGGGTCGAGGTGCCAAACGACAACCCGATTGTCTTCGGCGAGGCCTACGACATCGCGCTCTTCGCCGCCGTGGAGAGTCCGACCGCGCACAGCCACCTCTACGCCCGTCCTTCGGGGGCCGGCGAGGCGGACTGGCGGCCGCTGACGTGTGGTGCGTGGAACGTCAAGGGCCCGTCCGTGAAGGTGCACAAGGACCGGATCAGCTTCCTCGCGAACGCGGAGGGCCGTCTGGGGTCGACCCTCTACTCCCTTCCCCTCCCCCCCGGCGGCCTCCCGAGCCCGAAGGACGCGCGCGAGCTGACCCGGCACACCCCGCCCGGGGAGCACGTCCACCCCTCCTATTTTATGCACGGCGCGGAGGTCTTCTACTGCGCGAGCACGCCAACGCGGCCGGCGGGGCTCTTCCGGGCGACCGTGGGGGCCGGCAACGCCCTATCCGGGAGGGTCGCGCAGCCCGGGTCGTGGATGTCGACCCCCGCCGGCGGCCCCGCGGTCGCGGTCGCGCGGGAGGAGGCGGGCGGGCTCGTCGTCGAGCTCGCGGGCCGCCGCCTGGTGGTGCCGGAGACGACGACGGTGGTGAACAGCCGCGGGGTGCCCATCAGCGCGTCCGTCTTCGCCCCGCTCGGGTGCGCCGGGCCGGGCTCCCGGCCGCTCGCGCTTTTCATTTACGGCGGCCCGGGCGCCCAGCTCGTCGAGGAGGCGAACTTCGACGGGGTCGCCCGGGCAACGGTGCAGGGGCTCCTCCGGCACGGCGTCGCGGTCGCGGTCGTCGACAATCAAATGAGCCACGCGAACGGGCTCCGGCAGCGGAGCGTTTGCAAGGCAAACATGGGCCACTTCGAGACGACGGACTACGTCAACATGGTCGAGCATCTCTGCGGGCGCGACCCATCCCTCGACCGGGGGCGGGTCGCGATCTTCGGATGGTCCTACGGCGGGTACGCCACGCTGCTCGCGATGGCGCAGGCGCCGGAGGTCTTCCGGGTCGGCCTCGCGGGCGCGCCCGTGGGGGACTGGCGGCTGTACGACACCGCGTACACCGAGCGCTACCTCGGGCTCCTCTACGACGAGCCCGCGGGCCCGGGCGTCGGGGGCCGGAGGATTCGTGACGCGTACCAGAAGAGCTCCATCGCCCACTTCGCCAAGGGCTTTCCCGATGAACTCGATCGGGTCTACATCGCCCATGGGTTGCTGGATGAAAATGTGCATTTTACGCACACCTGCCACGTAATCAACGCGATGATCGAGGAGGGGAAGCCGTACAACATCCTTGTCTACCCGGGTGAGCGGCACGGCTTGAAGAAGAAGAAAAAATGCCGCTTACACTACGAGGCGATTCTGATCAAAACTATTGTTAAGGCCTTGTTGAAATAATATTTTTTTTTTTGCTCTTAGGCTCACGAAAATAATCAAGTTTGCAAAAAGAAAGCCTCAAAAGGCATGCATTTCTAGAGATTTTATTTATTTAAACTGGTAAGAAATATATACTAAATAGGCGAAAGATGACTTGCTCTTATTTCATCTATAAGGGTCTATCAAAGAGGATACACATAGTACTCGGAGATTCGAAGTAGCTTCAGTTTTTTTCCGATCTCCTATGATGCTCCGAATTATAGTCATATGTTTTGTCATTTAATGTAGTAAACGTTGTATTATTTTCCTACTTTTACCGTTATACACCCCTGTACACGGTTTGGGCTTCGTCGGAGCGAAGCGATCTAAACTCAGACTTTATGAGTATGCGACCTTTTATTAAATAGTGACTGTGAAAACTTTTTTAAAGACAACTATTTTAAGATATTGATTCTTTTTTGTATATGGGATGTAGAGCTCCTTTCTATATCCGTTTCATAGAAAAGTCTAAAAGCATTATTTTTAAGATAAATTAACACGCACTTTGTTTTGATATAAGTAATGCCACTAAAGTGTTAAAGATAATGAGAAAGAAGGAAGAGCTTAATTCGGTGATCTGCATCTCATTGAGATATGATTTTCAGCAGACACAATTGCTTTAGCAGCTTCTAGCTTGTTCTGTTAAAATTTACCGCTAGTTTAGACGCAACATGAATTGGCGACAATTTATTGAACTTCGTATTTGGTTGGGAAAGGGACTGCCTAGGTAAATACATCAAAAGATAGATACATAAAAATGATTAAGAAAGGACGACACTATGAGAGGGCGTAATTAAAATAAGGAACTGCCTTCTTTTCTACTAGATAGGATGGAATACACAAGAAACGGGAACGACTATTTTCGATACATAAAAACGCTATTTTTTATATAAAGTGCTTCGCACCTCCCAAAAGGATTACCATCGCCGCTCCCATTAGGACATGGCTTTACCACAGCGGCCGAATAGTTAGCTCGACTAAATACATCGCCATCGATTGCATTAATGTGGAGGCAAATTCATGACACGAGAGATAAACATCCATACGTGTTCACTAATTGCCTCGCACACCGATGTTTTCGGGGTATTTAATTACATTATTTTTAAGGAACAACTTAGAGAAACATATGTACATAATAATTTTCCCATTTTAAAAATGATAATTTTTTATACAAGTATATAAATAAATAAATATAAATAAATAAATAAATATATATATATATATATATATATATATGTGTGTGTGTCGGTGGTGCGATACTTTTTTTGATTTTTCAGATTGTAGGAGGCCGGGATCGTTTTAGCTGATGTGGTCACGACGGTCACGCGTGACGCCCGCGCAGCATTCGTGTGCGCGCCAGTCGCAAGGGGATGATGATACTTTGCGAAAAGGGAATCGGCTGCTCTTTCGCCTTCGGGGGAAGGAGTAGGCGCTTCGGTCAACCCATTTTACAACCCCCAGCCCTATCCCCTCGAGCGTTGGGTCCGACGCCAAGGCGGCGGCGGTGCTCTCACGCCGCGGGGGGAGGGAAGAAACCCGCTTCACGGCAGCTTGTCGGAGAGCAAACCCATTGTCCGGAACGGCCGCCCTGCACGCAGACGGGAGCCCCGTCTCTCGTCTGAGCCTCCGCCTCTTCACTTCACGGGGCGCTACCCACCGCCGCGCGGCGGTGGTGCAGGTCCCGAGCGTGAAAGTCCCTCGCCCACGATTCCCTGCGCACGGCCGCTGGTTGCCCTCGCGACCCGTGGCCGTTCGCCGAGAAGCAGCAAGTGCGTTGCGGCGTGCACAAGGGGACTTGGCATGCTGGAGTCCGCCTACCTACATACCTGTTGTTCACACCAGGCCTGGGTGCCTTTTCACACGCCAGGCCCAGGGCCACCGTCTGCCGACAGTACCCCCTTCCCGATCTCGCCCTGCGCCGCTGTGGCCCTCCCGCGTGGGGGGCTGCGGGGGGGAGGGCCGCGGATCCTGCGGCAGCAGTTCACTTCGCATCGCGCGCGCGGGCGGCGTCCGGCCGGTGTGCGCGCCGGCGGGACGTGGCAGCTTCCCCACTCGGTGGTGGTACCTCTAACGTTGGGCACTCCGCCCTCCCTCGAGGAGGGGCGGTAGCATAGCAGTACAGTCATGAGTGAGCGGCTGGGAGAGGGGGGCGGGGCGGGTGGGGCGTGCTCCCTCCCCCCCTTCCCCCTCCACCTCGCCATCTTAGTTTGCAGAAGAGGGCTTAGAACGGAGGCACTGGAGGCCAGTGAGCGGCGTGCGCGACGCCTGGGGCGCGGCTTCTTCCCCCCTTTGCGGGGTGTGCTCGGCAGCGCTGCTTGTTCTTGCCGAGGGGTGGGAGGTGGCGGATGGAACGGGGAGAGCGGTGGCGCGGCACGGACCCCTTGTGTGCGTGCGCGTTTCCCGCACCCCCGCTCTTCGCTCTGTCACCGCTGGGTAATGGGCGAAGCGTCCTTGCCTTTTTCCTTTTCGATCACGTCTGTTCCCTCGCCTCGCTCTCCGCCCCCCTCCCTCTCCCTCGCGCCCCCTCCCGGGAGGGCGTGGGTGTGTGGAGGAGGGGGTGGGCTTGGGAGCTGAGGGGCGCGGAATAGCTGACCCTGCGCATCTTGGAGAGTGGCAGCGGGCGCGGTTCTGGTGAATTCATCCCATGCGCTCGTGTCCATCTGTTTGTATATTATATATATATATATATATATATATATCTGTGTGTGTGTGTGGTGCGATACTTTTTTTGATTTTTTCGATTTTTTTTCTTTTCAGAGTCGTGTTGCTCTTGTAAATTGTATTTATTATTAAATATATTTAAATACGGATTATCTGATATCATGCTCCATTTTTTTCGCTTGTTTTATATTCCATTTTTGTATCATACACTATGGGAAATAATATAAATCAACGTTCAGATAGGAAAATGTGCTCATTGGACAATCTTAGGGAGGGAATTCATGATGTATTCAAAATTTTTGATGATGAGGAGTCTGGGAACATCTCCATGCGAGAACTTTCCCGTGCGATGTATACTATTACTGGGGAACGTATTTCTCGCCTAGAGATGCTTAAACTATTATCCCACGCGCGAGAAACCGTTAGTGAGAACCACAGGCGACAAGAGCGGATCCAGCACAAGCTTCAAATGGCTGCCGCGGGGTTGGAACCCCAGCAGAGTGCCAATAAAAGCAAAGAAGAATATGATTCCCATTCCAATGTGAATGCTGTTACAGAAAATCCAAATTCCCATACTACTTCTCAGAAGCTTTCATTGACTGAAGCCGGAAAGGACCACGATAACTCCCAAACCCAGTACCTTCCCTCTCGCTCTCAACGACACCTAAATAGTGATGGGGTGGATATCGAAGTCTTTGAGCAGGTAGTGATGCGCAAGCTTAACTCTCGTAGCCAGCAAGAGGAACTCTTGTTTGCGTTTGAATTACTAGAGGATAAGGCCTGTCCGGGATATATAACGAAGGAAAGTTTGAAGCGAACTGCCGCTGAGTCGGGCGAACCGCTCACAGATGCGGAAATAGCCGAAATGTTCGACGTCGCCGTAACTGGGGTGCCCACTCCAGCGGTTGATTTCAACACCTTTTCAGTTATTCAATCTGCTTCCCGGAAGATCGATATTGAATAACGATGTAAATAGATGGAATTTTTTTTAGTGGTTCACTTGTTTGTATTGTGTAAAGATGCTATGTACAATTTAACCATTTCAAAGGTCATTTCTCTTATTTCATATTTGCTATGCTCAAGCTTTGAGAGATCCTGTAATTTCGTGATGATTATGGTGAGAGCGCTAGTGGTTAAATTGAACTCTGAAAACCCAAACCCCCGCTCGATTATGCAGCCCTCAATTTGTTCCCATATGACTTGTCTTTATTATTGATCTATTGTGTGTGATAATGAGGGTGGTGTGGTGTGGTGTAGATGATGGAGGCTGGTGTGTGTGTGTGTGTGTTGGGTTATGTTTGGCACACTTACTACTTTTAACTTATTCCTTTTTTTCAATTATGCAATCTCTAGTCTTTCTTACACTGAGAGAAACTTATTTAAAATATACTGCGGTTAAACAGCAGATATATATTCAATTTATGTGCATGGACACTTCAAAGAAGAAATGCCAGGTTTGTGTACGCACTTTTGGGCTGACCCTATGGAAACATAAATGCCAAAAATGCAAGCGTACGGTATGTGACGACTGTGCACCAAAAAAGTATCAACCTGACGGATATGGTGATAATATACGTGTTTGCTCAGAATGTTTATATGGAAATACTTCGAAACCTACTAAGAAGTACACTTCAGAACTTTCGAATCCCGGCACCCTCCTGGCGTCTGCCCGAAACGACAGGAGCCATGAAACCCCGGCTGAGGCGGCTGAAAAAAGAATACATGCACAGCAAGTGAACGGAAATGATCCGAGTTCAACGGTAGCAAAATCAGAACATCATTCAAAGGGCTCAATCAACTATTTGGGAACTATGGAATCTCCCAGAAACAAGAGTAATGACAATAATCCTCTTTTAGAGGCTGCCCTCCGCCGTCAGCAAGGAAATTCCTCCAATAAAGATCGGAAAATCACCGATGAAAAACTGCGTTTAATACGAGAAATCGAGACTCTATGCGAAAGCAAAGGTGAAACCTCGCCGTTTGGCCTGCGATCTTCTGATGAGGTGAAGTTGAGGAGCTACCTAAAGTATCTCAAGGAAAAATACAAATGTTAAGAGGATTTCTAGAGCGAAACTGGAGATGAGATTGGACTTTTTTTAATTTCAATTTCTTTGCTTCTTATTATTGCTTCTACGGAACCATTTAGGGGATATTGAAAGTAGTAGAGATGAAGTTATGGACTGCATAAGCTTCTCTTTTTCCCTTTGAGTGAGAGTATATATAAATTTTGCTACACATTCGGTTTTTATATTATCCTATTTTCTTTGGTCCTTTGAAATACTATGATTTAGTAGGAAATTAAAGTAATTATTGGAAAAGCATTTCTTTACTTCATTATCATTGCTGTGGTGAATTTTTCCCAGCTAAATTTATATCGGCATATATCTTTTGGAATTGAGACCTCTATTTTCTTTGATTAAATGATCAAATAAAGTACTTGCTGCGTGTGTGTGTGTGTGTGTGGAGGGGGGGGGGGGGGGGGATATGAGGAATAAACCTCATCCTTTTTTACGTTACCGCATTTTTCCCTGAAAGCGGTGCAACCAATTACATCCAGCATAACTTTTCCCTTTTTATTTGAACATTTTCATATCTCTCAAGCTACAGTACTTTTTTAAAAACACCAAAATTTTCCTCTTCATGCGTGGATGCGTACTTCATAAAAACACACACAGATTATTTCCTCTATTTCGTACGCATAGGTAGAAGCTTCGTCTAATTGTTTTTGTATCATTACCCGTTCTTCTTATAAATTCATTCCCAATGGAGGACTGGGAGATAGGAATTTTTATTGTGATGTGTATTATCACTTTTGCATTAGTTACCATGTTCATTATCTACATCGTATTCTGTGCGAGATCCCTTCATAGAAGGGGATTATTATATATTTGGAAAGTCCGATCAAATCCACTAGATTCTCATCCTGACAGCGCCGAGAGAGACTACCCCAAGGACGCCCACACGTTATACTTTCGCGACTTAAACTCTCAACTTCGCTGGATAGACTTCGAGAAGCACGAGGACGTGCGGGATGGCGCCGCGCTCAGGGGACGCATTGCGAGGATATGCCATCTGGATGATCCGGAGAGTCTAGCCCTGTCGTATTCCGGGCCCAGCGTGTTTGCGACGCATCCCGGCGCCCTCGAGCCCTTCGTCCCCGCCGATTTAGATCGCCTCATCGCGCGGGATGCGGCGTTCGCGAGGCGCATGGCCTACACCGAGGCGTACCCGCTGCGGCTATCCCGGCACCGGGCCCCCCCGGCCGTGGGGCCCGCCCCGTGCGCCCTCCCCCCGAGCGCGCCGCTCCCGCCGGGGGACGGCGCGGAGGGGCGGGGGCCGTCCTTCGCCCCCCCCTCCCCG
>MJCC01000002.1:1453829-1497877 GCA_001766655.1 Phytomonas francai
CGCCGCCCCTCCCGGCCGCGCCACGGCCGCGGCTCTACCCCTCCCGCACCGCCGCCGTCACGCACCGCACGCCGATCCGCGTCCTCGCCGCGGACTACCGCCGGCTCGACCACCCCGACGCCGTCCTCTCCGACGCACACGCGACGGCCGCGCTCGAGGCTGTGGTGGCCGGCGAGGGCTCGGGGCGGGTCCGCGACGGGCGCTACGCGGGGTGTGACGCCTGGGTCGACCCCCGGGGCGAGCGGGCGGGGCTGCGGGGGCCGGGCGTCGACCTCCCCCTCCGCCGCCGCGCGGCCGCGGGGCTGCAGTACTGCGTGAACCCCCCCGCGAACGGGCAGTGGGTGCCCGTCACGGGGCCGATCTTCCTGCCCCCGGGGCGGTGGTGCGTGGAGGCGCGCGTCGCCGCCCCGCCCGGCGGGCTCTCGGCGACCGCCTCAAAGGTCTACACCGTCAGCGTCGCCTCAGACTAGGGGGGGGAGGGGGATGGCGAGAAAAGGGGTGTCTTTTTTCTTTTGTGTTATGTATATGTATAGATATAGATATATATATATTGCGTTAATTTTAGATTGCGTTGCGGGGTAAAAAGATTGTATGCCTCATACACTCGGTTAGAGCTTTTTCCCCTTTTCTTTCTTTGTTGGAGCGAACCCTCTACCACTATCGTACAAAAGAGCGGCGGGTAGGTGGGTGGATTTAGTACCTAAATCATCTCGAAGCGCTGTAAAAAATTCTCAGCAAAAATAGTCTTCTAACTTTTGCCTTCAGAATATTCTTTCCTTTGTCAAATATATTCAGGATGCCCACCTGGCAAAGAGGGTATGTATACTAGCATTCGTCCACATTTTTGTTTTCCTTTTTCGCTTTCTGGTGCTTTTTCCAGTAGCAATGGTGTATATCAGTAGAACTTATTGCTTTCTCTCTTGGATTGGATATTTTAATGGAGTATTTCCCTCACCTTATGTCAACTGCAACTTACTGAAATGGGTATGAATTTGATGTTTATTCGACCATCCCGTCAGGGGATATTGTTTAAAGGTCGTAGCAACACCTAGTAATGTGTAGAAACGAGTGGTAAATATTGCTCTGCATTTTCAAACGCATGGGTATTGCAGAACTTTTTTTTATCGTAATGCCAGTGCTTTTACATGATAACATGGCGATAACCGGGGTGGGTATGGTGGATGGGATAGGGGAATATTTTGATACCATCACCCCTCATACTAGATGGTATGATTACACCTTTGCAAGCATGGTGGTAGGGTACGCATGAGACTAATTAGGGGAGGGTTGCACAGTCTTTAAGCACTATTGTTATGGTAAAGCTGCGTGGCCAATCTCATGGTAGATAATAGAGCGCTATCTATCCCTGTACAGGCGTTTAGACTATTATCATTATTCCCATTTCATTTCCATCAGATATATTGCTGATGCGCGTCTCGATCCCGATCTTCAGCTTTGCCTCTCTAAGCGAGAGAGTGTAGCTCTTGCATATTGCGTTGTGTATTATCCTCAAAGAAGCCTATTTGCTTGCTAAGCGGTGATAATACACAATAGCAAGAAGCATAAAGCACGCTTTATTCTATGGATGAAGGAAGAGGTACCTTTTTAATGCAGAATCCCGTTTTCAGGTTGAAACAACTAAACATGTTATTGTGGATCTCTGCCCCTCCTTTGTTAAACTAGTCAAAAATGATTATCCTCAACCGATTTTTGCATTGCGTAATTATTCTAACTTTTTAAATCATGATGGTGTAATATCTTCAGCTGATAAAGAAAACGATTCTCCTTTCCCCTTATTTATTACCATTATGATGGGAAGTAACCATCTATCCATTCTCCATTTCCAAGCCTCAAGTTTAGGGAGGGGGAGGGAACAGGAGTAAACAAAACAGGTAAGGTCGGATTCTCTCCTCAACATCGCACGGATGCGACTGGGATGGACCCTGCTAAGCGAATATGCCTGAAAAACCTCCCGGAGGGCTGTACAAAGCGCGAAATTGCGGAACTGGTGCGAAATCGAACGGGTATTCAACCGCATAGCATCGATCTCGGTTTAAACGTCGAGAAACGCACCCGAAGCTACGCACATTTCTCCTGTGAGAGTACCAAAAACGTTCTGGAGATCCTCGCGGGCGGAATCACGATGCGCGATCGCGTTATTCATGCCTACCCCGCGAGGCCTCATTATATCTATAAATACGCGGAAGCGCGGCGGAAACGTAAGCGCACAGAGGAGCAAGAAGAGCAGGAGCGAAAGGAATTCTGGGAGTCCTATAAAAAGTCCAGCCTCGCGCGTTTTCCGGAGGATGAACCCGTAATCATCAAACCACCCAAGACGTTTTACGCCTCTCGTCAGAAGTACGCGACGATCGCGGCGGAAATAGCTGAGAAGGGGCGGAAAACCTTTCACGACGCCCATCCCTCAAGGAATGTTGGAGCGTCCGAAATAAACGACTACAAAAATAAGAATACCAATTACCACTACATCAGAAATAATAATCATAATAATATTAGTGAAACCAATAAAGATGAAATCGCGCCAATAACAACAACAACACCAGAAGCCATTCATGACTTAAACAAAGGAAGGAATGCAAATGCGCATTCTGGGAGGACGAAGCCACCTTTTGCACATAGTCATTCTCCTCGTGTAATCCGCAAAATACGAGGAGAATCAAAAGGAGAAGGCACCAATCAAACACTTGCAAACAAAGTAGCAAAGAGTTTGGATGTGGTGCCTGCAGTGGTCCCTGCACCAACAAAGGAAGAACGAAAACTATCCAGTCTGCAGGCTAGGCTATCATCCTTAGGCGCGAAGATCTATAAAAAGGAGGAAAAATAATGATGCGAAGGTTGCTTAGACATTCCACTTCCAGAAGATGATGATGATGATGAGGGTTGTAGCTGAGATTTTTGGCGAGCAATTGATCTTATTGAGATGTGTTGTTGGTTCCTTTTTTCGTCGAAAGAAAAGAGTAAGAGAATGTAATAAACATAATACGAAGACATTCTCAAATGGCATGATCCTGTTTAAAATAAAAATATAGTTTGAGTGCAGTATGTCGTTAAGGATAAATGTGTTTGCTTGATTTTCTCACTTTTGTTAAGATTTTAAGAAATTTGATTTCATATTCTACTTTTATATGTTGCTAGCTTCTGATAGTGGGAAAAGGGATTTTCTTTTTGGTGTAGAGTTAATTCCTTCGATTTTAGTTTCGTTATATTTCAAGGGAGAAATGTTTTTCCCTTGTTTATTCAGGCTGCCAATTTCTACAAAATAGAGCACTCACATAAATAGCGTTAAAATCGACCGCTAGTCATACGAAAGGCAACAACTAAAGCCTTTAGCGCCAAATTCAAGAACTCTTACAGTCTCAGGCAACATTATATCATCAATAATAATCAAGCATCTTCATGAAAACATGCTCGCCAGGGTAATTTGTATCCTGGTTGGTGAGTTTATCTTACCAGAAAGATGACTCTAAGCTCGGCGTAAAAAATTAAGAATTGGATCAAATACCCACAAAAATAAATCGAAAATGAGAGAATAAACAAAAGAAACTGAGTTTTGGAAACTGAACATTTTATTGTGCATCCTTTGCAACAGTTTGCCATCAAGGTGACCCCTTTGCGGATTTCGTTTTCCTCTTCATCTAGTGTGCATCGTATTCCTTGAATATCTGCTGAGTCCTCCCAGGTACCTTAGCATAAGGGAATAAAGGAACCGCTTGTTTGGAAGTAAAATAAGAGTACGTTTAGCGTTCATAAAAAAATCCAATACTCCCTATGCTATTGGCATGTTACACTTTATTAGCTTGATGAATTAAGGAACTTTCCTCCTGTGACATCTTGTTAAATGTTTGTACCCATAAATACATAGTTATATAGACAGATAGATAACCATACATATTGAGGCAAGGTTCTCGGTGTTGTAGCTCCGCCCCCTCCCCTCTCTGTGTAACCGACCCATTGCCCCGTATAGAAGCTTTTTATGCGACAAACACACAATACCTTATAACAATCTCCACACACACACACACACACACACACACAGACAGAGAGACAGACACAGACACAGACAGGGACAGGGACACACACTCGAAGGAAATAGCCATGCCAGAGCCCCATTCCCGTCCCCCGCCCTCGCCGCGTCCTGAGGACGGTGTGGGCCAACCCTCCCCCGAGGGGGGCTCCTCTTTCCAAGGGCCCCCCTCCTCTCCTTTGGGTTCTCTGCGGGTTCAGACGCTGGAGCTGCTTTGGCACTATCGTGAGGGAGGCGAGGAGTTCGAACATCTCGGCCTGCAGGGCTCCTCGCTCGCGGAGGGCATCACCAGCATCGACTCCCACCCCCGCCAAAACTGCCTCCTCACCACCGGCGGGGATCAATGCATCCGACTCTGGCAGCTCGACGACGACGCGCTGGAGAGGTGGCTTTGCCATAATAGCAATAATCCTAATAGTCCTAATCAGATGGATAGGAAAATGAGCGATATGATGCGCTGCTGTCGACATCTGAGCAAAATGACGTCGATGTGGATGCCGTTGACGGCGCGGTGGTCGCCGAGCGGGACACTCTTCGCGAGTGGGCACTGTGAGGGAAGAATTTGCCTTTGGTGGGATAGCAAAGCCAACGCCAATTTTAGTGGGGAGGAGGAAGATGATGGGCATCATTCTAACACACATCCGGTTCCTTCCACAGCGGGCTTGACGGCCGTGGATAACGAGGAAAGTGGGGAGTTTCGCGAGGAATGGAAAGATTATCGTCATTTAGTGGGACATGTGGGCGACGTCTACGACCTGGTCTTTTCGCCCGACGGGCGGTATATTTTCAGCGGCGCGAGCGATGGCAGCATTGCGATTCATGACATCGAGTCCGGGGGGTCCGCCGCAGTGGGGTTTTGGCCAAATCAACATGGGAAGTTCTGCTGTGGGGTGGCGTGGGATCCGTGGGGGGCCATCCTACACAGCTTCGGTGCCTCGCCGGGTTTGTGGTGCTATAGGAACGTCCCCGCCCAGCGGCCCGGGGGGCGGATGCATTTGGTCTCCCAGCGGCGATGCCAGGGCGATTTCCTCGGTGAGCCCGACGCTCTCGCGTTTCGGCGAATCGGGTGGTCGCCGGATGGGCTTTTTCTGGCGGTGCCGTTTGGCAAAGTCGCGCAGGGCTCCCCTGACTCCACGGCGAATCGCCTAGAGATGGAGTCGAAGATGTTTTCCGACGCCATTGAAGCCAAGCTCACTGCGGGGGTCAAAAGGCAAGGAGAAAAGGTGGTCCATGATGCCGAGGAAGCGATTTATGCAAACGAAGAGGTTCCTCAAGTGGAAGAGGTAGTGATGGAGTCTGAGGAAGACAACTGCAACGAATCATCCGCCGTGAACTCCCCTCATGCTACGCTCGAGGCGAAGAAGCAACCAACCAAGAGCAGCAAGAATAAATCTTGCTGGGTGAATCATTCTGCCAAAGGCGATAACGACGAAAGGGATATGGTGCATTGTGTGAATATTTACCTACGAAACGCACCTGAAAAGCTCGCTGCGCGTTTGGTGATTCGAGGTTACAATGAATTACGCGGGGTGCTGTGGGCACCGTATTTTCTTGAGCCCTTGCCTCCAAAGGAACCCTCTCTGCTCGTGCTTGAAAACCCCCTGAGGACAGCCGAGGCAGAGACTAGTAAGTTGTCTCTCAACGGTAGGTTACTAAATGGGGAGCCTTTTTACGAAAATCCGTTCAAAGCTTCGGATTCAAAAGCTGTAAATTCTACTGTTGAGACCAACAGCACCACGCAAGGGGGGGGTTTCACAACGTTCAATAATAATAATAACAACAACGATACCCCTTACGGGGGGTGGGGACCAAGTGATTATCGCATGGCGTTAGCCGTATGGACGTGTGATTCAGTATTGGTTTACACTAGCGATAGCTGCGTTCGACACAGCGATTTCACAGACCTTCACGCGCGCAATATTACGGATGTTTGCTGGGGTAAAAACGCGCGATTTCTCCTCACTGCATCGCTTGACGGATATGTTTCCGTGATCCGCTTTGGCAGCTCTTTGACCCCGGCACATCGTCTGCCGATTTTTTCAAATCGACCGGTAACGATTTTGCTGACAAAGATGTTAAGGAAAATAAGGAAAAGTTCGGAAACAGAGAGGCAGCGAGGCCGTAAGGCGGAAGGAGGGGGGGAGTACAGGCATGGCTGCGATCAGGACAATACGATCGTTGCGGCGGTTCGGAAAAAGAAAAAAACAGAAGCAGCGGATCCCTTACCCACACATCCTTCGAAATCGATGAATACGGATACCACTTCAGATCAACCTTTGTGAGGCCGAATAGGCTGGGGGAGCCTGACGTGATGCTAAGCGTTGAGGCGAAGACTGTAGTGGCTTTCTCTTGGTCTATTGTTATCATGAGTCAAAGCGTTTCTACAGTTTTCTTTACTTTATGCTATTATTAATGTGCCTGTTTATGCTAGCAAATGGAAGGTGAACTCATTGCCTATTTTTGAATGCGTACTTTGCCCTATGAGGTGACAATCAGTATGCTCCTCAAATTTCATACCACCAATACAAAGAGCAGTTGAGGGAGGGAAGTGCTTCATCAGGATACTAAGCTGAAACAAAATCCCCTTCCCCTCAAGCTTTATTGCTTAAATAAGCAATAAATGCTCATAATTTCAGCTTCTGGTTTCAAAGAAGTTTGCTTTTCTCAACCTCATTTTCTGGTATTTTTACACAATATTTTTTTTGCGGAAGGAATCAATATATCTACGAGGAAAATATTTATAAAAAAGAAAATAATCCGTAAATAAAAAAAAGAGTCTGTGCGTTTACCCAACACATGAATTTTTCCTCCATTGAGCAGAGGGCCCCTATCGATTTAACCACTCCTCCTCTTATGCGAGGGGGGGGGCATACTCGCGTGGAGGAGGCTCGAAGTGCGCGCGTTTCTGTCCGCCCCTTTGGCGACCCTACCGATGAGGTGCGAACCACCCTCGCCCAGCTCACCGCGCGCGCTCAGAAGCTCGTCTCCGAGGAGACGGATTCACATGTCGTCCGAAGCGGGCGCCGGCTTTGCGAGCTCGCGAAAAAGCAGGCCGAGGATTCGCGAAAGCTCGCGAAACGTGCAACTGCGGGGGATATCTTCGGTGGCTCACAAGGCTCCGTGGAGCTTTTTATGTCGAGATACCTAAACCTAGATATTCGAGAGCAGCAGCGGCTTCTATACCGGCTTCAGGCCGCGCAGAATCAAATGGCACGTGACATTGGAAGTGGCACTACCACCACCGCCACCGGCCGTGAACCTCTCTCAACCACGGTAAATATGATTAAAAATACTAATAATAGTGGTAACGCTTCGTCTGCTGTGTATGGCGATAGCGGGGGGGTAATGACGAGAAATGATGTGGATCTCTTTCTGGAGGGGCTGCAGAGTCGGATCCTCACGCAAATACAGCTCGCATCACATCAAAAAGTGAGAGAGCAGGTTTTAAAGCAGGAAAATGCGCTTTTCAAGGCAGCGTGGAGGACTTATTATTTAAGCCTTGCGGATGAGGCGGAGGTGCTCGCGATGCGCGGTGGAGACGCCGCCAATTCATCGTTGATGGTGAAAGGCAAAAGCGCGCCGGAGCTTACCGCGATTGGCAGCTCCTCTGGCGCGCTTTCGCAGCTTCTTGGCAGCCAATCCCTTACCGCGGAAGCGATTCAACGAAAGATTTCTGCCTTCGCGAACATCGTCGAGCGCTTTTCGCCCACACAGTGGATGATGCGTTTCTCCGCCTACGTGCAGGATGAGGGCACTTACGGAAGAAACGACGCGCTTTCATTGCTTTATATCACTGTGGAGAGGATTTTCGAACCCCTTCAGCGGCATGGCTTGGAGTCTGCGGATCTCCTCGCTTGCGTTGCCGCCAGCCAACAGGTAATGGAGGAAAAGGCTCTATCGCGTTTTTTCAGCAGTGCCATGCGAATTGATCCCTCTCGCACGGAGGAGTTATCGAATATGTTTGCCCCTCGTGTGCTGGAGATGATTTCCCGTCAAAGCAGTGCGAGCGATTTGTGGGGGCATGTCTTTGATGCTATGCGAATAGGGCGTTATGACGTCGCCGTCGAGGCGAGCCGCCGGGTTGGCAATAAATGCCTGGAAAGCGCGCTCAGCAGGCTCGCGGAAGCGACATCCGTGGAGAGGCATCGCCTTCCACCACTTTTGGATCTTCGTGAGCTTTATGCGGAGCCTCAGACGGCGGAGAATGTGCATCGTCGGGCAGTTTTATTTTTACTTCTCAACGGCTCCACAGGGGAAAGCCACGAGGCAACACAGCGGGTGCTCCTGCAGCTCTGCAGCAAGGTCGCACAGTCGTTAGAGGATGTGCTTTGGATGCGGTTTTTCTCAATCCGGGAATTGCAATCCTCAGCGAAGGTTCCACCTGTTCAGACGCTCTCCTTTACGCAAAAAATCATTCTCGATGATTTGCTTGATTTGATTTCGATGACGCGTGGGGACACGGTGCGGGTGGCATCCTTTTTACTCCACGCGCTTCTCCCCGCCTCTGGACTCCGGCTCCTTCTTGAGAGCGAGCCTACAATGTACGTGGATGGCTTTCACCTCGCGTTATGTCTTAATAGGTGGGATATGTTATCTTCTCCTTGCTCGCAGGAGGTACCGCTGGATTTGGGGAAGCACACCCAGCGCTACTGTTCGCTCGTACTTTTAGATGTCAGTCGTCAGCAAATGCTGCTGCCTGAGCAGGACCCCTTGCCAGGCGTTGCCATCTTCAGCTATTTCCACAAAGCCGGCTTCGACGAGGCGTTTACCGAGTTCTGTACAAAAGATTCGATCGCGGCCCAGTTGTTTGGGCATTTTAATGCGTTCGACGGACAGGGCGGGCTGCTGCTTGGGGCGAACCCCTCGCCGCCATCTGAGGAGCTCCTGCAGGCGATGTCGCAGATCGCGGAGCTCGCCGCTCTTCGCCATAACACCCCCTTGGCGATTCACCTGCTGCTCGTTCAGGCGAACAGCGCGATGACGCGCGGTGGGAGCCGTGCAATCGTCGGCCGCGCGCTCCGGCGCGCCCTTCAGCTCGCCTGCCCCGCCATCGCGCAGGCCCTCCACCTCCCCCCGCGCGAGCCCCACGTCGCCGCGCTCCTCGCGCAGTCCGCCCAGCTCCAGGCCCTCCGCCGCTGCGCCGACCTCGAGGCCCCGGACGACCCTGAGCCCGCGGCCGACCGCCACACCTTCGACCTGCTCTGCGCCATGGCGGCCTGCTACCAGGCTGAGGCCGCCGGCGCCCTCGAGGACGTCCTGCGGCTCTTCTTCGCGCTGCCCTTCGCGCCGGGGCCCGGCCGCGAGGACACGGCCCCGGCACTCGCCGGCGCCCCCGCGGACGTCCTCACCGCCGCCGCCGCCCTCCTCCCGCTCGTCTTCCGCGCTGCCGGCGCGCTGCTCCGCGCGGCGGACACCGGCGGGCGCGTGTCTGTCAAAAGAGAGGTTAGCGCATGCGTACTGTCGCCCGCGGAGCTGCCCGTCGCCGGCCCGCAGCGGGCTTCACAGATCGTGCAGGCGATGCGGCCTGTGGTGGCGTGGGTGCGGCGCTGCGGGGGGCACTCCTCGAACGGCGCGATGCTCTACGGAGCGTGCGCAAAGGAGGTGATGGATTTTGAGCAACGATACCTGGTGTAGTTTGTTCGCTTGGGGGTGGGGGGTATCGAGAGGGGGAAGGGAGGGAGTCCTCTTTCCCATCCTAAAAAAAGGTAAAAAAAAAGGTAAGGTAACGCGTAAAAAGAAGCCCTTTTAGCTTCTGAGAAGGTGTTGTCATGTCGATGAGGAGGGGAGGAGGCCCTGGGTGGAAAGTGATGAAGGTATTAGGTAATTAACAAACTACAAATCTCATGTAAGAACTTTAGAGGCGCACCATATATATATATATATATGTTGTTGTTGATCATTGTTGTTCACTCCTACCCCACCCCTCTCAAGCCCTCTAAGAGTGTGGCTTTGTAAATGGTGATTTCTTTGACCTTTGGATGCAATGCAAAATAGAGAATTATAACTGAAACAGTAAAGTTTTCCCTGGTTCTACCATTTCATACCGACTATGCGATCCTTTTACTTACAAAGTAGGAAGGGATTTCACATGCTCCCGTACAGACTTGCGTGTATGCATCTTTTCATACATTTTCATTTGGTTATTCCCCCTCCCCCCTAATATCTTCTATTTTTCCCTTCGAGGGGATTAGTGATAAGCAGGGCAATAGAGACGAGCGTCAAACAATGATTACAAACGAAAAGATAGAAAAACGCGAATAGGGAAAAAAAATGAGTGTTCGATCGAAGCAAAACAGCCTACGAGCTTGCCGTGAGAGGCTCGCAGTCGATCTCGCGAATGCATATAAGAATTTCACGAGTGCTTTTCCAGATCATAGCATGGCTACCATCGAGAGTTTTGCTCCGCTCTTCGAGAATAGTTATCTCGAGTACTTATTTTACAGCGGTAACTGCACCTTAGACTGTCCATACCATGAGTGGGTTGTAGAAGAAGTCCTGCATTTAAGTGTTGCGTATTTGTATTTCCCAGTGGCAGTTGTGCGCCCGCACGTGCGTCGTTTTGGTCTTTTATTAGCCTTTTATTTCTATTTTACGCAGCCCGCGATGTCTAATAAATCCGGACTCAGACCGACCCCAATACGCGTAGCATCGCACATCATCAATGACATACTCGATGAAAAATATTCATCTGGTTCTGATCCAGAGCGGCGTTTAGTGGATACATTTTCTGGACATGATCATGTGCATAGGAATGAAGAAAAACGCATTGTGCTGGCTATGTACAAGCATGAAGCTTGGTCCTTGACGCTATATGATAAGATTGGAGAGCACTTACATGCTCTTATTGTTGCACATGAGAAGGTAGGGGCGCTTTTACTACTTCAGCAACCCGAGAAATCTTCATCAGTGGTACAAATCCCCACGTTGACATCAAGGTTAGCTTCACGACATCTCCCGCCGCGGCCCTTGGCTTCCACGGGTCGGGTAGAATTCGACTCGCCCAAAAGGGACACTTTACTTGAATTTTCTCCGAATAATTCACCATCGTTTTCATCGTCCATGCATCCTAAACAAAACGTATCCAATAGTCTCTTCCCATCTGAGCTTTCGGAAGAAATTGAACGCTACGAAGCGATGAAGCGAAGTATGGGTTTGGATTTCATTTTGTAAAAAGGAGTGAAGTCAACCATACGAAAACCATGTGTAATACTAATTCAGTAAAAATGAAGATCTCAATTCAAATGGATAAGTGGCTGTCTTCACGGGCAGTTCATTATATATATATATATATATATATACGTATTTACGTACTACGTATGACTTATAAAACCTGCGCTGTAATTACTTTGATGACGAATTTCGAGACGTGTGGATAATAATATTAATAATTTGAAAGACTGTTCTAACATTTCAAATACGCATCTTTACAATATAGATAAAAGACTTCCTATCAAAACCAATGCGATATACAACCCATACCTCGCTGGTTTTCTCCCCAGCGTACAGAATGGCGCGGTCTTTGGTGGGCATACGTTTCAGAACGCGAATAGGAACCGCAACTAGCACCTTTACCTACCGTTCTGTGCACAGCACCTTCCAACAAGGTCTTTCCCCTATCACATCGCTCCCCCCACAGGATTCAAACCAACCTAACGGCGAGCCGTTTACTCTGATCGATTTGATGGAAAATAGTAGCGGATATAGTGAAGAGGTTGGTACTAGTGCCAATATTAGCACTTCTAGTGGTACTCAAAATGGTAGTGCGGCAAAGGCAGGTGAAATGGATCTCCCGGTGTTGCCAGCACCTGGAATGGGGGTCGAACCGACGGTTAACAATTCAAACTATATGGATGATATTGAATCATTACATGCTGAACTAAATACATCTAAGCTTTCCACTGAAGAAAGACCCGCCACAGGGTACATGCCAACCCCAGGGGAGAACCTCAGAAAGGGGTTCCAACGCTGTGATATCGACAGATTCGTACGAGAAGCGGTTATATTGCCACTTCAAAGGGAAAACGATGATTCGCACCGCAAGGAGGATCCAGAGACGCCATCAGGCTCCCGTAGTACGAGTGGGAAAAAGTCAAAGGTAAGGGCCCTTCCGGTGACGAAAACTGTTCCTGACTTTTCTATTTATAAGGTACGCGTTGCAGATTATTTTGGGATGCCAGCAGATTCCCCAAAAGGCTCCCCACGCACCTTGGATGAGCTCATGGAAATGAGCCCCGGCATTCTACGCGAGCAGCTGCAAGACTGGATCCAGCAGAAAAACTGGCTCACACTTTCCCCAGTTCAGCAGGCGGCTATTCCGTTTATATTGGAGTTTCGTGATCTTCTTTGTATCGCACCGACGGCAACGGGGAAAACATTTAGCTACGTCTTTCCCACGATGATGCGGCTCCTCATGGACGATATGGCGGGCCGTCGCGCTGGTATCTCGCCGTCTGGTCCTCAGGATGATGAAGAGGGCGTCGCGCTGGATCTTAATCGGCGCGACATCGAGGCTCTTCTGCAGGAAAAGATCAACAAGGGCGAGGTTTGCCGTTATTGCGAGCTAAGTGTGCGGGATAATTTGCTCTGTCCGATGACGGGCTTGCCGCACCCGCCGCCAGTCGGAGATGCGTACATGCCGCTCAACGCCAAAGCGCGGCGCCCGTCTCGCTTGGAAGAGCTCAGCACTGTGGGGGAGCCTCGGGTGGTCGTTCTTGTGCCAACCTCGCAGCTCGCTTTTCAAGTCTACTCAGTATTCCGCCACTTGCATTGCGATTATAACATCCGCTACATGGTTCGTGCGTCTAACGCGGAAGAGCAAAAGAAGTTTCTACACGCCTTGGAAGGGGTCGACGTGCTGATCAGCTCGCCAGAGACGATTCTACCTGCACTTTACAAGCAAAAACTCTCCTTACGGCGTGTGAAGATGCTCGTTGTGGACGAAGTCAGCGATATTGTCTCGCTCAATCACTTTGAGCCACTCAAGATCATACTCGGTGCGCTTCCCAAGCGTCAGGATCGCCCCCAGCGCCTACTCTTTGGGGCGACCCTCCCCCCGGTAGCTTACCAGATGATTCGCGAGCGAATGCTGCAGCCCTCGCACCGCTTCGTCCTCGCGGAGGTGCGCTGCGATTCCCGCGGGCACCCCATCACCGCCGCCCCGGGCCCCCCCCACGCTGGGGATGACCGCCCGCTCCTCAGCGCGAATGCCTCCGTAAAGCACGTCGTCTTTTTGCTCGGCCGCGTTGAGAAGATCGAGAAGCTCGCCTGGCTCTACCAGTCCGGCAAACTCAGCCCGGACCAGCGGGTGCTGATCTTCTGTAATTCCCGGCATAACGTCGCGTACGTGCACGACCGCCTGCAGACCTTGCTTCCGGCTGCTCACTGTACGACGCTGACCTCGCGCGCCTCCGCGACTGCGCGGGAGGGCGTCCTGAGGATGTTCACCTCGGGCGTCTCCACCTGCCTGATTTGCACCGATCTCCTCAGCCGCGGCGTGGACTTCAAGGGGGTGGTGTACGTCGTGCACTACGACATGCCGAGCGATATGGAGACCTGGGTGCACCGGAATGGGCGGTGCGGGCGGCATGGCTTGCCGGGCTACGTGTACACCTTTTTCCAGCCCGAGAACATCCGGCTCTCAAAGCCGCTCGTCGCGTTTCTTCGTCAGAATGAGCAAATGATTCCGCCAAAGCTGCAGGAGTACGCGCGGCAGTCGTTTGTTGATCTCTTCAAAAACTCGCTCTTTCATCACCCGACGAGGCCTTACCGACGGGATGATCCACAAAACACTACCCCAGTGCTCAGCCGTGGCTCCCCCCGCTTCCCGGACTACCGTCAACAGAGCATGCAGAGACACGTCAGACCGTTGTGAAACAGCTGTCATGAAGGAATTTAAATATAAATTAAAAAGGAATAGCGAATAGAAAATAGGTAGACAGTTTCGCGAACCCTTTTTCCCTTTTGCGTCTTGTTCCAGACAGGTTTGTTAATGAGTGTCACAGGTATCGAGAAAGAAGCGGGGAGCGATGAGGGATGGTAACAAAAAGGTTTATTTTCTGCCTATGCGCTTCTGTTGGGTGTGTATGTGTCTGTGGTAGTTCGCTCTTTGGAAGGTATATGTGGAATAAATCCTACTAAAATAACTGGATATTGGGTTGATTGAGCCTTAAACCCTCATTTGTTTTACTCATTGCACTTCTTTCCTTGCGCATCTCTTCCGCTAAGGCTTTCTTGTGTAGTTATTATTTATTATTTTCACTTGACGTAGTACTTCCCTGTTAAGACTTCGACCAGTAAATAATTTCCCACCTCGCGCAAAGATGTCACTACTAGGGTCGAGGACGCACGGCATATTTCCACCACGTAAACACGGCCAAACGGATAGGGAACTCAGGAAACAACTAAATGAGCGTGGGGCTCCACGGGATTCAGCTATTGTGACCAAGACTGAGCTTGAACTGATTCGGGATATGATTTCTGGTAACTTTTCTGCGGCCGGTTTATCCTCGTCCTCCCGTGCAGCGGCCCCCCTGCATGTCCGGACCGCATCTGCAGAGGAAAGGAAGAAAAGAATGATGGAGTTTGACGAGGAACGCCGGTCCAAAGGTGAAGGACACCTAACCGCTGAGGAGGCAGAAAAGGAACGTGAGCGCCAAGTATATCTCGATCGAGCACACTCAAAGCTGGACGAGGAATACAATGAAACTAGAGCGATGAACCGTATTATTTTAGAGGCTAAATGTGTTGCGCTGCGTGAGGCACAGCGCCTGGAGCGACAAAAAATGAAGGAAGAGCAGAAAGAATACGATAAAAAAATGGATGAAATGCTTCTGGAGGAGGCAAAAAAAGCGGAGAGGGTGTACGAGGAACGTGAACGCCGTCGCCTCGAGCAGCAGCGCATCAACGCAGAAAAGATCAAAGAGCAGCTTAATGAACGCGGGATCGAACGCATACGCAAGCTGCAAAGGCATCAACAGGAGCAAGAAGCTATGGCTCGGCATCTGGAGCTACTTCAAGAGGAGCAAAAGGCGCAGCGACTTCGTCGGCAGGAGGAGGTACAGCGGTTGATGGAAGAAGCTGCAATCGCCAACGCGGAACAAGTCGAGCTAAAACGCAGGCAACGTGAGCTCCAGGCAGAGGAAGAACGCCAGATGGCGGAATTCATTAAAAAAAAGGGTCAACAAGAACAGATGCTGGCCAAGGAGCAACAGAGGCTCGCAAGCGAGAAGGAGCGGGAGGTAGCCAGGTTGAGGGAAGCTCAAGAGCAACAGCAAGATAAGCAATCCCAGTTGGATGAGCTTCGCGCCAAGCGTGTCCAGGATACCTACGCGCGTGAACAGCAACATAAGGAGAAGGAAGCGGTCGAGCGCCGAGCTGCGGTCTTTGAAGATCTTCAGCGCGCCCGCCAGGAGCAAATCGCCGAGAAAAAGCACATGAAGGAGGAGGAAAAACTTCGTGAAAAGACAGAGCTGGACCGCATTCTTGCTACACAAAAGGTAGCTGCAGAACAGGAAAAGGCCCATAGAGCGCAGGTACGCAAGCTTCGAGAAGAGAATGCGCTTGCGTTGCAAAAACAAATGATGGAGGTTGAGGAGCGCAGACGCCTGGAGCGACAAGAGGAGGTAGAGGAGGGACGCCAATTCATGCGCAAGGCTCGTGAGCGTCAGGCTGCTCTGGATGCGATTAGGGAACGCAAATTGCAGGAGTTGGAGGATATTCAGGCCCCTGAAAAATATAAGCAAGCGCTACGCAGCATTGAAAAACGTTAGAAAGGGAAACTGATAAACAAAGGAGTAAGAAAGGTTGAAGGTAAAGAGTCCAATGCACGTGCTCACGGTACTGGCTGTACTATACCCTAACTTCCCTTCGCAAATCATCTACCCTGTTTTCCTCTTTTGTTCGAAGACAACCTAACAGATGTAAATACAAACATATTTTGTATCAATTTCGATGTTATCATAAGTAGAAAGTGGTAAATAAGCATCCTTTCGTGAACAATATTTATCCTGGAAAGGTCCAGAATGTCGACGATAATCAAGTAGGAGGATTTGCTTCTTATTTTATGAGTCTTTTTTCCCAATTGCAGGGCTTGTTTTCCCTCTTCAAGGATGTTAGGAACTATTCCAACTCGGGGGGTACAAGGGAATCCATACCCCTCTCAAAAGGGCGTAGGTCTAGCGTCTTTCTTTTAAAATGTGCGCATGTTGTACCAAATAGATGGGAATTGTTCCTATACACACATGACGGCAATGATAGAAGAAAAATATAACCGACAAAGTACTAAATATACAAATATTTCCGATTAGAAAATGAAGGAATCCATTCATTCATTGGTTCATCCATCCGTTTCTCTTATACGTATCGAAATAACATGAGTAACACAAAACTCAGTATTTCTGGCCAGCCAACTATCCTATCTCACTAAAAGAACAACAGACGCACGAGGAGATGAAATATGTGCCAGTTATCGAGAGGCATATTGTGTGACAATTTGCGCAGATTCGCGAGGGACAATATAATCTGGAAGATATGATAGGATTCTGGTGTTAGTGAGGTATATCGTAACAGTGATAAATTAAAAGATGGTTCTGGCTATGCGTTAGCAGACTTTCAGCATAACGTATTGCTGTTCTTTCCCTATGCAGACGATCCGTCTATGCTATAAAGTTTCGTATGGGAAATGGTCTATGTTTAATCTTATGTGCCATTATTAACCGCGTTCTGTCTTCTAGAAAAAAGAAGAACATTTAACAGTGCGGACGCATACGTGGATGCTGTATTCTATTAATGTGTGTTATAGTGATTTATTTTCTACCTATTAAAAAGTAGACCACCTATTTGTAGCTTTGTACTTTGAAATATATACATATATATACATATATATACATATATATATATATATATCAGGAAAGAGAGATGTATTTCACTGACTCTTATTGATAGCAAAACCGAAGATCAGCTTCTGTTCTTTTTCCAATGATGTATGGTAATGATTGCGTGATATTTTCCGTTTTCTCCCTTCCTCCACACACACCCCTCCCCCGCTTTCTTTCCCTTTGAATTAACCCCCCAACCCATCTTCCAAACTGTGATATGGGCGGGTAAATCGAATGAAGCCTTTTTGTCATATATCAATCCATCCACCCACCTGTTTCCTCGCCTTCAATGCAACGCCCCGCATGTGAGAACAGCGCACAGGTAAAAGGCCTTGATCGGGCAGAACCTGAAGGAGATGCTGCGACACCCTTCGCGCAAGATTGTTGGACGATACGCCTGATGGAGCGGCATATTACGGCCTACCCCAGCTGTGTCAACTACGAGGTCCTGCCCCAACACATACAGCCACCTTCCGCTGCGAACGTGGCTGATAAAGGGAGAAAGCCGACCCGCCCGCCCAACAAAACCAATCCCTCCCTGCCTCCAAGCATCCTACGCACAACCAACCAAATAGCGGGAGACCTAAGAAAGATGGGGGTTGCAATGCATCTGGAGACCGAAAAGAAAAAAATGTCTCAAAAAAAACTCAAGGCAGATGGTTCCCGCGATCCCGCCACGGCTCTGACACCGATAGGCTTCAGAATAGGCTTGCTGGCTCCACCGTACGATGCACGATCAACGTATCGCCATGATTACTCTGATGAGTTTGATAGGATGGGTTTGGAGAAGGATATTTGGAGAAATTGGCTAGAGAAATATCGCAAAAAATGGTCCCCAGAAGAAACCTTGGATGTGAACCGGGCGATGCAAATTCCATATCTGACGATCCCGCAGAGAATCTGCGACCTTAGACCCACGATGTATCGCTCAGACTACATGCCATGCATTTCGAAAAACGACCTCCGCACACTTCCACATCAGATCAACTTGCCTGGCATCGAAAGCAGTTACGCGTATTCGGCCTATAGGAGCGACGATCCACGCCGCGACGTACCCTTTGACACAGATGTTGCCTCCATTACAGAGCTTAGAAGCGTGTTGTATGAAAGCTATACACCACACCTTACCTCACCAGAAAAGGGGGTAGAAAAATGTTCCTTGCGTGAGTATTTGGGGAAGCTACGTAAATCCATGCTGCGGACCCACCAGGGACACACAGTACCCCAGCGCGTAAAGTCAACCTTGCAGAACGAGTCTGTTCCCAAACTCACTCGAACAGTGGTTATACCAGGAGCTAATGGGTGTCCCTCACAGTGCATTCCATTAGACCCTGAAAACTACATCATGCTCCCACGGGATCACTTTGGCCATAGACCGGTCTATGATTATTAAACAAAAAACATAATTACCTGAGGTTAATATCGTAATATATATATAATACACAGTCTGCTACCTTACTTTTGTGTAATGACAACAAAGGGAAAATTACGTCTTACACAGAAGAACTGCAAAAAGGAGAAGAGTGTTAATCTTTTTACTTACAGGAGCAACCGCTTTTTGTTTCGTGAGAGCTAAAATCTCATGTCTATTAACATAAAATAATAAAATGTCAAGTTTCTTTACCTGGGTATTTTTACTGTTGTTAGTAGTTATAGTGGCGGTTCCATGATTGTTTCTTTATCCCCATTTTTTTACTTACAACCTTTTTGGGGCACTGGATTCAAAGTAATTCTCCACCTCCACGCTTTCATATTATTTTTAATCAAAATTTTGCCTATTCGATTAGATGTGTTTTGTTTAATGATATGTTGCGTCTACGTTTATAGTTGTCATTCCGATTTTATCATATTTGATTATGTAATAAGTTTATTCATTTAACACTTTTTTTTTAAGTTGGGTAAGATGGGGTCTAGGGTAAGACGCCATTTTTTCTTTCATTTCTATGTATGTGTATACTTCTGTTTTCATGTAGACTAAGGCATCATTACTTATGACTTATGATACACTAAAAAGATACCCAATTAAACACGAAACCGATACCATGATCCCGACATAAATCGAAACAAAAACACCTATTCTAGTTCTTCAAACACATTCCTACACCAAGAAGTGAAGATATCATGAACCCATTATGATTAATGAGTAGCGAATTATTGTGAAATTCTTATTCAAGAAGGTTAGAAAAAAACAGCAAAGTAGAAAATGATAAAATTCTGCTTTGCTTTCTTTTGTTGTCGGTATTGTTGTTTACTATTATAATCTTAACCTCAGCAAATCGTTGGGTCAGGAATGGATAGATGAAAGTAAGTACAGTAGCACCTTTAAATTCACTCCTTCACCACTGTTTCTTTAGAATACAAAATATCATTCAAACTATTCCTCGTTTTAAACAGCAAAAGAGGAAATATATTCTGAAACGTCACTTTTTGGAGGTTCCATTACCAAGGCACAGGATTACAGTTCTAGAAAGGGGTAACACAAAAGAGGAGAAGTTGGAAGCACCTCTGGATGAACAAGAGTGAATCAGGAAACAAGGAACTTTGCGCTCCATCACTAGAACACGATGCACGTTATCTAGAGGAAATGGGGAGAGATCCAAATATTCGTCTTTCCTTGTACCGCGAGGCATGCAACGCGGCCCTGTTGAAAGCCTCTGTCTACGGCTCGTTGGCTATTTCGTCATTGTGGATCGATGTCCTCCTCAACGGTGTCGAGGACATGTGGTCCTCCACACGCTCTGAGTGTGCGGAGTGTATCCGGAAGCTTATCTCTGCCCCTGCACCTGATGGCGTAGCCCTGAAATCTCCCCACAATCCCTCTCACCAATCAAGCCTTTCTTTGTTAGTGAGCTGTAGCGCAAATGTAAATCAGTTAAAGAAAGGCACAATTACTGTAAAAAACACTGGCTCGGCAAAAAGGGGGCACACTGCTAAAGGGGGAACTGCTTCGGCGCTGCGTGATGACTGGCGTCGTCAACTAGCAAGCAAGCTGCTAAATAGATGGGCAAGAACCCAAAGTGGCAGCGCTGGTTGGTACCAACGGGAGGGGCTCTTGCGTGTGTTTAAAACCTATTGCGATTTCAATTATGCCTTTTACCAAGAAAATTTGGAGGGGCAACTCTGGCTTCGTGAGGTACTATTTCACGTAGCACTCCCCGCGTTGCATGAGGCCCAGCTGCCCGTACGGGAAGAGGCTGCATCCCTTCTATGCATTATAACCCAGCGAGAGAGCGCTGTTAGATCCTACGTCTTTGATCGAGTGGTACACAAACTAAAGGACCTTGTTACTATTCAAAAAACCCTTTCAACCCTTCCAAAGGACGAGGAAGCACAGACTCATGTTGTGTAAGGTCACCTCATTGCTCTGATAAAACTATTTGAGCAAGATCCTCGGTCTGGTCGTAAAGAGAGCACATACCAGCTCTTGATGCGTTATGCGTCGTACCAAGCGTCGAGCGTGCGTCAGTACGTGGCAGAAGCTCTTTGTCCACCCTCTGAGGTGCTCTGTATCCGGCTACTGAAGGAGCTGTCGATACGCAGTCGGTGGTCCTCGTCGAATGTTCAGAATCGCTGGCAGGAGGGAGAGACGGTACTCATGGCATTGCAGCGGCACCTTCTACATTATCTCGACCAGGAAAAAGGGTACAAGTTTAACTTGGAGAGACTGATTTCTGTCGCAACCGGGGAGTGTCCGGCTCGTTTTCTCCATAGATGTTTTGAATCACTTCTGGATGCCTCGTGTGCTTTCCGATTTGAACTATCCAGAATGGGTCAACAAGTTATCCCTCTCCTTTTGCAGCTTTGGGTTCGATTTGCCAGCACAGCAAAGGTGGTTTTAAAGGTGGTTCAGGAGCTGACAGTGAGTAATGCTCGCACCACCAGGAGTGGTGGTGGAATCCCGCTTGAGCATCCCTCCTTGGCGCAACCTGATAGATGTCGCATTCTGGATGAGTTAATCGTCCCACTGCTGTGGTGGTATCTGGCTGTTCGGCGCGCTACAACAATAACGGACGCGCAAGAAAATCGGAAGAAACTAGAAGAGGTCCATGTCGATCATTTCTTCCACACACTTCAAGGTAGCAATAGCAAGGTTAAGGGCCCCATGTACAGCACCGTGGTGCTTATTATCGGCTGCTATTTTCTTCCCCTTTTGGGGGAAAATGACAATGACATCGTACAGGAAATCTTACTAGACAATCAAACATGGGAAAACATCCTGCAAACGCCCCTAGCCATGCCATATTTGCACTTTGGTATAGATTTTGTATCATCAATGAAGTGCAGAGGGAAGGATCTTCAACATTTAGTCCCTGTATGGCTCAATGCCCTTGAAGGGGCACAGACACATCAGCAATGCATTCTCGCCAGAATGGTTCGTGAAGTATTATGCTTTTCAGACGCAACGAGTCAACACGTATCCAGAAAGGCGTGTGGTTCTGTTTTACCTCAGCCATTTTGTTTTGCTTATAATGACATTTTTGCAGCTCCAGCGATGCTAGATGGCGGTGAGGAGATGACACTGGGCTATACTTGGCTCAAGAAGTACTTCCCAACTCAACAGGAAATTCCCCCAGGCGAAGTGTTCTTCGGCACTGCGGTGGGCTCACGTGCCGATTCAGAGGACTTGGAAAAACAGAAAGCTGTAGTTGATGCATTGAAACGCTTCGTCTGTAACGGTCTTTATTTGTCTCCTGTTATTGAGCCTGAGATTCTTCGCGAAGCACGTTCCCTTATGGTTGCAATGGTTAAGGCATATCCTAGGCAGCAGTGCTGTGAATCCGTTCTAGAATCCCTTTTAATGCGACTAGACTGCGTCTGTCCCCAATGGGGAAGCAAAGAAAGGATCACGACACATCAAAAACAAAGAGCGTGTGACTGGGACGCATGGAGTGAGGACAACGTAGGCAGTGGCCTTGTTGAAGGCATATCGATTGAGGAGGAAATCCGAGACGCATCCCACACTGCAGCCAAAATAATGGGAAAAATGACCCCTGATGCTAAGGAATCAATTTTGAAAAATTTTGGAAATCGCCTTGTCAATTTACTATGCTAAGCCTTATTAGCGCAAGCAACACATGTCATTAAATCCTTTGGTGGTGGTGAGGAATAGTACGTCCCTATCCTTCTCACTCTTACGCACATATGCAGGCAAATTAACTACTCCTTCTTTTCTAATTTTTCACAAACAAAACCACCCTTTCGCTAAAAGTTTAGCCTCCCCCCCCCCTCCCAGAAAAAAAAATCCGAAGAACTACGCGATGGGGTGTTGAATCAGAACCCACGCGCGGCAACAAAACACAAAAACGAACCACGGGGCTTGGCCAGTTGCCCATTTGAATGAACTTCTATATGATTTCCACTAGGCCAACATCAACGGTCCAGTGGTCTAGTGGCATGATTCTCCCTTAGGGTGGGAAAGGTCCCGGCTGGACCCTTTATGACAATCGTTCCTACAACAGGAATATTGACAAAAGAAAATAAGTGCGTTTTACTGCTAAGCAAAATGGAAGAGCGCCGTCCCAGTGGGACGAAGGTCAGGGGTTCGATCTCCCTAGCGGCTTTTTAGGGGAAAAGGTTTGCGGCGTCAGGGGATCGAACCTTAAGTACACTCGACACACGGGAAAATAATACGTAAAAATCTACTGTTTTAGTGGGATAGGGAGCCCGAATAAAAATAATACTTAATTGCAAAGATAATTTCGTACAACATATCACAGACATGAATTTCTTGACGACAACTTACCTGTCCGAGCAAGCCTTGCGCAGGGAGGTGTGAACGCAAGAACCTTAGGTGATTGTTCACTAGTGCATAACTAAACTCCAGTTCTCCTTTAAGGGAATGTTTGGACCCGCCAAGGGTGGGGTTTTCTTCGCCCCCCTCCCTCAAGAACTACCGGCCCGCGTGCACCCCGCCATTCATCACACACCGCAAAATGCCAGTATTTGCCGCAGCACGCTTAGTGCTACGGTAGGGCCTATGTAAGTTTGTCCTTCTAGCGCAAGTAACGTAGCAACGGGGGGTGATAAACAAGAGGAATACTCGGTTCAAAGACGGTTCCCCATACTCGCACCGAACACGCAATCAGCGCCAAAGCGCACGCAACAAAAGATCACTCATAACACAGAATTTCACTTCAAATTTTAAAAACAATAAAAAGATCAACATTAATTATGCTATTGGTTTGACGATTTGGCGCGCAGAAGTTCTGAGATCGCATACAATTTTCCCCCGAAATCGCACAGATTTATTAAAATTTCACGCTCACTTGATTTTTAAAAAAATCTCCGCAGGACATACTGAAAAGAAAGGCTTCCTAGTTTTTTTCCGGAAAATAACATGGTGGTAAAAAAAACATGTCGAATATTAATTAATTTCGGTTTAATAACGTATTTTTCTATAATAATATAAATATATAAAAGGAAGAACTACTCATAACTTCGTATATTATGCAAAAAAGGATATTCTTTAAAATAATAAAAAAATCAACTTCATTATAATTATTTTTACTATCCTACTTCACACGCCTTAGTATATTTATGTGCATAGATGAATGGATAAGTTTAGGGTCGTATTATAAATCGTCCATTTATCTAAAACCATTAACTAACGTATTGGAATGAAAGTGACAAGGTATGCCGCGCTTACTACCACTTAGAAAAGCTTGCACGCAATGTCCCTGATATGGATTCGATCTTTTAGTGCTTTCCTTACTCACCAAACGTTTTGACGGATAAACAGGTTATTGATTCAGGAAACAGGTTTCATTCCATTTAAAATTAGTATTTCGTTTGCACTTTTTTAAGATGCTAGTATATGGTGCTTAAGCCTTTATAGGTTCTGTCACTTCAAATGCATGTCCACTGGGTTTCCGACGGGCTGTACAACGATTGCGGATGTAAAAAATGAGCATACCAAGCAAAAGACCCAGGATTGGAGCCCCCATACAAAGTATAAAGATTGTATCGAAACTCAACCCAATTATGTTCGTTATTACTTTAGCAGAAGGTATGGAATAGTAAGTGAAGTTTGGTAAACTCAGACGGTAGCCTTTCTCTTTCACGAATTCAGAGCATTGCTTTTGATAGAATAAGCAGCCCTCTTCTGACGAATGGCCCGCGCTATTCCCAGAGCCCGCTGAGCAGTTCATGCGCTTCTTCAGCACAGGGTCCAGATGGCACATCCCCTCTTTGCTTGTTGGCGCCGACGACTTGATCAGAGCCTCAAACTCCTTCAACTTGAAACTGTCGCTATAGTCACTGGGCCACACATCAGTATTTATGGCCACCATTTTAGGGAATTTAACGACCTCCCAGACGAATTTGGAAAGCGTCTTTTTGCGATAAAACGCGAAAATGGAGACGTTTGAGACACCATTGAGACTCCTCAGAAAGAAGACAAGCGACATACCGAAGGGTGGGTGCAGGGTCAAATCAGAATGTACACCCAGTGTAGATGCCAGCGCTGTGATGGCGTCGCCGTTTGCGCTGTACTCGTGTAGTATGACTTTCGATTTATTGTTCAAAAATTTGTGCATATTCTTGAGTAGCTTCTGCGCCAACGATTGCCCTTTGCTAGCCCCGCTATCGCCTTAACTAGAATTGTCATAAAACAAGCTCACACAAGCTTGCATTCCAGCAAGACACTCCAAATGTAACCCCGCCCACTCGCACCATCTCACCTTTCCAACCGATATAGGTAGATAAGCATCCACACCTCAAGCGGCCGTCACAGCACTTGCTCTTTCGGGTGGTCTCTCACTTCTCAGCAACACAGTGACGTAACTCCGCACAAAAAGCAGTACCAGAGTATGGCAGGGTTGAAGGCAAGAGATATCCGCAACAGGTAGGCACGCCTTTCAAGCGACATTGCGATTGTCTGCAGTCAAAACAAAAAGACAACGCGGTTCAAATCACACAAGGTGCACCTAACCTTCAGCACTCAAAATAGTAGTCGTTACTTTTTCCCTTATCAATTAATACTTATCCCAATCTTTGCTTCCTCCAACCCAACAAAATTTGTTTAGCCATAAAGAAGGGCACAGAGAATGAGAGGGGTACCCTCAAAAAAACAGATTTTTCAACTTAAATAGAAATGGGGTGATGAAGCTTAAAATAATAAAAGATTTACAATCTCGGTGTATTTTCGTTTATGGATAAATAAATATATGTATATATATATGAATTCTTCATCTCTTTTAATGCATAAACTCTAACGAAAAGGTCATAGTGGATGGAACCCAAACAAATTAACGTATAAATAAGATAAAAAATGATTATATAAGGCGGTACTTATACCAGCTAAACCACAGTGTGATGCTTGTGAAAGCGTGATGCGATCACGGCTGCCCCACCTCCTCGACCTTGGGTCGCCTTTTCATACATTTGATTCCTATGATCGTTGCCACCGCCAACCCGACTGCGAAAAGGCTCACAGGTATAATAAACGTCAGAGCCTTGCTGAGTACTTCCTTGTTCTCCGTCTTGGTGAAGCTCTTCTGGTTATCGACGCACAAGAGTGTCTTTAAGTCGAGTATGCCCTTCACCCCCTCATCGTTCATGCAGGCCGCCTCCGGGCATATCTTGCGGTACGCCTTACAGATTGGCGGCACGGCAACGGACAGTAAATGTTTTTCGTCCAACTCGTATGCAAGTGCAGGCTTATCGGGGCAGTTGACAACATCCACAAGCTCCTGCTCTAGCAGGCAAGATCCCCGTGGGTCAGTCGGGGCACCCTTCTCCAGCATCCGCTCGAAGTCCTCCAGTGGGCAAATGTTGCCCACGGCATTGTACAAGGCGCCGCTGGAATTCAAGCATTTCAGCTGAAGGGTGTGGTCGAGATTGAAAATGAAATTTGTGTCTGGCGTCTGCCCAGGGTGGCCTCGAAAGACGTGCACAAAGTAATTCGATTTCAATGGTTTGACCGCAGCGCTCGAAGAGGCAGACGCACCTTTCCCGTCATCGTCCATGGTCACCACATCGGAGGTCTTCATCTTCAGCAACTCCACCACAAGCGTCTGGGCAAAAGGTGGCAGCATGCCCAAATAGCTGCGATCCAGCAGCGATCCCGTAATCGGCGTGAGGGTAATATCGTGGGCAGAGTAGTGTATCATCTTGAAGCTCATGTTACCGGATATCTTATCCTCCATGTTCTTCAGAACCTGTTTCCAATATATGTACCCGCGACTGCCCTCTCGCCGGAGCTGCTCGTTATCATAGTCGAAGTACGATTCGAAATCAAGCAGCGCCTTGTAGATATCTTGCAGCTTCTTGAAATTGGCTTCCAAGAGGGAGTAGTTCTTGATTTTGCCGCTCGAGGCCATGGAGGCCGCGATATCGAATAAAACAAATGCGCACTCTGTTCGGTTTTCCTCGCTGTCACAGACCTCCTTCAAATTAATCTGCTTCGCGATTTCCATGAGGAGTTTCCAATCAGGGAACGCCTTGTCAGTCGCGGGGTTGACCGCATTGACAAGAGTAACACGGCGGTACAGGTAGTAGTACCCCAAGTTTGGCTGCAGGTAGGTCAGGAGAAGAGTATCCAAGTGGTGCGGAACTGTATGAACGGCCGGCGCAAATGAGACGTCCGATTCTTGTTTAAAAAAACCCCTCAAGAAGGAAACCGCACTCTGAATCGTGCGGTCAACATCGGTTGAGCGGCTGTAGACGTCGTGTAAATTATATTCCGGTTTTGCCACAGCGCCCTCGGCCTCAAGTTCCTTAGAAAGAGCCCTCTTTGCGAAGAGCGGGTTGGGGCCGCTTGTGTACATATTGGACAGAAATTTCCCAGCCTCCTCTACCATACGCGCACCGTTCTCAGTCAGTTGCCCACATGGTGCCTCGTCACAAAACGAGGTTTGGTTTGGCTTCTTCGTCGGCATGCGAGCACCGTGCCGATGAAGGACGTGGACCAAAACTTTGTCGAAATCCTTGATTTCATACGCTGACGCGTGAAAGGACAACAAGCAAAAACACAGGGCGCATACCAGCAGCCCAGAAAGGCTTGACTTCAAAGGGGAGGCCATCCTTCTTCCGATGAAACCCTGCTGCGTGGTAATGACTACTTACCAACGGTAAAGGATATTCTTTTACTGCTTTTAAGAAGCTATGCAGGGAGGTGTGAAGTTGTCTTTATTACGAACTAGAAAAAAAACTTCGGAGAGAGGGGAAAGGGAAAATAATCAAACAGCTAGCACCCCAACGGAAGGATTCCGATCATCAATACCTACGCCTAAGCACACGCGATGCGTACTCTATTTGGCGTGCATCGCTCTGTCCGAGGATCCCGGGATGCTAAAAAGGATGCAATGAGTAAAGGAAGAATGTGTTATTAGTGCACATAATTTGAATAATATGAATACTTTACATCAAGACTATCAATTCCCTTAACGGTAAGATGGTATTTTTTGCCTCAAACAGCGATAGCAACATTACATTTCTAGAATAACTCGGTATAGTACCAGGAAAATCAACTCTATTTACTACACTTCTTTCCTCGGTATTTAGAAGTAGGCGCGTAGAGATTAAAAGTTGCTGTGGCACAAAATAGGATTTGTGTGGAGGCATTATTGAATCCATATTATTATTACCCCCTTGTTCATAATTTGGTGACATAATACGTTCAAATGTCGCTTCACAAATGCTGCTTTCTAAAAAAATAAAAGACTTCGCACTTTTTCCCTTTGGTGTGGAGTCTGTGTCGAGCTGGTTGGGAATTACGGGTTGTATTTCAAGAATCACAAAGCTTACATGAGGGTAGCTGACGCATTTGATGCACAAGTTACCCCCTTTCTGACTTATCAGTAGGTCACCTCCTTTTACAGAGGCTATAACAGGCTCCGTCGTAGGCGTCGTCGTGTTTTCAGTGTTCGTGGTGCTAAGTGAATTTATAGCCTGCCTCAGAGCCATGCTCCAGGCCATATAACCGAAGCGCCATGCATCTTGCACACGAAATAACGGCCTACCCAGAGCTCCATACCCGTCGTGACGGGGCTCGTACAACCCATGATGAGCATCCTCGGAGTTTGAACTCTTAGCACTATTCTGATCAGCCCATGAGCGCGAGATGGGGAGCCCACACGATAGCCAATCAAGTTTATTTGTTAAGGCGATGGTAATTGTTGAGCAGCCCCACACTGCTTCAATAAAGGGCTCATCAGGCTCTAAATCCACTTCTAAACGCTTTATGCGAAGTGGATAATAGATGCTTTCTACAGATGCATACGGCGCATATAATGTAGTATAAGCCCTAGAGTCCAGAAGTGGCAAGGTTGAACCCTTCGAAGGTGATTTATTCATCAAAGAGGTGCTCTCTTCAGAAGCATTTTCATTTTCTCCTTCAGAAACCGATTTTCCACGATGCAACGCGGATAAAAACCTGACTGGTGTTGGAGTGAACACATTTGATGTAAACCCCATACCAAGCTGGCCGGATTGGTTTTCCCCAAAGCCGAATAGACGACCTGTGCTGGTTAGGAAAAAGCTGTGGTGCCCGGTCGCAAGGATCTGCCTTATCGGTAGTCCAAAACTCAGGGGAATGAGCCGAAACACCGGCTGTAGGAGGATCGCGCAATGCCTGAGGCCGAGCTGCCCACAGTGGCCACGACCACAACTATAAACACAGTTTAATGCCGCAGGCAGCAAAAGGGTGTGCTCTGCGCCACACGACACGGCACAAATACGCACGGTCGACCGGTCGCTTGTGAATGAAATACGACCAACACCGGAAGGGGCGCCGCGCCCATCGTTCTCGCATGCTTTCAGTGTTTCAAATCGCTCGCCGTTGTTGCCGTTTGCGGATTCCTTCAGAGTTGGAATGAGGCTGTAGAATCCAAGGACACGACTCGGGGATGATAACAAGGGTGGAATGCTACAACCTTTAGATTTTCCATTGAATACGAAAGAGTCTTGTGAATCTGGAAGACTATCCCAGACGGTACCGTCTCCAAGCTGTCCATATCGATTATTGTATCCACAAGAATACACGGCACCAGACTTAGTGCAAAACACAATGTGATAATCACCAGCTGCAACATCAACAACAGGGTCTGCTTCGTCTGATAAAACTTTCCCATGGAAAGCTGGTACCAACGGCGAGAAGACTATTAAAGTTCCACTATAAAGCAGAATAACAGTGTAGAAAGCGCGGCAGCACTGCACCTTGGAAACACGGTCCTCATTATCAAGATATGAGCGGAGCAGATCCTCTACCGTGTTAGCGACAATCGGGCAAGTGCACTCTGCACCTTGATATCCTGCATCAGGATTCTGAAAATTCAACGTGTTTTTCTCTAGAAGTTGTCTAACCGCCTCGCGAGTAGTTGGTATGCATCGCATGATAAATGAAAACACTAAAAGACACCTTTTAGATAAGAATGAACAAATGAAACTTGATAGAGGCAATCCAACGGTTTAGTAAAACACATCCTACATAAATTGATATTTCTTTTTCTTTATAACTATTATTATACCATTCGTATGATCGTTTTTATCAACTATGAAGGCAGGCAAAATGCCGCAGTGATCCATATATGAATTCCTGATGCAAGTATGGCAACCTGATTTTGGCGCAAATGAACAAAACATACACTAGTCATATACGGTTTCCTGCTCTATTTAAAATAGATAGGGTATTTTTTTTTTTACGATCTCCTCGTCTTCTGCCTCCCTCAAATACAAATAAATTCGTAATTGTATGTGTATTTATGCAGATGGAAACACTTTTCTACACCGGATGTCTCTTCATGGTGTGGGTCTTTATTAATTGGAGCACGTTACCCACGATGTAGAAGGACCCACACACAAAAACCTGAGCAGGCTTCAAAGCGTTTTCGTTATTACTAGCTGCTGGAACAACCATGTTAAGGACATCCTCAATGGAGCTGAAAGGTTGGGCACAGGGTAAGCAAGGCACCTCTCGGTAGAGCTCCCGCCAGGACTCCGTCGTGGTCACAAGCCTTTCATGGATACGATGTGATAAGTCCTCATGAATGCAATTGTCACCCTGATTTGCATATTCTACGCCGGTCAATGATGTGTTTTGATTAGCCACGCCTGGCGACTCTGGTTTCATGATGAGCAATTGTGGAATAACTACTTTGCAAAACTTCGAAACAAACGGCATAAATGCTTTGAGTACGCGACGCGGGTCACGTAAGGTAAAAAATAACAAGACTCGACGAGGCTCTTCACTCACACCATCTCCGCCAACCCTCCATCTGTCGCCAGGCGGGATAGCACTGGCATCCAGAAACCACTTAGTGGCACGTTCAAGACTCTCCACTGTGTGTGCCCCATCCAGATAGAAGACGCAGTCTTTGCCGTCCCCAAAGGGGATAATGTGCGAGCGTCCTGCAAATCTCATAGTAGAAAAAACCTTCCGCTCTACCTCATCGAGAGGCAGGACGGGTGGTATCCCAGCAATTTGACGCGCCGCCATGAAGGCTAGCTTGCTGTTTTCGATCGCATGGTCACCGCCAATGGCCAGACGCGGCCAGCTCTTTATGGGGAAAACTGAGTCCTCCAGAGGCATGAATGGGGTCTGTGTGGTCTTGGCCACACCCTCGAGTACGCTACGCGCCTTAGGGTGGTCCCGCTGCGGCGCAGCAAAGCACACCACATTAGGTCTCATGATGGCGGCTTTCTCCTCAGAAATCATCTGAATGGTATTCCCAAGAAGCTCCATGTGGTCATAACCAAGCGCTGTGATAACACTTACTTCCGAAGGAATCACGTTAGTGGCGTCCTTGCGCCCACCAATCCCAACTTCCATAACCGCTACCTCGACATGCTCGGCGGCAAAGATGTGCAGAGCCAACATAAACAGAAAACTGAAATAACCAACGTTTGTGGCGTCGTCTCTGTCCACATCACGTTCCGAATACTTTAGTGCCTCAAGCCGTCCATGAAACTCAAAAAAGTAACGAGCAAACGTGTGTTGGGGAAGCATTAGGTTGTTAACTAAAAAACGCTCACGGATATCTATTAGATGAGGTGATGTGAAGAGACCAACCTTAAATCCATATGTCTTTAAAAGTGCAGCGGTGTAGGCAGCGGTTGTACCTTTACCTTTAGTGCCTGCAATGTGGACAAAACGCATCCTTTTGAAAATAGGTCGCATCGTAAGTCGATCCAATAGACGATTCACTACCACACAGCTGTTCTGGGTAGGCTTTTTTTTCATACTAATCATTGACTCTAAAACGCGAAGAGCATCCCTAAATGAGTGATCTTTATCAGCTCTTTCCGTATGATCATATATAGAGCTAGATATATCTACGCCGACATCAAACTCACGTTTGGCGATGCCGCCTTCTTGAATATCACAGACGCGCGAAATCATTGCATCCTTCTCTTCCGAAAACAATATAGGATTGAATTGAATCTCAAGCGCGTGCGACAAATGGGACCACTTGTCATCATCGTTCAATCCTTTCTGCTGCGTGGATAAGCGCATGCAAAAGTGATGAAGAGGCACAATTGGTCCTTTCGATAATATACCGACGTGAAAGAACATCGGTCGGCGTAACAAGAGATTCCCAGAAGAAACCAATGTGTGCCGCTTGTGGGATGAAAATGTTAAAAAAAGCGCACGCTTTGGGACATCAGTAGCAATGAAAGGCCGCCGTATGACAGTAGTGATACTACACAGCATTTCTCACTTCCGAGGTGAATATGATCATTCAAAACCTATGGGCCCTGAGAAAGGAAAGATGACGCAAAATTATAGTCGAAAATACGCTATACCCATCCTACGACTTATTGATAAAGGTTTAGTAAAACGGTAACGAGGTATGACTCTCTTGATCAATTCAAAAAAAAAGATATCAGAAAAGACAGACGTCTGAAACATATAAAAGAAGAAGATGATAACTAAAAAGACATGTTGGATGCAAACTTAAGTATCGGAATACAACAAAAAGTGATTTTTTATAATACCTGCTTTTTCCCTCTTGTTGTTAAAGAATCAGGGTTAAAAAACGCAAAGATGAATATCTAAAAAGTATGTTATTTCACCTCCAAAAAAGGTCACCTTAATATCATAAAATCGATGCCGATAATTGTAGTATAACCTATTTATAACAAGAACGAATATTCTAAACATCAAAAAATTAGTGTTCATTTGAAATATTATTAGAATTCCTAGTCAAAACATCTGTTTAACCAGATTTATTACACTCCAATTTTTCAGTTTTTTAGATTAGAAACCATACTTTTGGAGCACACAGAATATAACGATATTAACACATGAAACTAATAAAACTAAATGAGTTGATTAAGAATCAAACGATACACTAATCTTTCCTTTTCCATGCTTGTTTAAAACTTGAAGTTTTTTTGGCATACTATTATGTATACAGGGATCTGAGCAAGATTGTGCTTCAACTGCCCAGTTCACTGGTTTTATTTCAGTATAAATAAATAATTAAATTTACTATATATTGATGTTCCTGCACCATTCTAATATCCGTTCGCGCTATCAAATAAGGAATCAGGTACATGCTCACCGATAGAAAAGGCATTAAAGCCAATGCTCTTGATGTCTCCGAGATTTAAAGTAGGGCATCCATTAAACAACACGGCAGGCTTATTCATGACATTATAAACCGATCTATAATTCAAATCCTTAAACTCGTCCCACTCCGTCAGAATGATAACAGCAGACGCATCCCGAGCAGAATCCAACGCAGAGCGTACCAACTTCACGTTCTTTTTTAGAAAACAAGTTAATTTGTCACTGTAAAGTTTGAATTCGCAAACATTATCACCTTGACAGCCGGTTTCCGAAGGCTCAATATCAATATTCGCGTTAGTTGAAGTGATATAGCTTGCCAATTCTGAGTAAACAGCATTTTCAGAAACCTTGGGATCGTAAATTTTTAGTTGTGCGCCCTCCTCCAGGAAACGAGAGCAGATATGAATAGCGGGACTCTCACGAGTATCACCAGTATCCTTCTTAAAAGTGAAGCCGAAAATTGCCAGTGTCTTTTTGCTCACCGTGTTGTAGCACATTTCCACCACTTTCTGGTAAATTCGTTCCTTTTGATACTCGTTAATTATGATGACTTGATCCCAGTACTCGGCTACTTCGGGTAGGCCCATCTTCTCGCATAAGTACACCAGACTCAGGATGTCCTTTTTGAAACAGGATCCACCAAATCCCGGGGAAGGGTTCAAAAACCTGTTCCCGATGCGCTTGTCGAAACCAACAGCTTGGCTGATTTCCATGATATTGGCTTTTGTCTTCTCACAAATCACGCTGATCGAGTTAATGGAAGAGATTCGCTGAGCTAGAAAAGCGTTCGAGACCAGTTTTGATAGCTCACTCGACCATAAATTCATCGTGATGATGCGCTCCTTTGGCACCCAGTTCTCATAGATCGCGGAAAGTGTGGCCACGGCATTGGGGTCGGTGCCCCCGATTAAAATACGATCAGGCTTCAGTAAGTCCTGAATCGCAGTGCCCTCAGCCAAGAACTCTGGATTGCTCAAAATTTGAAACCGTGTTTTCGAATTAAATGATGAAAGAATCTGCTCGACAAATGTAGCCGTCCGTACGGGGACGGTGCTTTTTTCCACAATAATGACGTCTCGCTCATCGGTAACTTTTTCCCTAACAAGTCGGATGGAACTCTCGAAGTACGAAAGATCCGTGGCACGCCCAGCTCCAATACCCCCTCCCTTAGTTGGTGTATTGACGGCAATAAAAATGATATCAGCATCTCGCAAAACGTTTGGGTCGGTCGTGAAAAACAAGTTATTTCCACGTACTTTGTAAATGACATCAGATAGCCCAGGCTCAAAAATGGGCAGACCATCAGGCTCATCTGGTGAGGACGGAGGAGGAGAGTTCCACGCCTCTATACGGGGCTCAAAAATGTCAAATACATGCACCGTAACAAATGGGCATTTGTCGGCTATCACAGCCATACTGGGGCCACCAACATACCCAGCGCCTACACAGACAATTTTAAGCTTTTTCGCTGGATTCATGAGTGTTTTTTTTTTTTAATAGCGTATGTTTTGTGAATTAAGTCCCTTAATACGTTCTAAGCTATAAAATAATTATCAAGTCGAACCTAAAGGCTATACAATTCTACAAAAAGAAAAGGAAAGCCAATGATTTTAAGGGTATATTCAAAAGTGTAAAATAGCACCCGATTGGTTTTTGAACAGATAAAATCGCTCATCTATCCCTATAAGAGATGGGATATTAGCAACATGAATGATAATGCAAACACAATTCTGAACGGCAGTTCAGAAATATATGATATAGAAAAAAAGCAGTATAAATAAGAAAATCGATGCATTTGCATGATAAAACAGTCTCCACCCAGATGAAATGATAAACAATATTATAAAAGCAATAATAAACTCACACTTTGATATATTAACCCATTGCTCTATTTACACATTCTTACGAATTGTACGTGGACACATTGTTTTATATTATGTTTTTCGGTACAATTTTTTTTTCGCTCTGGTAAGAAGCAGTTACTTCTGCTCGTCCCAGCTGCCCCTGTGAATCTACCAAAAAGGGGATTGAAAAGATGAAGACTATGAACAATTGTGGCGTGGAAATAAAGAATATAGGGATGCACATTGGGAGCATGGAAACCCACTTCTACTTATAAAACACCTTAAAGATTATTTAGAATTGTAAATAAGTTCAAGTCCAAGAGCTGGAAAGGGAAAAAGAAGACATCTGAGGGGTAGCTGGCTTCTATTCATGGTGAAGGCACCGTTTTATGAACAATTTCCTCCCAACGACGTAGCGCCTCATGTGCGGTTGGTCTCTCTAGCGGATCTAAACTCAGTAATTGGCACAAAAACTCAAGGACCGCCTCACCTACTGACTCCGCTAATTCGTGCTGTTCTTGTTCATTGAGAGCTCTACTTAGCGCGCACCTCTGTGGCGTACAAGAGTGTGCATAATTATGAGACAAGTGCCTTAACGCTTTGCGATAAGAAGTGGGAGATTGGGAAGAAGCGCACACGCTATCAATATCGAATGTATCACTGTCGCTGCTTAAGCTATTGGTGAGCACCGTGTGTGATGCGGTATTAGCTAGCAGTGAGAGATTACCAAGCCGACTCCCTCCAAAAAGCATGCATCCAGTCAGAAGCTCGTATAATAGGCATCCACAACCCCATATATCAGCGGATAGTTCGACTCGTTGCATGCGTTTAAAAAGAACCTCGAGCTTACTGAAGCTTTCAGGGGCTCTGGGTGGATCAGCTTCGTCGAGGTGGTCCCGACGATAAGTGGCATTCACATCAAGTGTCTCAAAGAGGGGAGGACCGTCAGACCAGTTGTCGCCAAAACCACTTTTCTGAACTAGAGCACTCTGGTTTAAATATTCATTCAAGATACCGCGGAAAATCTGATACCGACGTCTTGGAACCATAGCCTCCGGTGGTTGTACCGCCTCCGTACCATTTGCGCTCCCCCATCGAGATGCCATGAACCGCGCCTCTCCTGCAGCCACCTCACAGAAAAGGATGTGCATATCTTCCTCGCTGCAGCTGTCGCAAGAGCCAAAATCACCCAGCCGTACCACCGTTGGAATTCTAAAAACTTGTCCATGAGGCGTCGCTGAGCCCTTTTCATGATTCGCATTTCCAACTGTTGAAGCACTTTCAAGGCGACTCTTGGGATCCCCGCCTTCGCCCCTTTCCGTCGTGAACTGCAGCTCGACTTCAATGAAGACGTTATTCGCCTTAAGGTCGCCATGTCTAATGGCGTGACGGTGGGAAAACTCCACCGCCGCCAGCACCTGGGTAAAGATGCTGGCACACTGTGAAAAAAACGACGGAGTACATGGTGATGGACCACTCTTCGGTAGTGACGAGGAATCATCCGCATAAGAAGTTATTGTAGCGTGGGTTTCATCTCTAATTGTATCAAAACCAAGCGGATACTGTGCCAAGCGCCAAGAGAGGAGTGATCCTCCCATGTACTCTGGAGTTATAATAAAGAATTCCTCACTTGAGCAACCATATGACAGTAGCGAGATGATGTGCGGGTGGCCACGCAGTCGGTGAAGTGCCAAAACTTCGGAGTGACACAGAGACAGAGAAGCACTTCTACCACCGCGAAAATTTACAGGAATAAACTTAATAGCCACGTTGCCGTTTGAGCATTGACAAACTGCCTCCGCCTCCTGACGATCTATAAGACTGTACAGCTCCGACCCGACGTATTTAAGCATGTTTAATTGTGGAAACAAAGGTGTAGCACGGTACACTGAGCCAAACCCACCTGCACTGATACGACGACATACCGAAAAGTTACGCAGCCAATCGCGCCGTGGTAAGAGCAACCGCAACAACGTATAGTGTCCACTAGCGAGGGGTTTGAACAGCGCGTCCGTCTGATGTAGTAGTGTGTAACTGCAGCTGTCTTGCACTTTGTCGTCACTCACCGCACACGATTCCAACGATCTGACAAAGGATTGACACTTAGCACCTGACAGAAGCTGAACCTTTGCCAGTTGCCTCAGCGCTCCACCGTACTGCTCATCCAACCAGCACTTAACGGCACGGACCACCGGCTCGTGGCAATGTTGCTCCAAATAACACTGCAAGTCGCTCAGCACGTGAACTCCAGCCAACACTTGAGGAGAGCTTATCTTCGCGGCAATGGCATCGCACTGCGACTCTTGTGAAGGAACAGCCGCATCCATTACACAATCTAAGCAGTAAAGACTCTCTGGCTGCATCATGGCGCGGTGCAGCGACGAACGGTTCTGCATGAAGGAGGAGATAGTAAAGCCATACCTAACAAAACCACTCTCACGCTGCAGCACTAAGCTAGAGATGCTCAAAATGAGCTCCATCATAATGGATGGAAACTTCGCAAGGGAGATGCCCGAAGCCGTCGAAAATGTGGATTCCATAAAGCCTTTAGTGAAAGAAGCATGAAACTGCGGTGTATGGGCAGCACTCGCATTATAATGGTTTATAACGGGTCTCTTGGATGGGAAAGACTCCACACTCTTCGAGGAACTGGTTCCACTGCCTAGTAGTACCGATGCTGGGTCGATATCTGCGTCTATCTCGAAAAGAGGGGGTACTATTGGTCTTCGTGAAGCGGTGCCACCATTACTCATAGAAGTTGCAAAATTTCCCCTTCTTGACCCCCTCCTACCACATATGGGATGTTTTTCCGTGGCTTGGCAGGAGCAATCTGAGTCGTGGTTGAGCGCTCCGTGAGCGGGGCACAATGGGGCACTATGGGAGAGTCTGTGATCGGAATCCATCAATTTGTGTATTTGTGTGTCCTTCTCTAGAAGTGGCTCCTCTATCTTGAAGGGCGGCGGCTGTATCCTAATCCCATAGTCGCCACCGAAAGATTGTGTTTTTGTTTTTTCACAGAAAGCATATGCCGAAGTTTTTGAAACAATATGCTCTACGAGGATTTCCGTATCACTGAAAGGAATGAGATAAGATGGAGCCCCCATATCAGCAAGTTGTAGTTTGGGCACTAAAGCACTGCCATTGGGAAGAGGGAAACTGTTATCTGACGGCAAAACCGGTGACCTACAGACAAGCTGATTTTTTCCCGCAGAAAACGGACTTAGGACAGGCAAGTCTTTCCCTTTTAATTGATGTCTGCCAAGCCTTCGCGTTGGAGAGGAGAAAGGTGGCATCAAGTTTCCATGGGCGCTGAGTCTCGCGCTACTTTTGCTGTTATTTTTTGGTTGGTGTTCTCTCTGCTTCACAGGACATCCTCTATTCCTCTGAATCTTCGGCCCACTCCTGTCCTTGTGGGTGCTGAAAGTCACTGGCCCAGTTGACGCACCTCTCCTACTCTTAACGCTTCCAGAGCTAGGCTCAACGTCAGAGTGCCCACCCTGTCCCGCCAGGCTGGCCCCTGGACATGAAGGAAATGTCTTCTCCGCCATGAAGGATACGCTACGTGCACCGGAGGCTTCTTCTTTCAACAGATTGAGTAAAAGGTGTGTAAGTATACTCGGAATGTTTAATATATGCGCTACTTGATGCGCTTTCCTATGGTTCCAACATATTGTACGAAGAGCGCGTAATAACGACTCACAGTACCGCTTCCAATGCTTGTACAAGGGCCGATAAAACAGGTATGGATGCGGTGAATTGACGGAACTAACACATTCAGTATCAGTCTTCCTCACGATGTTGAGCTGGTGACAAAAATAAAATACACGCACAACGCGTAGAAGTAGGAGACGAACATAGGTTGAAGATGCCGAATTTGGAAGAACGGAGAGTGTATTCTGAAGCAATAGGGAAAAAGTTTGCTGAGGCTTCTGGGCACCTGCACCTTTGATTGCTGTGGTAGATCCATTTGTTTGCACTGCTTCTGCAAAACTTGAGCACTGAGTGTAGTTTATCGGGGTGGAGGCAGAGGACAGAAGCTCAAAGAGGCATGTGCTCACCCACAACCAGTCGCACGTCGCCGCGAGGCGCCTTTCCAATAAATGTATTGACAAGTTATTATAATCGGTACAACACATGCGGTTTGCCAGATCTTCAGGTCTCAAAGATGGGTTGTCTTGACCTAAACTATCCCTAACCGGCAGAATATTTGCTAATGTTCCGCCGAAAGGGAGGAGCAGGAGCTGTGCGCAAGGGCCGCTCACAATGTCCAGTAGCGGTGCAACGCCAGAAAAGAGAACAGGTCCAAATTCATTCATTGGGCTTACATAATTCAAGCATCCCTCACTGCTGTCACCTCGGTTGCCTAAAATGTGCTGTGATGCTTTTGGTGGACCACAAGCCAAGAAGTTAGTAACGAGCTGAGCATGCTCAAGGATGCGTCGTACGCGACAGTGATGCTGGAACGACTCCGTGGGCCAGCACATAGTCGAAACGGCGTGTTGCATCCTCCTATACGGATTGTTATATGGGGTAATTTGCGAATTTATGAATGGCCCTGAGCAAAATCTTGAAGAAGACAATGCAGTTTCATGCTCATTATGCGCTGTCGACTCCAATTGAATACATTTGAGAAAGAATGTGGCTTCGTTTTTACTAACAGCTGCTCCGCCCGTGGCATCCTCAGAGTAAAGCTTATTTTGAAATAACACTGACCTCATGCCCGCGTGAAAGGAATAAATTTTATTCAGCAACTTTTGAACAGCAGCACAACTGTAGCTACTGACAAAGTGGGGTATGTGTTTGGAAGAAGAGTCCTCACCTAATAAGCTGCGATGCCCAGCGACAGTAAGAGAATCGCTGGGATGAGGTGCAGATACCGATATGTCATGCTGCTCTTGCTGTGCAACGGAGCGATCATTCGGCTCGTCGTTGTCCGAAGGTGAGCAGCGGGACATCCCTGCTACAAGTGAGTATAAAAGCATAGGTTTTTCTGGTAGATGTATGGAGCATCGGAGCTGAACGTCAATAATCTCCAAAAAATAGTGCATACACAGCTTAACCCAGTGGAAGCGCCCAGTTCGAAAGTTTTTTAGACTCCTTGCGATACGCTGTGGTTCGGATCTGTAGATAAAGTTCTGGGAAGAGTTCATCTCATCATCATCAATATCTTCTGCATCATCAACTAAGCTGTTTAGCTTCTCATCGAGGCGCATTCTCTCTCCTGAAATATTGCCCATAAAGAAGTCGGCTATTGTACCTATAAATTCCACAATAGGGTGAAGAAATTCAACTGGGAGAATCACTTCACCAAGAAATGCATTCTCTGTGTGATGTGGTGGAACCAAGGGTAACGAATCGAAGGCAATATCATTGACTCCTGTCGTGGATCCCTTCGGCAACCTCCACATGCATTGCTCTACTTGAACCAAGTAATCTGCGAGTCCAGCTAAGTACCAAACGACGGTCTCAAAGGGTCTAGACGTGGTGTAACCGTACTTTAACAAGTGCTTGGTGGTCTCAGAGACGTCCTGGAAACCAGAGAGCCATACACACAAGAAGTCAGCATGCGGCTGCGCATGCGCGTTGGCAAGTCTCGGTGAATTCAAACCGACGGGGTTGCCACTGCTCTCGTTATCTTCTTCATCCTTGTAATCCGCTAGCCCCTTCTTCGAGCTGCCTAAAGAGGGAAGAGATGCCGTGATGAAACGCTGCACCTCAAGTAGGGAAAGGATATCGATAAGTTCCTGTGCCAGAGCTTGCTGGTGATCAGATAGCACCTCGACAGCAGCGCGCGCACATGAATCGACGAAAGGTTTTACTATACACACCCACTTCGGCTCTAATAAGCAAAATGAGCAGAGTGTGTGACAATTTAAAGATTTTTGCTGCGTTTGTGGCCGACACGAAGGTTCTATAAATAGTGATGCTGCTAGATGGTGGAAAAAGTGGTACGCGAAAATGTGGTTAAGCAACCTCAGAGAGATATGCAGGGCCCTTTCCAACGAAACTCTTGCATCCGGAACCAGCATTGAAGTTGGGTGCAGGATGGAGCAGAGGGAGCGCATGAGGCCATCCAGGTGCCCAAGCTCCACACTACGGAGGACCTGATGAGCCCTTTCTTCTCTAAAAGTACTTGTCGGCAATGATCGTTCCAGTTCTTTGCCTTTGTATCGCGTATTAATATCTGTAATATCGTTGAGAACGCCTTCAAATGATCTCGATGGGGGGGTAGCGATAATTGAGGGCAAGTCTATTTCTGCGAGAGGGTAGAGTAAGTTGCTAAAAAGAGTATCAGACTGCGGTGACGTGTTCTGTGTTTGAGCATCCAACGCAGCACGCTGTTGGTGATGTTGTTTAGAAAAGCTAGCATTAGGTAAGATTGATAAAAGCGCATTCATATCTTGGGTAGTATATAACGCCCCTAACTTTGTGGCAAGGTTCAGTACCGCTTGGGCCAGGCTCACGGCACTCTCCGCTAATGCTAAATTAAAGAAACAGAATGAGCTCCCTTCACAATCACCCTCCTCAACATTCTCAGAATTGGCTTTGGCGAACAAAGAGATCGACTCAGAGAAGGGTTTTCGCCGCGAAAGGAACCCCTGCTCTGGAGTAGGAACTGTCTTCAAGGAGCAACTTCCAGTTGCAGTGCTATAAAGTTCATGGTGACCAAATGTATGGCTAAAAGAGCTATAATTCTCATCTGGTATAGCAACAGTTTGAGTAACTTGTACGTCTCCTCTTCCTTTGGAAAACACTTTTGTTTGACTTAAAGAAATGTCTTTAGTCTCCTCTCGAGCGCATTGGGCTGAGTTGATACAGCTCGCAATGGCCCCTTGTGTGCGTATGGAACCTCCGGAATTATTAGAGAAAATGGAAGAGTTTCGGCCTTCTATCAAATTACTTTTTCCATGCTCTCCAAAAATATTGTTTCGTACATAAAGTTTACCGCCGACATCCCCACCATCGGTCCCACTTCCTCCATTTGGGGATGCAGTTTCCAAAGGAGCTTGCATACTGATGACAGGGTGACACTCACAATCCAACTCAATACCAGCGTTGATCCCTATTTTAGTAGTAAAAGCTTTGGTAGCCACGTCGTCAAAAGATGAATCACGAAAATCAGCTCGCAATAATTCATTGAATGGTGGTAAAGATGATGAAGTAACGGTCATAGATTCATGTTGCATTTCAGTGTCCAAAAAGGATGAAAGATTTGGTAAACTGAAAGCGGATTTCCTACGAAAATGCGCCCGAACGCATTTCTGTACAAGCTGTTCAGTACAGCTTATTAGAAACGCAAGTGGTTTAAAAGACATGCTCGATGTATACTGCCCCTCAGATGTACAGTCCTTTTCTGTTTCTATCTCATGTAGGCCCATCGCCGCAAACGACCATAACCACCATGGCAAGGCAGCATGACATATCGCAGTTTCATCCAATTCGACAGAGGATACCGAGGCCACGGGCTCCCGCAACCCAGCCAGAATTCGTTCCTTCACATATGTGTATACCTCGCAACGCAGCTCGTTGAGAACCGGAGCCGGTGTAGCCGCTTTCGACCGGACCTTGATACCTTTTGAAGAGGGTGACGATGGGGTTTTCTCAGATAAATCACTGAGATCCCCACCACCACGTGATCTTTCCAATCGAAACGAAGGTAATACAACAGCCTCGCCGAATAACGCGCAACGAACAAAATCACAGAGCACTCGCCCCGTCTTAAGCACACCCTCAGAGTTAAGGGGCAGAGAAGCGGGGGAATTCAGTCGTTGCTCCGTGAAGGAATGACGTCTTGGCAACCAATCGTGCCCCCCCGATGTGGCGGCAGTACTCTCTTGACACCACTTTGCACTAGTAGCATCACTCCTGAAGGCATGAACGCGATTGTGACTCCAGACCGCCGGGGACTCGAACGTTTCAAGGAAAGGTGTACCAGGGGTGCTACAAAGAGGTACCTCCAAACCAAAATTCAGAGTGTTAGCGGATTCCATCTCTCCTGCATCTATCTCGCCGTCATCTCTCAGACTAAAGTCTGCTAGGGGATTTATATCCTTGGATATAGAAACGATTATCTCTCTCAAGAAGCATTGAAATCCCTCCAATATGTCCAACAAGGCCCTCCTAGCATCTTTGGGATTCACCCTTTCTGTCTGAGAAGTCGAAGGACAATTTGCCCCTTCGTGATTTTGAGGGGTGTTCTTGGGATGGCGTGTTGAGAAACGAGAAGAAGGATTTTGACGCTTTACGCGAAGACTACGTGGAAAAGGGACAGTATAACGAAACGAATGATGTCCAGAAATACACTCTCCCCCTTCCCTAAAAGACGCATTGACAACACTCCCGATATAAGAGACTTCAGAAGAGGGTTTTCTTGATGATAGTCTTGAAAAAGTCATCAAAGATCCTTTGCGACGATTATGTGGTAATGCTAATTGCAACATGTGATCAGAATCTTCAGGACTATCTGCACAACAGACATAGGGATACACCCCACAAAGATACTCGCAGAGGGTGCGCGAAGCAACAACTTTTTGAAACTCCAATGACGCCTCCTCGGACACCTCCAACGCGCATCGGAGCAAGGATGCACAAATTTCGTGTACACTATGTGAATCATAGAAAGAAATACTCACTGGCGAGGGAATATCCATGATGCGAAATTTCGTCAAATTTAATAGGAAAAAGGTTTGATAATACCCCACTTATCCCAAAAACTAAATGAACTAAGTAAGTGAGAGGAAATATAGTAATCCTATTAAAATAACGCTGGCGACTGGAAAGAAAACCATTTCCTACTATTGATAAAAAACAAAAATGTTATAAAAGATGACAAAGAAATCGTCAGGTATTACAATGATAAAAAAATACAGACAAGTGGTAGCATCAATTTAGTAAGAAGCGAAAGAGATTCCGGCGCTTTTGGTCCTCCTTATTCTTCCACGCTCAACGCTTGGGCACCAGGATAATCCTACGCCTTTAATCCTTGCGCTACGATGTTGCTTGCCTACACACGTCGTTGGCATTTATTTGAGACCCCGATATCCACAATTAAGTAAAGGATACAGGTGGGGTTTGTTGCCCAAACAGCTCCTGCGTGGAAGGGAGCCGGTGAAGGAAAATAGGCTGCAGTGGCCAAGATGGTTGCTTGTCGAAGCAAAGAAATCTCCCATGCGAGGAGAGTTGTACCACACACGATCTGGCGGCAACTACGCACTCCTCTCGCACCATGAGGGGAGTGTCATGGAGCCCACAATGCAAGGCGCTGTGTATAAGAGATGTGGCGAGGGAAGGCGTGAGTTTGATGCGGGAAGGAAGGCTATGGCACCTCAGCGGATGACGCTTAACAGCATTCACGCATTACCAACGGGTGGTTTCGGACAGGCGCGGGCAACCGCGATGTACAAGTACAGGCGCGGCAACCCACTACCCGGAAGAAGTGTATTGTCTGTGCATCATGGTGGCCATCGCTCCCATTCCCCAAAAGACGCATCTCACCCCGCCCTCACACACACACAACCGCCCCCACGCCACAGCGACACACAAATACAAACACCACGAGGAGGAGGAGGAGGAAAAGGGTACCAGGGGGGACGAGATTGCGGGTTGATCTCCCCGCAACGCTCACCCCCACTACTCCCTCACCGCTCAGATTTCAAGGACTTGGAAATATATTCTCATCGATTCTTATGCTCGGATATATGCTTGTTCTCGTTAATCATCATGACGGATCAGCTGGGTCACTCCTCCTCCTCCGTTATCATTACCCCCCCCCCCCC
>MJCC01000002.1:1509194-1520690 GCA_001766655.1 Phytomonas francai
CACCGCAGCATCGCCGCCAACGTCGCCGCGGGGTCGGCCGCGGGGGCCGGCGCGAGGGCCCCGAGGACGCCCAGGCAGCCCTCGACGACGGCGTCCGCCGGGGGGGGGAGGGGGCCGGCGAGGTCCGCCCCCCCCGCCCCCGCGTAGACCGAAAAAAGCGTTTGATTCACCACGCCGAGCACCGCCGGCGCGCGCGCGCGCAGGACGCGGCGGAGCGGCCCCACACGGCCCCGAGGGACCCACCCCAGGTCCGGCTCCGCGCACTTGACGACCACCCCCGCGAGAAGCCCCACCCGCCGCCCCTCCCCGGCGAGGTCGCCGCCGGCGAGGAGGCGGTCCAAAAACCGCGAAAAGTCCTCGTCGGGCAGGCGAAGGGCGGCCGCGAGGAGAAGGGCCTCGAGGTCCGCGCAGAGGAGGCGGTTCAGCGAGGCGTCGGTGGCGTACCAGCGGAGGAGGTCCCAAAAGGGCAGCTTCGCGACCGGGACGCCGTGGGTACGGAGGGCTTTGGTGAGAAGGACGGCGCCGTAGGCCTGCACGACCGCAAGGTCGGCCGCCCCCGAGAGCAGGGAAAGGCCCACGGCGACGAGGTCCTCGCCCCGCAGCCCCGCCTCGAGGCGCTCGAGTTCGAGGGTGAAGCGCCGCCGGGTGTCGTTGTCCTGGCTTTGGTAGACCCCCGTGAGGGTCTCCACCATCCGCGAAAGGGACTCGGACATGGTGGGAAATCAGGCTCAAAAAGAATGGGAAGGGAGTGCTTCTATCACGCGATGGGCATAGACAGGCTGTGCCCTAGAGGGAAAAAAAAAAAAGGGGGGGGGGGGGGGGAATTGATAAAAAGAGAGAGAAGCGGGAAAACAAAAAGACAAACCCATCCTAAGAACATTATACATATATATATTATATATATATATATATATATATATTGACTAATTTATTTTCTCTCACGTTTTCATGAAGGAATGGCATTTCAAAACCACGACAAATCTCAAACATTTGAGATTGCTATCCGCGATCGCTTTAACTCCCCTTTTTTCTAGAGAATCGAGCGTTATCGCTTCCATTCCGCGCCGAATTCCGCATTACCGCATCTTACGAGCTGGCGGCAAGGAAAGAATGTTTTGGTAATTTCCTCCTCCCTCCCCCCCCCCTCCTTTAATAGGAACCCTACATTCCCGCACCGCGCTGCCTTCTTTGGCATGCCAATTTAATCGTCTACATCGCGCCCAATCAACCGGCTCCATAATAAGCGAAGCCCCGTCAAACTCCCACCCCGTCAAATCCGAAAGCGTAAACGTGCAATAGCAAAAAGCCGCACCGCAGATATTCCAGCCCTTTAAGTCCGCTTGCCGGAAAATGCAATGCGAAAAGAACGCCCCCCGAGCATCCACCTCCACCGCCTCTGCGGAGATAAAAGTGCAGGCGCGAAATTTCCCGCCGCGCAGGTTCGCATGATTGAAGCGCGCGAGGTTAAACGTACTATGCGTCGCGTTTGACTGGCGAAACGAAGACCAGGAGAGCTCGCAGCGATTAAAGCTCGTGGTGAAAAAAGCGCCATCGAGATTGAGCTCGCAGAGCCGCTTTCCCTCAAGAACCGAACCGATCTCCGTGTTGGGTTCGATAGGGCGCTTTCTACCTTTAAAAGGGATCTCCTCACGTTTGGGCGAGGGAATCGTGATCGCGTCCAAAATAGCCTGCCGAACCAGCGCGTGGCTTTCCGTTTCCACCTTCGTCGCGATAGGCAGCCTTCGCGGATAGAAGGGGGTTGAGGTAGGGCCCTGTTGAGGGGTATCTTGATCACGATAGGCACTCCCCGCAAGCGGAAGGGATAATAACGTGGCTTGGCATTGCAGGTGAAGGGCTTCTAAAATCTTTGCTACGGATTTGGAATCTATACGACGATTCATCCCGCTTGAATAGTATGAACAAGGGGTGGTGAGGTCACGTCATAGCAAATAAAAATATTCAGAATAGATGAGGAAAAAAGTAAGGAAATGGAAATACGGATACGAGTCCACACACAGATTAAACGTAAACACTAAAAATTCTCACCCTGTTCCGGGCACGGATGTAAAAATCAAATGCCTTGTTGTTTTGTTTTGTTTTGTGTGTGTGTGCGTGTAATAGGTACACGGTGTACTTACAATGAACGGACCTCTTTTCAAGTAGCGTTTGAACCAAGGAAGAGAAAGTCACGTATGAATTTCTAGCGGAAAGAGAACCACTGGGATGAATCTAATACTAAAAGGAAAAGTTGATAATCGCAAAAGATAAGGACTGAGGAAACAATCTAGGAAGCGACATATTAACGATTAAGGTACATATAAAAAGAGAGAGAAAGAGGAGGGTGATAAAAAAAAAAGGAAAAAGCAGGATATCGTTACCTCCTCCCTGTTGATCTTGTCGGTATACTCTTGGTCGGTTGCCCTGCATTATAACTAGGCGCCTGCTTACTATCCACACGCACCAAAAAAGGAGTGCGTGGGGCGGAATCATTTGCCGCCTTACGAGGGCCATACGCACACGTGGAAGGCGCATAACAGCGATGGTAAAAGTTCTTTTCCTTGTCCAACATGTGGACAGAGCAAATACCAGACGATGCGGATTGTAATGCAGATGCCGATAAGCCCTCTCCACCGCGTGGTCCCTCCGCTTGGGAAGCCCCAGCCTGGCGAGGGCTCATCCCGGCGGAGCTTCGCTTCGTTAAGCTCCTGCCAAGAATCTCCTCGATGACCCCAACCTCGTCCTCCCCTTGCTCCCCTTCCTCGCCTCTCAGAACCTGAAAGGCCTCCCGATTAAGCGCGCTAACCCCACGAAGAAAGGATTCGCGTAGCTTGACATCCAGCTCCTCGTTTCGGTGCTTTTCCTCCTCGAGCTCCCGCGAAAGCTCCTCGATTCGCCGCGTGAGCTCCTTCTCACGCACATTCCACTGCTTCTTTTGACGTGTCTGCTGATGATGCTCCAGACGGCCGACGGCGAAAAGACGCCATTCATGAAAGAAGCGAGAAGCGGTCAATCGAGATAAAAATAAACAATACAGGGCCCCTTTTTCTCGTTTTACACGTCTATCCTTCTGAAAGTGTAGCCAATGTTGGAAGAAGCACTGCCTAATCCGCAAACTATCCCATTTACCCATTACATCGACCCCACGGGCAACCCTTTCTTGAGCCACCGAAAGCTGAGCGATGATTTTTTCCTTTGCTTGCTCTTGCGCATCCCTTTCGCGTTGAGTCTTCTCCTCCTGGCAGGCGACCTCATGTCGAATTTTATCCTCAAACTGTCTTTCCCGCAGCCGAAGATACTCCTCAATCATCGCGGAGGTATGTTCTATTTTCCGGCGACAGTGGTCCTCCATTTCCGCGCGCACCTCCTCCACGAAGGCGCCATCACTCGTCGACTTCACCAAAGGCATGGGGGCTCGTTTATTTTAATTTTCCTCGAAACCCCCGTCGTAGCGGTGGCGCGGATGACTAGATATCTTTGTTTTATTTCTAATTTCTTATCGGCGCGTGTATTATGCGGAGTATCTATATAAATATAGAGATACGTTTGTGTAGGGGAAAAAAAAAAGACCTAAAAAAAAAGGTACACATAAAAAGCAGTGCAATTGGACTGAATGACGGAGAAGCATAAAAGGTGGGAGAGTCGAGGGTGGGACCTGTCCGACACAACAAGTTTTGGTAATAGCAAATGGTTGTCTGTAATTGGGTGCGGAGACGGAAAATCTAAAATGTTGACTTTCTTTTCATAACCCATTAAATTTCATTAGCTCCATATCACAACTACCGCACATGGATTCCTATTTTACACGCAGATCCTTTGGGCGTGCTTCTACTCTTGCCTTGAGGAAGTGCTGGCTAAACGATGATCCCCTCCAAAAAAAAAATAGCAGCGCTTGCCTTTGAATTCATCATCGACAATTGAAATTCGCCGACGTAGAAACCAATAAAGATCTTTAGAAAGGACCTAAAGATGTGCTCTAACAGAAGTGTTTTGTCTGAACAAAAACCGTCATGCCTTTAGAAATGATCACAAAACTATATCCGTATTTTGATATATATATATATATATATGGTATTTTATAAACCTTTTGTATCCTGCACCGTTGACACTGGTCTCTAAAATGTTCCTCAGTACGACCTTTTCATTAACTCTTTAATCCTCTTCACGGGTAGCCACTACGATCGTGTTGAAAGCGCCTGTGGTTGAGGTGAGGAAAGGGTTCTCGGGCGCTCTAAAAGACGCGACTCGGGAAACAAAATCGGCTGTAGGCACGGGGAATGCCATGTCAAAAGAAATTAAACTGAAATACGCCCTTCATTGAAGAAAAGTTTCAATACTCTGAAGATCGCAGAGAAAAGAAAAACGTTGAAAAGTGGAAAGGAAGGAGATTTGAGTGTGTCATCATATTACTGTTATTGTCCATCTTAAGGGGAGAGGGAGGAAAAGAGGAGAACCAAGAATAGAAAATGGCAGCACCTCCCTTCCCCTTTCCATTTATTTATTTATTTATTTATTATTTCCATCTCACCCTGATTTTACAAAGATTCCTAAGTGTCATCACATAGCATACTCAAAATAAAAGTGCTGTAAATTTATTTCATAAGTACTGTCCAAACGATAAATTGATTCCAACGATACACGGCTATACAAATATAGAGAGAGAGAGAGAGAAAGAGAAAAAAAAAGAGCGATTATGGCTACGCCCCAAACATCCCCTTGAACGATGGATCCCTCTGCGCAGCCATCGGCTCGTCCAGGCTGCTAGCTTGCTGCTCCTGCATCCTCGCGACCTGGTGGGGATCGAGGGTTTCGCTGTTCGCGCGAATAAGCTCCTGTCGTCGGCGTATCTCATCGTAATCCTTCGCACCTAATTGCGAACGCAGGGCGGGGTTTCGCGCGATCCCCTCGTGGTGGACCACCTCCCGATAAAGAATGCCCGTTCCGTAGATATACGTGGGCTTCGATGGGTCGATCAGATGCGCATCGAGCGCGTTAATCGCGCGGTCGAGCTCCCTGCGATCGACAAAGTGCACCATCTTCTCCCGCACCTTGGTGAGCTCCTGCAGAAGCGTCCTCTTTTGGGCGGCATCCCCGGGCAGGAGGATCTGGCAAATCCGCCGGAGCGCGTCGTTGATGAGGCGCTGCCCGCGCTGCGGGATCGCGAGGGCGCACTGCGTATAAATGTACAAAAAAGCCGGCTCGTAGAGGTCCCACAGCCTCTGCACCTCCGCCGCGTCCTTCGGGTAGACGCGGAAGGCGAAGTAGAGGTGGGTCCAGAAGAGAAAAGCGTCGGAGCCCTCTTTTTCCATCGCCCGCCAGCGCAGCACCTTCCGCCGGAAGACCTCCTCGGCGGCCTCGTTCGCGGCCGCGAGGTAGGTTTCGAGCTCCGGCAGGGCCGCGCCGCCGCGCGCGCGATGCGCGAGGTTGCGCGCGAGGGTTTCGTTCGACGGCCGCCCGCCGATCCGCCGGGCCGCCGCGCGCGCGATGCGCTCGCCGTAGGCCGGCAGATTCGCCTGCACGAGCGCGATGCGAATCGGGAGGTCGGTCGCGGGGTCGACCCAGTGCCGCCGGCCGGCCTCCCGGAAGAGCCCCGCGAGCACGCGCTCGACCGCCTCCAAGTGCCCCTCCACCCCCTTTCCTTTTTCGTCCCCTCCTTCTTTTTCTTCGCCGCTTTCTTTGCCGGGTTCGTAGGCGCGGAGGAGGTACTTGGCCTCGGTGAGGAGGGGGGCGGCCCAGGAGGGCGGCAGCCGCTCGCGCGCGGCGCGGACGGCGAGGCGGTAGAACCCCAGCCCCTTCGCGCGGTACGACCGCCCCGTCTGAAAGCGGCCCTGGCGGGTCATAAAATCCGCGTGCTCGGCGTAAAGATCGCCCATATGGCGGAGCCAGAGGTGCTCCGCGGTCTCCTGCGTGAGCGGCGCGCCCTCGAGAAAGACGCGCGCGCGCTCGGGGAAGGGGTGCACGGACGGGTGCGTTTTCTTGTTCATGCTCTCGAGGCAGCGGTCGGAGATGTCCAGGGCGATCGTCAGGCGGCCCCGGCGCTCGTTATACCACATGTACTCGGTCTCGTCGATCACCGGGTACCACCGCCGGGAGGTCCCGCTATGCCAAATCGCCTCCGCCTTGTCGAAGTTCCCGCTCAGCTCGGCGTAGACGGCGTTCTCGCCGTCGAGGAACTCCTTCTCGTCGTACTGGTAGGGCGGGTCGGCGTCGGGGATCGGGATCTGCACGGCGCCATGGCTCATCTTCGCGTAGTTCGTGAACCACTCGATGGAGTCCTCGAAGTGGGTCTCGGCGCGCGCGCGGAGGCGGGTGTCCGCGTGGGTGATAAACATCCGAAAGAGGTGCTTCCCGGCGTAAAAGGAAAGGGCCCCGCGGCACCAGAGGAAAATCGCCTCGACGGCGCCGTCCCGCGAGGCATCCGAGAGGCCCTCCACCCGCGCCGGACAGCGAAGCTTCGCGTCGTTCACGTGCTTCATCATAAACTCCCGGTGCGTCTCCATCTGCTCCATGCTCTGAAACTCTGTGTGGATGAACTCCTGGAGCTCGTTCTGGACCCACTTCATAAAGGGCTTCGCCAGGGGCTCGTACTTTTTATCGCGCAGCATGAGCGCGTAGCGCTGGATGGGGTTTTTTCGAACGTTGTCGAGCTCCAGAGCGGTCATCTCCTGGACGAAATTCATAAAGTTCCTCCCGAGGAGCTTACACTTGGCGGAGGCGCGTTTCAGCATCGCGTCGGCCTCCGACTTGACCGTGTTCGCCTCCGAGAGCCGGTTTCCTCGAAATTTGTAAAAGTCCGCCAAGAAATGCTTCGTGTGGGCCTCGAAAATTAGCGAAAAGATCTCCTTCTGCTCCGGTGGGATCTCCGGATGACCTTCGATCTGCCCGTTGCGGAACCGCTCCATCGTATCAAACAGCATCTGCTCACAGCGATCCTCGGTCGTGACCTGGGAGAGGTTCCCGAACTCCGTAATCGCCTGCTGGAAGGCCCCACGATAGGCAACCCAGGTTTTCTCTAGGTCCTCCTTATTAAACTCTACCGCATCTTCTTTCTCCACCCCACGGTAGGGGTCCACGATCGAATCCGTCTCCCACGGCAACGTCGGCAGTAGAATATCCGGATCGTATTGCAGCTTCGCCTTTCGAAGCCGCTCCTGGCGCTCCCGTCGAAGCTTCTCCGATCTTTTCAAGGCCTTTTCACCTTTTCCGGCGCCCGTCGTCGTCGTCGTCTCGCCCTCAGGGCCATCCCCCAGCGAGCGATCCTTCACGATCTCATGAAATAACGGAAGGGGTTTATAGCCCTCAACGAGCTCAGGAAGGGATTGAAGCCGCTGCATCTTGAACTCGTCAAAGGCGGAGACCCCGATAATCGCGTCGTCGTTCGTGATGCGGTCCTCCATATGCAAAGGGGGCGGTTTGTAGTACGCCACATTCGCCTTCTTGACCTCTAAAGGATCGTTCACCATCCCGTACGACGGGATAAGAGGTTCCGTGTCGATGAGGGACGTTTGATACCACTCCGGCACCACATCCAGATCCTCGCTTTGCGGGACGCGGCAAAGATCCTCGGGGACATCGGGCTCCACGTTTTCTGGCCGTCGACGAACCTCGATAAAGCCCGCCTTCGTTGGCGAAACGGGCGTCTTCGCCGCCGAGGCACTCTCGCTCGGCGGGGATTTGGAATCCGATGTAGGGCTCGCCGCCGCCTTCAGGACCCCATCCTCCAGCTTCGTGATGACCTTCTCGAGACGTGAGGCACGGGAGGAAGGCTCGCCGCCCTCCTCAAGCGCGCCCTGGCGCGCCTCTTCGTTTAGCCTTTTCATCTCCTCCATCCTCGCCTCGACTCGCGCGCGAAGGATGGGCTGATCGTGGTGTTGTTTAGACCCGTAGAGTTCGCTTTTCATCATCGCCAGGGTGGGGTCTCGACCGGACTGGCGAGCAGTATCCGCGCCCTGCTCGAGGGCCTCCTGCTGCAGGTTCGCCTCGAGCGCGATCGCGGCCCCCTGCTCGACCGTTAGCCCGCTCGCCAAAGGCTCCATCCCTGCTCTTGGGAAGCCCGAAATCGGATCGATCACCGCCGGGTCGATTTTCCTTCCCGACTCCAGCGCCATCTTCGCGCCGTAGGCGTTCAACTTCAGCTTCGTCTTGGCGACCTCCAAGGGGTCTGCGGTCCCGGAGAGCGCCTGGTACGTCTGCTCCGGGTCGAGGTCGATCACGCCGTCGGCGATGCCGTGGAAGATGTCCCCGATTTCGCCCTGCCTCTGCTCCTCCTCCGCGATCAAAACTTGCTCGCTCTTCATGCCCTCGTGGAGGGCCTTGCGCTCCTCGCTCTCGATCATCCACATCCGATCGCGATAGCGGACGTCGGAGAGGTGCTTCCACGAGCTGTCCGACCAGCGCTGGTCGGAGGGCAGCACCCGCCGCCGCCCGTGAACATCGTAGTGGTCGAGGTAGTCGGTAAACCCCTGCGGCCAGATCAGGCGGTCCTTCTGCGCCTTAAAGAGGCGGTCCTTCCAGTGCAGGTACCACTCCTGCTCGCGCTCGATGGGGTCCTGGATGAAGAGCTCGAAGCGGTCGCGGATGTCCTGCAGGACCTCCTCCGGGGTCGGGATGAAGGCCCGCCGCCAGCGCACCTCCCACGGCAGCCCGTCCACGTCCTGCTGGGCCTGGAGCATCCCGAGCCGCAGCTGCGGCGCGCTCCGCGTCAGGCGCTCGCCCGGGCCGTTCGGGCCGAAGCGCGCGCCCGCGCCCGCGCCCGCCAACGAATCCCCGAAGGCGCCCAAGAAGGAGGGCGTCAACCTAGACCACCTGCTGGAGGAGTTCGCGTCCNCCACGGCGACCTGCTCGAGCGCGTCGAAGCCGAAGGCGAGCTGCGGCCGCAGGTCCGGCCCCTCCGAGAGCAGCATCGGCGCGCCCGTGGAGGGGTCCGCGTGGGGCGCGCACCGCCGGGCCTCCCGCGCCGCGTCGTCCGCGAGCCCCTGCCGGGGATGGGCGGGGGAAAGGGCGGCCAGTGGCCGCCGCCCTCGCAGTCGGCGCATCGCTCCTCGTCCGGTTTGCGCGCCTTGACCAGGCCCTACGCAGGGCCACACGTGCTACAATGAAGAAAAAAGCGTCCCCTAGTGGACGGTGTCTCCGGTAAATGCTGTACCCTGTGCTATTATTGGTATGTAAATATATGTATATGTGAGGGGGGGGGTTGTTACACACCATAGGTGAGAAAAATATTCGAAAGAATGGGGGAAATTGAATTCACTACCGAGGAGCGTCTAATAACATAAAAGACGCACCGGCAGCTCGATTCGTGCATCCAAGCTTTTGAATGCGTTGAATCCCTAAGAACCTTTCGTCGCGCCATTTTTAGACTATATCCTACACCCAACTCACACGCAATAGATGCAAAAATGTTTGGGAATTACTGAATCCACTTTTACCTCCAAGCATAAATAATCCCGATATGGTTTCCAAAAGCCATGCATTCCTAAAAAAATAATAGGCAAATAATAAAGCATACATACATATATATATATATATATATATACGTTTAACCTATTCATTTTCACAAATATAAAATAGGGAAAAAATGATGGAACATGGCAAACAGGACCCATATTTCGCTCGCCTACTATAGCAAACTTAGTCTGCACCGAAATCAACAAGGTACGGAATTAGGTATTCGTTAGTTTTGAACACTAACACGCAAATAAAGGGATAAAAATAGCTAGCATTTCATAGCAAAAAAAGCACTCCAGTAAAACACCGCATCAAAGGGAAGAGTTCTCGGAAACGTTCAGGAAATTGGCACTGTTTTCGGCTTTCCTCGTTTGGATTCATTGGGGGAAGAGCTCCGGGGGGGAGGAGAGGACAACGTAGGCTCCACCGTCCGTGCGGGAATAGGCTCCCCTTTTAAAATTTTTTCCAACTCAGCACCGCTCAGGGTTTCGTATTTGAGCAAGTAGTCCGCAATAGTATCTAGCTCAGCCCGATGATCCTCCAGAAGCTTCTTGGCTTCGACGTAGGAATCATGAACCAGTTTGTGAACCGCCTTTTCGATTCTTTGTTTGGTCTCATCGGACATGTACGCCCCCTCCGGGGTATCGGAGGATTCGTAGTCGATGAATCCCAGATCGTCGCTAAACCCATAGCGGCGAACCATATTCCGTGCGATGACGGTGGCCTGGTGGAAGTCCGACCCTGCACCGGTCGTGATATCGTCCTTCCCAAGTAGCACCTCCTCCCCGATTCGCCCGGCAACGCACACCTTCAACGAAGCCAAGCATTCCTTCCGACTTCGACTGTACTTATCCCGCTCCGGCATCTGCTGGACCAGCCCCATAATCCCATTCCCGCGAGGGACGATCGTCGCCTTGTGCACCGCCTCTGCCCCTTGGTCCTTCAAAAGGATCGCCATGAGCGCATGCCCGCCCTCGTGGTAGGCGGTAATCCGCCGCTCCTTCTCCGGGACAACCTTCTTGCTCTCCGCCCCCATCATCACCCGATCCCGCGCGTACTCGATCTCGTCCTTGCTCACGGCGGGCTTATTCAGAATCGCGGCCCGGATCGCGGCGAGGTTGACGAGATTGCTCAGCTCCGCGCTGGTGAACCCGGTCGTCCCGCGCGCCACCTCCATCGCGCTCACCGAGTCATCGGACCGAATTTTGTCCAGGTAAAGCTGAAGGACCTCCGCGCGGCCTTTCATATCCGGCGGGTCCACCGCGATCGTCGTATCCAGCCGCCCGGGCCGCGTGAGCGCCTTGTCGAGGGTCTCCGGCGTGTTCGTGGCGGCGATGATGATCACGGACTCGTTCGTCTGGAAGCCGTCCATCTCGGCGAGAAGCTGGTTGAGGGTCATGCGCGAGTACGCGTGGTCGCTGCGCGAGCGCTTCCCCCCGAGGGCGTCGATCTCGTCGATGAAAATCAACGCCGGGGCGCGCGCCTTCGCCGCTGCGAAGAGATCCCGAATCCGGCGGGAGCCAACCCCGACGAACATCTCGTCGAACTCGCTCCCCGTGGCGTAGAAGAAGCTCACGTCGGCCTCTTTCGCGATGGCCTTCGCGAGCAGCGTCTTGCCGCAGCCGGGGGGGCCGACCAGGAGGACCCCTTTCGGCAGCCGGCTCCCGAGCCTTTGGAAGCGCTCCGGGTCCTTCAGAAACGAGACGATCTCCTCGAGCTCCTTCTTCGCCTCATCGCAGCCGCGGATGTCGGCGAAGGTCGTCTCGAGGCTCTCCAGGTTCACCGGCCGCACCTCCGCGCCGCCGAGCATCGACGAGAGCCCGCCGCGCGGGAGCCCGGCGCCGACCTTGGACGGGTCCAGCCCCTCCTGCACCCGCCCCGCGACGTCGTCGAGGAGGCCGAGCAGCAGCGCGAGGCCGGCCCCTGCCACGAGCACCAGGGCGAGCCGCCGCGCCCAGGACGCGCGCGGGGGGGCCGCGGCCACGACGATCGGCCGCTCCCGCGTGCCGAGGTTGCCGGGCAGGAGGACGGCGTAGGCCGGCGCAGGGGAGG
>MJCC01000002.1:1520765-1602156 GCA_001766655.1 Phytomonas francai
TAGGGGGACGCAGGGGGATAGGGGGACGCAGGGGGATAAGGAAGGGGAGGGGGCGGGGGGTGGTACGGCCGGCCTGACACGGCGTGGCGGGACGGCGGCAGCAGCACGGCGAGACGGGCGCCGCGAAGGCCCGGGAACGCAACGAAGCACGCGCGCATCAGAGGTGGCTCGCGCGGGAAGGCGCGGAAAGGAAAGACAAGCCGATCGCTAGCGGATCGCGCTCCGGGACGGAACGGCGAGGGGGGGGGAGAAAGAAGCACGGAAGGGAGTAGTGAAGCGGTTCACCCCGAAGGACCACGGAGGGGAGTCGGCCTTTTTAACGGAAACGAAGAAGAGCGCAAAAACAACCCGGCACCGCGATCGCGCGCAATGAAAGTATCTCACCGAATCCGAATGTAAGCTTATAGTATACCCTGGGGATTTCTTTATCAGACCTTGCCTACAAGCGAGTAGGAGGAAGGTCGATTTTTTTTAAAAAAATGCAGCAAAATAAACTGAAATGCAATCAAGGAAACAGAAAAGGGGAAAAAAATATACCGATGGTTTGTGTAGAAATAGATAACCGTATCATCCAACCCACAGAAAAAAAGCGCTTATTGAAGATGGATCGTGCACCAAGAGGGAAATCTAGGAGAGTCCGGATCGGTGAGCTCGCGCCCACGTTCACAAATGCCATCTCCATCGTGGATTCCCTCGCGAATATGGGGGGTAATTTAACGACAGTACGACATATCAGAGATTTAAAAAATTATGGTAGGTAAATCAGAAGTTTGCGCACCTGTGCTATTGTTGGCAGTTATAGACCCCGGTACGCAAGGAGCTATGAAAATTTAAGGTGGGCGAACATTGGGGAAAAAAATTAGACGCTCTCGACTGAAGCTCTACAATAAAGCTGCTGCAATTGAGATGGGGAAAGAATACTGGCGAACCAATATAATAGAAAGCGGAGGCAGGCATGTGTCCCATAAGCTAACAAAAAATGGACTCATTTGCATCATCTTTTGATCGAAGGCTAAGTAAGCACTTTTACCTAGAAAACAGCGCAGACAAAAAAACGTTCTGTTAGATTAAATTATAATGTTTACAAGCATACTCAATAGAGCAGGAAGAAACTATACCATGCGCTTTGGGAAACAGTGCATGGTAAAACGCTAAACTAATATTAAAGCACCAAAAATGTTATCAATTGAATTTCAAGAGTCCTATTTATTCTTTTTTTTTTTTTACTTGCTTCATCCCTCATATTGCGAAACGGAAGGAATATGGGAAGAAGGATAGAAAAATGGGCTACAAAAATATAATAATTTAGGAGATCTAAAGGGGAAAAAAAGACGAGTACAGGTGAAAAATATGATCAAGATAATACTAATCTCGTTTCTTGCTGTCGATAAGCATGGTTACCGGACCGTCATTGAGGACCTCGATATTTGAGTAATGCTGGAACTTTCCAGTAGCTATCTTCTCCGGATTGTAGTCCGCTCGAAGCTTATCGCAAATGCGCTTAAACATCACTGAAGCCCCCTCTGGCGGCATTGCACGATGAAAATCTGGCTTCGAACCCTTTAACTTATGTGTAAGCGTGAACTGTGAGACCATCAAGACCTCCCCATCAATCTCTTTGACATTCAAGCTCCACGGCTTTTCCTCTTTATTCTCCCAGAGCCGCACAGTGAGAATTTTGCGCGCGATGAAATCCATATCCTCCTGCGTATCCTCTCGGTCGATTCCGATTAAAACGAAGATCCCTTTGCCAATCGAACCCACCGTCTCCCCATCCACACTCACCGCGCCGCGCAAGACTCGTTGAATAACCACCTTCATTTAAATATTCAATGCTCAGCAATTATTATGATGATGATTTACTTCTTGATTTGCTATGCGTACATACTCTAATGTCATGCATACAAAGAAGATGATGGAGTTAATCAGAAAAGGTAAGCACAAAGGGAATGATTCTACACATGTTGAGGAGAGAGAAGAGTATTCCTCTCCCCCCCCCGCCTTTTTTTTTAAATAAAATAGATGTAATTTTGGTACGGGATAAAATGTAAATTGCACACAGAAGAAAGGGTGCGAAAAGGGGGTGGTGGGGAAAATAGACGCTCAGACACCAAGATGTAGAGTAAAGCCCATAATTTGAAATTGAATCGTTCATTTACGTAGAAGATCAAACACTTTGCATGTCTTCCATTCAGGCCTTTCAATTCTTCACTCGCATGTGTGCGCTTACCTCGCATCTTTCTTTTTATCATTCAGAGCTCTTCGCCCCGCTGCCTTACGCTGATCAACCTCATAAAAGGCGCCCTCCTTAGCAGACGGCGTAAATCGCATAGTCCGCGCGCCCGGCAGTCTCCCCGCAGACGAGAGGGCGGTCGAGGAGTCCTGCAGAAGCTGAAAAATAACATGCTTCGCCTTTTGGATCTGCGCTCGTCTGACGGATAGCATATGCACGTGATTTGCTTTAAGAAGCTCCTGTGTATGTTGAACCTGCTCCCGCGTCGCCTCCTCGTCTTCATTCCAGAAGAAGACCTCGCGAACGCATCCCTCCGCAGCCCGACTTGGCGTACTCAAGAGTGTATGCGAAAGAAAGCAGGCCTCATCTACGCCATCCATAAAGGGCAGCTCGTCATTAACGGTGGAAACGGACGGTTGATAGCCTCGAGGGAGGGTGTGCGGAGCTGCTATGCAGAGGCTATACACCTCTTGGGAGGCCTCACACCTATCAGTCGAGCCCTCAGCTCGTTCCCTGAGTCTCCTTAAAAGGGTTCTGGAGAAACCCCTGCGGTCCTCCATTGAGGCATCCTGGGTGTTTTTGAGATACATGAGCCCCTCGTAGGTCAGAACAAAGGTCACGTGAAAGGAGGTGCACGAAGAGGGCAGAAGGGGACGAAGGGTTTGGCTTGTGAAAGTCTCGAAGAACTGAGATTGCTCTTTGTTTTCGGCGCTATACACGCTATCGAGTCTTGCCAATGTTCTCACGCCGATCAAAACGATCGCGTCGGCGTGATTGCCAATCGAACGGCGCACGGTCCACCCGATACCCTGCCTCACCGTCGATATCCCCTCAACAATTCGGATGAGCGAGGTCGTTTCCACCGTAAACCCCATCAGCCGTGAGAGTAACCCGCTCACATGCGCAAACGCTGACGGCTGGGTCCCGTAGCTGTAGAGAATGCGAGAGAGCTCCTCGCATTCCTGCTCCCGGCATGCCGCCTCCTTCATCGCCATTTCGCACATCAACGCCACGTTTGCGTGGATCGCTTGACGAAGATGAGAGGGCGGGGCGGGGGTCGAGGCCGCCGCCGGGGTCGTGAGCCCCCGCAAACGAGGCTGGGGATAATAATGATGGAGAAGACGCCATAGTTCGCGGCGTTGGGCGCCGCCGGAGAGCCGCAGCCAGTCCTGCTGGGTCTGCAAGATCCGCTCGGGGTTGGGGTCCCCCGCGCAAAGCCGCGATACGAGCGCCACCGTCCGCGAATCCCCCCCATGCGCCGGCGAGAGCATCAACACGAGCAAAAGAAGAAGGCCGCCGGAGAGCTGATTCGCGCGGGAGCCGTGGGGGCCCACGATGTAATACGCGGGGGCCTGGACGCTGCTGAAGTAATCGCACAAGCCGCCCAAAGAGGTGGGGTCGTCGACGGCGGGCACCTCCTCCCTCGACCACCTCGCCAGAAGCTGAATCGCCGCCCACAGCGCGTACGGCAGAAAATCCTCGGCAGCCCCCCGCGGGGCCCCCCGGAAGAGCGCCAAAACCGCCTCCTCCACGCCCCGCGTGAGGGAAAAATTAAAAAAAGCCCGCGAGGGCCCCCTCGGCGGCTCACAGAGGACGGCCGCGATGAAGGGCATGCATCCCCGCAGGCAAAGCGCCATACAGCTCCGGCGAACCCCCTCCGCCGCCGCCGGGACCCCGTCCAGGGCCATTTTCAACACCTCCAACGCGTAGCCGCCGAGCAGGGCGGCCTCGTCCGCCGATAACTCCCGCGCGCACCGCAGAGGATGTCTGGGATTCGGCCGGTGGCGCATCTCGGCGATAAAGCGGAGCAGCTCCACCGCCATCCCGGCCGCCCCCGCCCAGCTCGTCGTCCCTCGAAGGGATTTAAACAGGCCAAGCGCCTCCTCGAGGGAAAAAAGAGGCGAGGCTTCCTCCCCGGTATGGTTTCCGCTATAAGGATTCCCATTGGGAGGACCGGGATCCTGAGATCTGGGATGGCCAGGGGAGGGGGCGTAGAGCACCGCCCGCACGACGCTCTTCAAGAGACGAATCACGCTCCGCTCGAACGCGGCGTCGGGGTCGCGAAGTTCGGGTGCCCCGAAGACCGACGGCGGGTAGGACGGCAGCAGCCTACGCGGAAAGCTCACCTGCGCGCACCACCCCCGCAGGGCCTGGCTAACGGAAGGAAAGGCGTGAACCTCGTTTTTGGCCGCCGCCACCTTCCGCGGGACGAGGACCCCTTTAAATCGATAAAGTAAAAACATCAGGCGCGTCACCATCTCCGAATCCCCGGCAATCGCCGCCGCCTCCGCGCAGGACTCGACGACCTCCTCGATCAATAAATGGGTCGACTGCGTGTGTAGACGCGCGAGTGCGACCTCCTCGAGTAGATGAAGTGCTTTTTGCTTCGACGAACCATCTGTGCATCGAATCAGGCTCGAGGCCACCGCGCCGATCAGTTCGGAAGAAGTCAACACCGCCTCGTCTTGCGGGCATGGCAGCATCACCGCGAGGGAACTCCGCCCGCGCGCGAGCCTTTCGGTGATGGATTGGAGCACCATATCCGCCGATTTGGCAAAACGCGCGTCGTGGTGCGCATCCTCGGCAGACATCGCCTGCGAATCCATCGCCAAAACCTTCGCCAGCCAGTCGAGGCCGATCGCGGGCTCCGGAAGAGACCCCATCACCTCCCTAATCGCCGCCGCCTTAAGCCGCACCACCTCCTCCTTCGATAGATCCCACGAGCTCAACACGCCGTACTGCGGATGGATCGGCTTTCTCAGCAAATCCACGAATAAAGCGGCGATCTTCATCCCGTACTTTTCACCCAACCCCGCGCGTGCGAGCGACTGTAATAGCAAAAGAAAATCCCCAGGAGTGGCGGACTCCCCCTCCTTCGGAGATGGTGGGGCGAAGGGGGTCGGGAGGTAGACCGCGTAGTGCTTTTTCTTCTCCTGCCAAAGGCAGTACTCCGTGATTTCCTCCAAGGCGGCCCGGGTATGGTGGGCCTGCGCGAGAAAACGCGTCCACGGCAGAGCCGTCGCCGCCAGCATCGCCGCCATCTCGCCGGAAGAACGCGTGAGCGGGGAAATAGCCCCCCTTCGAGCATTCGGATGATAATAACGGAAGCAGGAACCACCATTCCACCCCATCCCGGCAGCCCCCCTTAAGCGCAGCAAAGAAGCTTTCGAGTTGATCCTTGAAGGATCAAAAAAAATATTCCTTGTTAGAGGAGATGTCATCGTTTCCCTACTTTATCCCCACTAGGGTGCAAATTGACTTCCTAAAAGTTGAGAATTCATCGTAATAAAAAAAGTAAAAGAAAAAGAAAAGAGTGCCAAAGAATTCGAGAACACTTACGGAAACTTGATCGCGCACCAAGAGGGAAATCTAGGAGAGTCCGGATCGGTGAGCTCGCGCCCACGTTCACAGATGCCATCTCCATCGTGGATTCCCTCGCGAATATGGGGGGTAATTTAACGACAGTACGACATATCAGAGATTTAAAAAATTATGGTAGGTAAATCAGAAGTTTGCGCACCTGTGCTATTGTTGGCAGTTATAGACCCCGGTACGCAGGGAGCTATGAAAATTTAAGGTGGGCGAACATTGGGGAAAAAAAATTAGACGCTCTCGACTGAAGCTCTACAATAAAGCTGCTGCAATTGAGATGGGGAAAGAATACTGGCGAACCAATATAATAGCAAGCGGAAGCAGGCATGTGTCCCATAAGCTAACAATAATAAATATATTTTTCCGATCCAAAAAATACTGGGATGATAGAAAATCAAAGGGAAACCAAACCGCAGTGGAAGCATGCAATTTGGCGATATACTGAGGAAAAGAATACTCGCACGTTTCGTCATTTATTTTTTAAATTAGAGATCAAACCAGATACTGCCGTTTACCCACACGGGATCAAGATCAGCGTTATATTTCCGGTAAAATCTTAGCGCAGGTTCATTCCAATCCAGCACCTGCCATACCATCCCATGGTATCCTCCCTGCTTGGCGTGCTCAAGAACGCGCTCAAAAAGGGCATGTCCGATACCATTACCACGGTAAACCTCCGATACAATAAAGTCCTCGAGGTAGAGCAATCTTCCCTTCCATGTTGAATAACGGTCATAATAAAGGGCCATGCCTATGATGGCGGCCGGATTGTCATCCGCCGGAGGGCTCTTTGGCTTCAACTCGACCACGTAGGCCCCCCAAATAGCCCTTGGACCGAAGCCGCACTCCTCCATCTCCTCAAGCGTGATGGTGACCTTGTCGAGTCCTTTTTCGTACTTCGCGAGCTCTTTCACAAGCCCTAACATGGCAGGGCAGTCGGAACGAACCGCCGGACGGATGTGAAAATCACCGGGCATCAATTTCGTTTGCTGGGCCATTATAAGTATAATACAGTTCGGTGGTTAAGCGTCGAGAAGCGTGAGAATTGTAATTCCTTTTACCTTAACAGCGAGTAGTTTGTTCCGTTTTATTTAGTAGAGATATTCAATAGCCTGAAAATGGAAACGATCTAAAAACAACGGCAAAGGAACATAGATAAATGAGCAATGAGACAACATAAAAATAAGCACCACAATAAGTAGTAAACGAAAACAAAATTGTGAAGAATTGTTGCACGTGTTTTGTATTTTGAAGCATTACACCTATTTTCTCCATACAGAAGAGGAGAAACAAAACACTGAAATGCAAAGCCCAAGATGAATAAAAGTATTAAAACCGATTTAATTTCGAGAGAATGAGATAAGATATTACGGCATAGGAATGCATTCATTATTGTTAATGATGATAATACATCCACGCCGATGCGGAGGAAATATGCATAGTAATTTAATTTGGCAAAGACACTAAAGAACATAAACGCATCGTCGGTGAGGAAAAAAATGTCAAATGGTGACTAATGAAGAATACATGAGGGGACACAACCTATGAGAAATGCCGCCGCGTAAGTAAGGCGATTCCAGATTTCTATAAGTGTTTGCGACTCTAGAATCTTCGAACGTAAGCGCACACTAAGGGAAATGAAGGCGGAAAGAACGAACCAAGAACATTGAAAGAATAAAATATCTTGTCTTGTTATTGTTGAACTGCCAGCAAAGTTTCGAACCCTTTCAATTCACGAAGTCGGTCCTTGATGGGTTCCCCACCGATGGCGCAAACTCTGGAAATCGAAATCGCCAGGTTCTTCGTGGTTGATCTCAGATAGCCGCTCCAACGCTGCAGGTAAGAAATCACACTCGTTGAATTCGTTTTTTGCTTATTCATCTCCGCCACTTCGTGAGCCACAAGACCGGCAGAATTGTGCGCATCCCGAAGTCCTTGTAAGAGAACATCAATGGCCTTTACTTTCAACAGAAGCTCCGTCGCCCTTTCGCATGATGAAAGCGTAGGAGGAGGAGGAGGGAAAGAAGGAATCATGGAAATGAGGAGTGCAGCATTCCCCGCAGCCACAACAGACGCGACTGAGAAAGCTAACGTCTGCCCGTGAAGCTGTGTGGGTGGCATCTCAGTTCCCTCCTGTGCCCCCACCACTATCGCCTGCAGCGAAGCCTCCATAAGTCGTAGAGGCGCTAAAGAAATAAGGCTCACGAGCAGACCGACGTTTTCGACCACCACCACGCGATTCTGTTTTTGTAAAAAAGCTAAGATCGTCGTGAGATGCTCCAGGTACTCCCATGCGATGGATTTTGTCCCTTGCCCGTCCGCGCCGGCGCCTTCCAAAGCCCCCACGGCGACCCCTACCCACCGCCATAAACTGTTAACAAACCCCTCCCGACGGCAAAGGTTCGCCTGAAAAGAGGCTTCGCCAACCGTCAGGAACTTCGCGAACACGCCTAGCATCTTCGCCCCGAGAGGCGTAAGACATGAAGAAGTACCGACGTTTGGCATGGAGAGATGAATTAATACCTGATCCGTGAGGGAAGTGGATTCGCCCTGAGGATCTGCCAGATCAAACCACTGCCGTGCGTAGGCCCCCCGATCCTCCTGGAAAAGAACCAAGTTGTACACAATCGCGTAGAGCGCCTCTAGCAAACGAGAGTCCTCCAGAGAAGGGAGCAAAGATGACGACGCCTTCATTCGTGAAAAAGCCGATTGAAACGTATCCCTGAGCAACATCGTAAAGCGCTTGGAAGAGAGCGTCTCCAGCATCCATTGAAACCCTCCGCAGCGGAGGTTTTGATTAGCCCTTCTGGATACAGCCGAAGTCAGGTGTAGAGTGAGCTCCGCCGCCGTGCATTCCATGAGTGGCCTCATAGCATCCGGCAATGGGCACCACGGCTTTGCGCGAGTGGAGCTGAATACCCGCACGACAACGTCGAGCACGAGGCACGCCTTTCTTTCGCAGCCCTCTGAGCCTGTGTGAGGAGGGATGCTGTATAGCTGACTCCAAAGGTCTCGCTCGGAGGGCGAAAATGACATCTGCGAGGGGGGGGGTCCGCCTTGCTTCAAAAAGGCGTCTAGGCAGCCCATAAAGTAGTAGAGCGTCACCCACACCCGTCCGCTGCTTATCGAGGTCTGAAGATACGGCGAATTCCATAGGGCAGACAGCAGACCCTCCCCCACGATTTCGTTCACGCCCTCCACCGCACTGCGCACGAGGGCAAAGTAGCGCAGGGTGAGGCTTTTTAGGCATTGGAGCGCGGCGTCGAATAAATTCGACCGCTCAGGGGTTAACCAAACGGGGTCGGCGGCGCGGATGACTTCCTTTTTGGCCTCACAGGGGGTAGGGCCACGCAGCCCGCCGACGAGGTACCCCACCAGAGACCCGAGAAAGTCCCGGACGAGCTCGACCTCGACCATTTGGGTCGAAATTTCCGAACTCCCCCAGACCTCCGCGAGAAGCTGAAGGAGCGGAATCAGGAGCGTGGCATGAAGCCGCGCCGACCGCCGGGGCTCCTCCGGATCCGCCTTCATTTCGACGGAATCCTTCGCCGTGGATGCGCCGTCGTCCAAGCATCCCAGATCAAGAAGGCGCCGCGCAATGGATAGCCCAGGCAGCAACCCCCCACGGTGGGCGAAAAACACACACGCGCCCATCCCGTGCGCGTGCAGGACATCCACCCCTCCGCGGAGGGCCTCCACGAGAGAAACCGCAAACGCGGACGAAAAGGCCCCCTCGCCCGCGGCTTCCGGAGAGGAGAGCAGCGAGATCACCTTGCACAGGCGCTCGGCTGGGCTGCCTTGCGAATCCGCCCGGCCTGGGGCCTCCGTCGCGAGAAATCGGTTGCTCGCGAGCAGCTCCAACTCCCCCTTTCGCAGCCAGGCATGCTGGACCTGGGCCTCGACGTTTTTGGGCTCCATTTTTAGGACCTCGTTGACGTCCTCGAGGGCTTCAACGGGACGATGGAGATGGCGGAGGGCGACCGCCCGGCGCAGCAACGCCTTGATGTCCTTCGGGCTGCGCTGGAGTACGAAAGAGGCGTCCGATAAAGCGTCGAGAAAGCTCCGCAGGTTAATCCGCGCGAGCGCGCGATTGTTGTGGAGGACGCGAACCAACTCGTCCTCGACGGGCTGGAGTTGGATCGCGGCGGTGTAAAGCGCCTCCGCGCGGCCCCAGTCCCGATTCTGGACGGCGGCCGCGGCCTCCTCTTTGAGCCGCCGCGCCTCCGCCAGGGAGACCGCCTCGGACCTGCTCAGCGAGGCCGATGGGTCCTCGCCGCCAACGCGAGGACGGGCCGCCGCCCCTTTCCGCGTAGGCATCTCCGCCTCCTTCAGCATCGCATCGATGACATCATCACGATCAAAGCGGTTGTAGTACTTGGGTTCGTAGCGAATCTTTATTTTGTTCAGTCGCTCCTTCTCAAGCCTTTCCTTCTCCTCGAGTTGCCGCGACTCACGCGCGGCTTTCCTCTGCAGAGCTTCCATGGGATCCTCCTGGAGGATGTCTTGAATAGCCCCCGTAACCTCTTCGATGCGCTCCACCCATTCCTCAATCTCTGCTTTGGTTGCTGAAGTCATGGTAAGCCTTCAATTTATGTGTGTGTGTGTGTGTGTGTGTATTCTTTTTCGTCATATCAGTTTCAAGTCGGGGAAACAAAAAAGCTACTACACATAAGGAACGATTATTGAGTCAAATCCATTTTTTTTTTAAGCATTCTATTTCGGCTCGTTAATATGGACATATCTTTGGGATGAGAATGTCATTTGTTAAAGGGAGCCGATAAAGGTATACCAACAATTGAAGTAGCAAGAAATCCGATATACTAGGCCCCACGCAACGACGCGACGACGCACAATGGGCGAGTACCCCCTAAAAATTATGCGCTAGAACGATCCACTCCCCTGCTTTTTTGTTTAGTTCTCATCGACGACGGCAATTACCCTCGAGAACTGTATTCCAAGTAGGTTGACCGCCGTCCAGGACCAGCTGCGTTGCCAGCTCTGGATACAAACTTACACGAACAACTTCAGCAAACCTGGCTTCTACAGCATCCGAATTCACTGCATGTTTAGCCTTTAAGGTAACTCGCTGCCCATTCAGCATCTCCGCATCGCCCGAGCTTTCGGTATTCATTTCCTATATTAAATAATACACCTACTCAACGGAATAATTGCCTAATTAGGCCGGAAAATGTAGTCTAGAGACTGAACGCGTGAAAAGCACCAAATCGTCATAAACCTATTAGGAACATCGAAAAAGAGGGAAAAAGAGAACTTCTTAAGTGGTTAAATGAAACAACTTTTTTTAAACGTAGTATTTAGGATTATTTTTTGATTAACAAACGGTTCTATTACACATGACATGAATATAAATACCAAGATATATATGTTTATAGGTGTGCGCATTTATACAAACCAAGCTTTTAGATTCCAAAGACATTATAAGTCCAAAGAAATTGTGCATAAAAAATATTAGAAATACCAAGTTGACAAGGTTCATCCAAATTGCTCAGCTGCAAATTATTTACATAAAAATCAGTCTAAAGCAAGTAGAAACTTCTGGACGGCCTCTCCGCAACGCTTTCCCATTTCCCAGATGCTTTTTGAACATATTTCCCCCTGATTTGAGCCTCGGTACGTGTCAAAATACAATCTCGCTGTCGTCGTCAATTGCATCGTCAACTACATCGCACCGTTCACAGCCCTTACCTGGGATAGAGCGGCAGCACACGCAGCCTTCCTGCGAATTGCACGAGGTATCCCCGATGTGGGATGAACAGACGGCACTCCCAAAAGGGGTCCGACAAAAATAAGGAAAGCCCGTATCGACGCACAACTTGCAGTTAACTATATGAAGAGCCGCGGTACGATCGACTTTGAGCAAACATAGACAAAAAAAAAGAGCTGTAAAGAAGAGAATATGTGCTATGCGATTCATATTCTTTGCCAGTCTACTGAATTTAACTGCGCACAAGAGTATAGTTATGGCAAGTATGAAGTAAAAATGTGTGTCTATAATTATTATATTTCAAAATCAGAGGGGGGGGGGGAATAACGTGATTGATAGAAATAAAGACAAATGCAGGACCTGTTGCACCACCTCTTTTGGACACCCCATGCCGTACACGCAAAAAAATGAGGGAAATATTTTCCCTTTTTTTTTTCGCATATACGAATAAGATGTTTAAAAGAGAAATGCAGTGACTACTGGGATTAATTGCACGCAGTGCATGTTAATGTTGTCATGGGTAATGGATCGACCCCCTTTTCTTGCTTACTGTATCGTCTTTAACCTTGAAGAAGGAATTCCGAGTACTGCAAAGCAATGATTATGCATCTTTACTTCGTCATCTGTGATATAATGAACGATCGAAAAAGAAAATACACTCAGTACAAAATTCACTCTGAATCCCAAAAATCAATTTTCTCAGCGAGGTTTTCATTTTTTAAAAACGGATACTGTGGAAACAGGAAAAGGTATTTAAAAGCCGCTGAAGATCCTTTGATAAAGCATGTAAGCCATGAAAATCTTTAAACTCTTTTCTTTTTGCATATAATCTACTTTAGGTAACGCAATTCTTTTAACGAGGGAGAGGAACAAAGGTCTCAATGAATCTAAATCAGGCAAATCAGTTCTAACAGATACTCTTCAACGCCACAATATGCAAAAAAAAATGAATAATATATATGCATGCAATAAAAAGTCAATGATCTCTACAGCCAAAAGCTTCTCGGTAAATAAAACTAATTTTCGCTGGTGAAGAAACCAGGGAGGGCGAACATCCCAATAAGTGGTGTGCAAAACAATGAACAGAACTAGTAGCAATGAAGCAAAGGCACGCGAATAAAAATAAATATGCTGGTAAACAGCATATAGTAACGTAATCGAGCTGCTTCATCCGGACTGGCATTCTTCTAGCCTTGAGTTTTTCTACAGGAATAAGCTGCTTTAGCTCTATTCTTTTTATTCGATTCCGTCTGTTTTCTTCTTTAACGAGGTATTTTCTACGCGGTGAGGCATCTCCCTCTCTAAATTCGAAGCTGCCCTCTGGATTACCCTTGGTAATTCAGAACCAGTATGCATAATCGCCTTCTGAGCCCTACGACATTTCCTATTAAACTGTTTCAGAACCTTCGTTGACAACGTTCGCATATCAGACTTAACCTGCATGTCATTTATGTTGTGAAGAATTGCATTAATAAGATTCAGTTTATACAGAATATCATCACCGTAGAGAAGCTCAGCAAAGGCGGACTCGTCGTTCTTGAACACAACCTCGCGTATAAGGTCGAGGTGTTCGTCAGACAGGGCCTCCGCCAGCCTCACATTGTACTCACATAGCGCCGTCGTCGTACCAAATGTCTTACCATCCATAAAGGAGGAAAAGGAGAAGATAGTGTCATTCAGAAGGGTGCTATCCATCACAGGCTGCAGCCCGGGTGAGTATTCCTTAGTCGTCCGCTTCTGTAAACTAGCGGCACATGTTCGCTTCGGTGATTCAGATTTTTGTGAGTTGGGCAACAAAGGGGCATCTACTGCCACCGGTTCCACTTCTTCCCATTCAATGGAGCCTCCTCTCCCCTCCGTGGAACTGGAGTCTGCGGAGGAAGAGGCCTGTGATTGCATGAGCACAGGCTTTCTGACTAGCCTGTCATCGCGACCTTCGTGATGACTGCTAGACGCCGTAGCAGCTGCTGTACCACGCTCTTTATGAGTCGAACTTACTACGGCCTTGAGCTCTTGTTCGAACCTTCTATGGATGTCATCGATGGAAGACGCTTCGCTTCGTTCAGGTTTCCACAACCCCGGCAGTTCCTCCTCCAGAAGGGGGTGATCAAAGTCAGTCGGTCGGGCCGAATCCCGCTGTCGCCCGCCGTGTGGAGACCCCATAGCGCCTACTCCCATTTCATGCTTCATGCCCTCCAGCCATCGTTTGGCCTCCTCAATCGTGCGTTGCGTCTCTGGATTCCTCAAGAAGATGAGTTCGGAGGACGGCCCAGGACGATTAATTTTCCCCTGCGTGGGAATACCTGAGGGGGGGTCACGGCGAGCGTCTTCCGGCGCGACCTGGCGGCCGGTGCTCAGCGGCGCCCATTCTCGCCGCACCCCCATCGCGCCGTAGCCCGCTAAGGTCCGTCCTGCCGAATAGCGTCCCTCGAAGGATTGGGGGTGGGGCCATCCCAGGATCGCATCCCGACCGCTCGGGCCAAACCGCGGCTGCGTCGGTGCAAGGCTGCTGTAAAATACCCCATTGGGGGCTACCATAGGGGTGGCATGCGCGCCATACGCATCATCGCGTCTCGCAGGGAAGTACGCACCCCCGTGTGGCACGCCCTTTTGAGAGGATCTAGGATCGATCGTGTGCCTAGGGTGGCCGGACTCGTAGGCATCCGTGTTAAAATGTTCATCAAGGGATGTATAGACAAGGATGTATCGGGGTTTTGCTTCAACATCACGCTGGTACGGATCCCTATGCGACCGCCTTGGAGAGGGTTGTAAATGATGACTGTGCGTACGCGACCTCAGGTGGTGTGTATGTCGTGAAGCGCTTCCTCGGCTTTTCGAAGAATGGCGGTGTAGGGGGCTCTCAGAATGCGCCGTACGTCGAGTACTTGCACGATGCATATGCGATCCACCCTGTGTATCCCTGGCGGAATGATGTGGAGTTTGAAAATTCTGGCGACGATGATGTGAGCTATCGATGACTTCTGCTATGGGCTCCCGAGAACTAGTGTGTCGCTGTGATCGCTGAGAACACTGCAAACTCCCGCTCTGGCGCACTGGCGAATCAGTAGCGTGTCGTTTTCTATCTAAAACATCAGCTGAGGCTGGATCGGAAGCATTCCGCCGTGCCCTCAATGGTTGTCTTCGGCTGTGCCTCGATAACGAGGTGCCCCTCGTATAACTGGCGCAAGCCCTTCGGGGATCGGAGTCGTCTGGATCATGCCGCGACGAGTATCTAGAGCTCACAGCAACGGGTTTAATTCTTTCCGGGGTTCTATTCTGTGATGAGGTACCGGACCGCGGCGGTTGAGTGTTGATACGCTGGAATCGGCGTTGAGGTGTGCCGCTATAGTCCTCGTCAGAATGATAAGTGCTATCCCGGAAAGTGACTAAGCGTTTAGGTGTGTGGTGGCTGTGGTGAGAATCGTGTGCATGACCGTGACGGTGGGAATCCTCGTAATGCGGCCGACTGCTTGAAAATCTCTCTTGGCGTGAAGAGTGGTGATGCTTAGACACATAACCGCTACCGTGTCTACGCTGTGAAGTTGAATGATCGCGATTGCGGTGTGAACTTTCGGATTCATATGATGAATCATCCAAATAGTGCCTGTCTGATTTTCTTTGACGCCGATAAACTTTTACTAGTGGCATAGCTTACTTCTTCCTGAAAAGAGAAATTACAGGTCTGTGGCAGCAAATATGCTCTCTTTCTACAAAATGGGTCTCGAGGAGGGGAAAAGATACCGTGGAGTGAGGAATTGCAAAGTATACACTAAAGATCTTCTACAAAGTCTAGATATCGCATGGATTCGGGTAAATGGTTTTAGCAACATCAAACCCCAAATTTCCCATTCAGTAGGCATTGGTACACGGCTACGCTTGGGAGTTGCTTCTGTGGCTCGGTTTTAATAAAATCAGCATTTAAAAAATGAAAAGGGAGAGGAAAGGTAAAAGCAGGTGCACAGCAAACCCCGATTATCTTTACATAACGTAGGAAAAAGGAATCCCATATTCTTAAAAAGGTTTCTGTTACAAGGTTCCCCATGTACCATGATGTATCCATGAAAAGGGAGGTGAAAAAGGGGGCGTATAAATCTGTTGTGTCGTCGTCAAATCACCCATAAGAAGTAGATGAACGGAGGGGGGAGAAAAAGAAGGAATGAACAAAAAGAAAATCCTCCACAGAACACGTACGTCAACAGAAATCTGACCCTAACAGAGAAAAAAAGAATAAACTAAATAGCAGAAAAAAAAAAAAGGGAAAAAAGTCAAATAAGTAATTTTACCCGCTGACACAACATCATGCACTCATGGGGAGTAGAAAGTCCTCTAGTAATGAAAGCAATCCATACTTGCAAGCCTGTAATTCTCCCTTCAGGCGCGTTCGCCACATCCATCGAATTTCTTCTAGTATGCAACTCAATGTGGCTCTCACAGAGGGATGGAGGGGTATCTCTCCCGCTAAGTGACCAGAGATGCGCTGCTCGAGTTGCCGCAGGACTCCCCCGTCCGAAACAGACAGGGGCATCAGTGAAGCTCTCGAAAGGTGATGTGTCGACATCGTTGAGGGCCTCAACCCTACCCATTGCAGAGGTAGCAACCCTGATTTGCGATCAACCCCGAATGAAGAGTCCATTTTATCACAGTTTCCCATATATTCTTTGGTGAAGCTGCTTCCTGGTGGGTTGCTCTCTAGCATTGTCAGCAGAATCCTCAGACCATGCGGGTCCCCGTCGACCAAAGCAAAGAGTGGAAGCTGTGGCAGATATGCATATAAGCGGCGCAGAAAGAGACGGGAAGCTACACAAGGATATCCTTTAGTACAAAGCATCAGATAGGAACGCCCTGGTCGCATAGGACGTCCTCGGCAGCCAACATCACCAGGGCTCTCTTGCTGCTCGCGAATCTCATTCAAAAGAGTACATAGGGTGCTTTCCTTCTCCACGAAAACTAGGGCAACCTCTCGGCTACCGTCCCCCACAGAATAGCCGCTACTGTAGAGAGCCATTTCCGTTGTGAGCTGTACACCATCACCATCGCAGCGTACTTGAATCGGTGAGCTGACTGCGGCGGCGCCGTTTTGTCGAGGACAAAGTATCATGCTCAGGGGGCCTACAAAAATACTTTTCGGGGTTGCTACGACACCAAGATTCTCGCGAGAGTACGGCTGTTGGTGGCCATCAGTCGCTATTATTCGCTCAAGAGCCGTCTGGGGGGTTGTGAAGATAAACCGATATTCTGCGCATTGGTCCCGCTGTGGGAGTCCATCGTTGCGTTTAACACACAACGCGGCAAACCGCATCCACACTCCAAGCCGCTGCAGGCTCCGATGCACCGCACGCTGGCCCTGAGGAGCGAAGAGAGGTGGGTTGCAGTAGTATAGATCGCGCTCCGTGCAGGTCGCCTCCCGCGCTCCTGCTCCATTTCTCAGTAAAAACATGCTGTTAAGCAGACATAACACACGTGCAAAGCTTAGCATTTGATTCTCAGAGTATGTGAATCTGACAGAATTTTCCTTTTTATATCTCTTTGAACCCACCCTTTGGGCTGAGGATGTGTCACATTGGTCAGGATACGATTCCAGAAGACCATAGATAAGAAGGAGGACAAGCGATTCAACCACGAAGAAATCATTAGCTTCCATTTTTCTGATCCCTTATACACCAATATATATATATATATATATATTTGTGTGTGTGTGTGTGTGTGTGTGTGGAAAGACACAATGAGAACTCTACATGATAAAGACAAACTGACGATTTATTTTGCCTCTAGTTCCTACTCAAAAGAAAAAAGTGTCAACCCAGAAGGAATCAAACCGGAGCGCTATTAAAGGTGTAACTCAACAAAACGCAGCCGCGAAAAGAAAATATGAATATGTTTAATGTGTTGCCCATGTGTGTGTTCCAACCTTTCTCATTTTCTTCCTGAAAAGCTATTGTAAGGTGGTCTTCAGAAATTATTTGAAAAAAATTTCTGACCTGCCCACATTTTTGTCACTTTCAGCGAAAAAAAATGTGAATATATACATTACATAAATTTCTCTATTTCGTATACCAAGTGCCTGAAATGTGACATATGGTAAATAATGGTGACTTCAAACAAAAATAAAAATAATAAAAAGAACTGAAGCCACATGCAAACAGGTGAAAGCATGAAAGAGCATAACTATGGCTAATGGAAGCTCAATGATCAAATTGCTCTTAAGCGACAAATTCAGCTATTTCTGATACTTTGAGCGTAATTCAAAGCCATTTCAAGATGCTCTCTCATTTTCATGCACCTCTTCCTTTCCTCACTTTCGCAAGCTGCATACACAGCATGAGCAAGGCTTTTAGAAATCTGGCCCTCAGATTCTTCTTCAGTTTTAGCAGCTTTATGCCCTTTTGTCATGTAAAGAAAAGCCGAGACAACATCGCTCGCTGAGAAGGCCTCCCCATCCTCTTCAAATTCTTGTGGTCTGTCCACATCACGACTGTAATTTTGATTTAGATACAAGATGTCTTCTTCAGTTTCTAAACTTGTTGTTTCTTTCTGGCGGTTGATATGTGTGCAGACTTTAGTGGAGATTTCTTGCATATAGCAAATAAGCTTCGATGTGTCGCACATCCCTAGCCCTATGGAGGGTAAGGTCACCACCTCCCCCCCGCCGCTACTGATGTGGTGACCGATCGCAGTCTCAAGCAGCTCTGGACGAGTTAGCCACAGCTTCACGAGCCCAGGATGCACAGTGCTTTTCATGATAAGTTCCCCAAGCGGGTCCTCTTCGAGCCGAGGTTGCACAACACACAAACGCTCCAACAACCCATGCCATGGATCTGTGCTAGCGTGTACAACGTTGAAAATACGATCCGGCGCGTTTTTAAGTCCGAGCGTACGCCATTGACAAGATAACTTGCCACGAATACTCTCCGGTGCCGCCTCAGCAGGGTCCCCCTTACTTCCTATTACTTTGAGATAAAATTGCTTCCACGAAAGGTCTTCTTCGAACCATGACACCACGTACCAGTGCGTTAAAACGTGTGCCGACTCCACACTTTGCTTTAAGGAAGGGATGAACGCATTCAAGACATAGAGACCGTGCCCAGTCAGCTCCGTAAGCTCCAAATCACCGCCCCGCAAAACAACTCGGCGGTGGTGTGTATCTTGCCAAATGTCCAGAAGTTGTGGTGCGGTCAAGTTTCCCAGGCGTTTCAATGCAGTGTACGCGTTAAATACAATGCCATGTATTATCATCTCGTCCCATGAAATACCGAATGCGTGTTGTATCACTGTGTGTTCGTCTGGCGCAAGGATGAGATCAGAGGGGTTGCAGACGGCATGGGAAACTACACCCGGCATTAAGCAGCGCAGCAGGCCTATTTCTCTAGCCGCCTGCCCTGAAACATCCCCCTCTTCATCGACCTGCACCTGCCAGGCCTTCAGAGTCTGCTCCACAATATGTGCGACGCCCCTGCCAAGGGAATGGGGTTCGATCGCTATGAACGCAGTGTTCCGGACAGGAGCCTGGTAATAATCCCGCTCAGCATCACGGAGAAAATCCAGTGCGTCATCTGTGCTCCTCCCTACAAGGCGATCGACAAGCGACCCCTGCGTCGGCAAGGCAGCATCAGTGGATGCCAGGCGCAGAAAATACAATGATAGGCTGTTTTGCATGACGCACTCATGCCCTAGGGGGTCGATCTTCAGAGAGGGTGGATTCTCCATAAGAAGACGACGGTGCTTCAAGGCGGCAAGTGCACTAGAAGACACATGTACGACACCCATAAATGGGTGCGGCGGCATCGTCAGCCCCAGGCTACGCCAGCTCTCACGAAGCACAGCATGTAGACTCCCAGACTCCGCTTCTTGCACGTATGGGCTACCGATGATTTTAGAAAGAAGTTTGTCGTATGAAACCCTCGACTCATCAAATGCCACAAGAAGATAGGTCCATGGAAAGAGAAGCGAAAAGTCCATCAAATAAGGGACGAATCCGTTCACAATATAGACGCATTCTGAAGGTACCTTCCCAATGTAAAGATCGGGGGAAACCCGAACAACCGGCGAGCAGCAGTCCCACACTGCATGCACATTTTTGGAAGTGAGTCCATACTCATCTGCGAACTGTGTGGCATTAAGTACACGAGTTTTGTCAAAAGCACTCGCTAATTCGTTAGCTTTACTGCCTCCATCAACGCTTCTGCCATTGTTAGGATTCGTAGCAGAAAGAGTTTCACTCAGAAGTCTCTTCTCTTCATCCGACAAGGAAGCAAACATCTCAGAGGCGTCAACCCTCATGCCGTAACGAAAGAGACGTTTGTGTAGAATGGAAAATACCTGACGCCGATCGGCTTGATCAAGAGAGAGAGAACCGGCTGCGAGAACCTGGACGCCGTGCTCGCGCAGCTTCTGTCTGAGAAAAGAACACACGATAGAATAATCCTTAGAATGGGCTAAAAGGCTCGGGTTAAATGTCAAAACAGCGTGTGCGCTGCGGTGGTTGCATGCGAAAGGCGCATTAAGGACCTCTGAGGGCGACACTTCATGATTTCCCACAAGCTTTTGGCTTCTCATAGGAACCACTTGGAACGTTAAACGGTTCTGGTATGCGAGAAGAGCATGCAGGAGGTCTGCTGGACCCCTGTAGTCAGCACCGCGAGGTAACGCATCAAACAAATGTATACTACTAGCACCAGGTGCATTATTCAAGCGGACAACAGGGTTAGTGACGACCAGCTTTAGAAAGGAAGGCCTCACTCCATGCCATACAAGCCAGCGGCCCAGCACATCCTCCTCAGGCGATATGTCTATCCACAGGCACCGCTCCGTCATTGCTTCTATTGGGGTGGAAGAAACATACAGTCCTGGTTCAGTACTATCCGGTCGGCTCAACAATCCGTAGCTTCGCCAGTGCGATAATAGGTGGGCCTTCAGGGAACTTGGTGCATGCCACACATCCTGTTCGAATTCGATCACGGTGCTCAGAAAGTCATCCCAATCCATGCGATCCACCCCCCAGCAAACACTGTACCACGCGACGTGGTTCCCACCATGAAGAACTCGGGAACGTGCAAGTAAATAAAGGGGGTTCACGACATACATGCCTTCCTTTTCCATATAGCAAACGTAAAGCTTTGGGGATAAGCATGCCCTGCGAAGTGATCTATCCCAACACTGCACGATGTGATCCTCACCGTAGAGCTTCGCTGCGGTTGTTGCGTTGATAACGAGAGACAACTCGACCGCCGTACTCCATTCGATGCCAAAGACCCGCTTAAACTGTTCCGCCTCTGCCTTGGTGATGACTATGTCGATCGCTGAGCGCTCGCAAGCGTTTTGGTAAAAAGCTGAGTAAGGACGTTTCAGATGCTGCCTCCGTGTGTCATCATCCAAATATATTTTCCCATGATCCAACACACGGACGCCATGAGCTGAGAGCAAACTCGGGATGTCATTCACAAAGTCACGATCAGAGATGAAGGGTGGCAGCCACAAAAAACCGAAATGCTGAGTTGCCATGCGAGAGAAATCCCCAGCTACGGAGCGCGTCAAGCGAATGCACGCACTGGCGTCATGGCCTGTGCTCATCTGCTCGAGCATTTCTTGCTCAACCGCCGTAGAATCGCCCTGCAAAGAAGCAAAATGTGAGACAACGTAAGGCGAAACCCCCTTCATCAGAAGCCACTGCGCCATAGGGTCCTGAAGCAAACGTAGCTCCATGTCCTTGTCATGTCCATCTGATGTGCTGCTAGGCGATGTCCACTGCAAAGCGTCTGAAATTGCTTGCAGCGGCCCTGCAGAAAAATACCACGAAGCCGCAGGGTCCAGCATCGCTAAGTCTCCTTTTTCATCATCTGATAGCGCCTGACAAAGAATCTCACATAGGGTTTCGGCCTGCGTCGGATCTTGCACGGAATCCACCCCTTTGTCCGTCGTCTTGGCGTGAGGGCCGCACCCTTTTGAGGGCCCCATCACAAAGCAGTAGAACGACTCCCACGACCAGTTGCATTCCTCCCAGACTACCCTGTAGTAGTGAGCACGACATCCAGCCGATGAGGTCGTGTACCTCTCTCGCAGATAAGGATAGACACCGTTGATAACGAAGCACCGATACTCAGGCAAGAATGAAACTCCACAGTACGATGAAAGTTGCTGAAGACCAGCATAAGTGCATGCATGAAGAAGATCGAAGGCGGAGAGACCCAGCACTGTGCACGCTTTTTCCGCACCAAGAAGTGCCTCCTTGCAGGCATCCACATCACAATGGAACACCTCGTAGAACCGCCGCCTCGCAGACGCGGTTATACGACCAAGCAGTTCATCTCCTTGAAGGGAGGCGAGATGCGCCATCGCCTGAAGTGTTGGCATGCCTAACGCTCGCCGCGCTGCATCCTCGCCATAGGCATCGCCTTCCTCCTGAACTGTGATGTGATACCGCGAGAATATTTCTTTAACAAGTCCCCCTAAAGCCTCTGATGCGGACGACGGGTGTAGGACAAACACCGCGCGGTTCATCTTTTCGGCGTCGTAGTGACGCAGTTGTTGCTGTTCTTCTACTAGAGCAGCAAGCAGAAACTCGCGGGTGTTTTTATTCTCCAACACGTCAAAAATTCGGGCACGTCGTGGGCCCCCATTTATATGGATGTCTGGGTTAGATGCCCATGACAACCACACTGCTGCCGACAAACCAAACTTCTTGAGCATGAACTCGGAGCAGCCGCATAGCCCAAAGGGTGTCCCAAGCCACAGATGCTGCTCTACCATAGACTCCAGCGGACTGGCCGAGGCGTGCACGCCATTTTCAGTCGAACTGGGCTGCTGCGCGAGGCCAAGGTCCTTCCAGTCCCGATACAACATTCCACGAAGGCTATTGGGTGGGGCTTTGGAGGGATCTGTGCAGCCAATGACATCGTTGCGGAAACTACACCAGCTCAGCCTGGACTCTGGCCAGGAGATAATGTAGCACTTAGTCCTGGACCCGGGGGAAAGAAAGAGCTCACGGAGATAGGGATAAAAGCCATTCACAACGAAGTAACAGGTCGCTTCATTGGGGGGTCCGATGGAAAGCTGAGCTACATAGGCACCGCTGGTCAACTTAATCTTACAGGGCTGCGCATTCCACAACTCAAAAAGGTCACGAGCTGTAGCCCAGGTGAGAAATCGAAGCAAATTGGTGGCGGGCCACACTAAGCCACTCGCCACCGCGTCCACCCAAGAGATACCGTAACCTTGCTGAAACCTCTTCAGGGCTTCAGTATCAAGGGGAATATCTTGTAGAGTACAGTCGCTAGTATAATGAGCTATTGTTCGGTAATGCCTATCCACGAGGTTGCTTGCGTGTATTTGTGAGGCATCAATGTCATCCTCCTCCTCCATTTGAAGCCCTCCGATTTTGTGTGCTAAAAGACACTGCCAAATAGCAGACAGTGCACGGGGTGTGAAGGCCGATGGCTTCACTAACAACAAAGCTGTGTTTCGAGGATTCGCATCAGTAGCCTGGTCAAGCTCTCGGGTGATAAAAATAGGGCCATTGCCATGCTGATCAAAGAGACGCAGACGGTCGGAAGCCTCATCAAACGCGGTGCGTGACGGAATTGCGTCTTCTCTCGAGATCAGGTTATGTGAGACCGTGTGATCCACTGTATTACTCCCGCCCCCTTCTTCCTCCTCCTCGCGAAGTCTTCTATGAAGCTCCTGGGAGCGCTCCACAAGTGTTCCGACGTCCCCAAGATTAGCAAACAGTTCAAATATGGAGGTCAAGTGTCCACTAGGCAGAATAAGAATAGGGTTCTCCAGTAAACTCTCCAGAAAAGTTCTTTCGATCCCGCGTTTCAGCAACTCACGACCTAGCTCACAATCCACAATATCCTCATCAAGCCACACACGACGCCATGCCAACACTTCGAGCGGGCCGCTAGCTACCTCAAGAGCATCATGCCAACAGAAACTTTGCGACTTCATGTCTCTTTTATCTGGCAATATACATCCTTTTAGACACTCCAGAATTGGCGCCGGCATCTCATTGCTACCAATCACTTTCGCTTGAAATTCGGCGTAGCTGTATAGAGACTGCGGCCATGAGACTTCCAGAATGCTGCAAATGCAATCAGGACTATCGAATGATTTGATAAGGGCAGGAAAGAATCCGTTGATTATGTATGTTGATTTCGACGATGTTGCCTGTAGTAGACCCTCTCTCAAGATGGCAACATAACAGCCACGGAAGAGCTTCTTTGTAGCCGGATCATTTTGGTGTGGAAGACAGCTCTGAAGGTCGTCCGCGGAACAGCCCATCCTGATCAGCGCATCCTGTGCAGTGAGCAGACGGCCCTCATCCACGACTTGTTCCCATAGTTCATGGAAATAGCAAAAGAACCTGGAGTGCACCTCAGCAGTGTTGCAGATATCCTCTTTCAAGATGTCACTAGAAGAGGACATGGCATAATGCTCTATAACGGAATAATGGCGCCGGACGTGGGTTCCATAGGATTGGGCCTCCTCTCCTGTGAAAGTGAAGAATTGATCAATGCGAACATTTGCCTGTCCCAAAGTTTCGACAGTATGATCAACTAAATCCTTTGTATAATCATCTGGGCGGATAACGATAAAGGAGTGAAGCATGTTCTTTTATAGGGTGTTGTATTTCTCAATGGTTTGTGTTTATCTATTCAGTATCCATGAATTAGACCTTCCTTCACCCATCAGAACCTTTGATGGGTTAAAATTACGATCGCATGCAGAGGAGTAAGGGAGAAACGGTGAAAATGAATAAAATTACCAAAAGAAAACAGAAAATAGATTTAAAAAGGCAAACTAAGACGATAAAGCAAAGCGGTTCATAATTATATGGGTGACCTCTAATGATCTGTCGTATATCACAACAGAGTACTCCTTCTTCTGTATACCTGCTCTCAGTTTCTCAAAGGCTTAAAACTTTGACACTGTTGAATTTGGCAACGTGTTTACAAATAAAGTAAGGGATAGGTATACAAGACTGCATCTAAAAATTAAAAAATCTTGAAGAGGTTTTCTATCTAATGAAAACAAAATCTATGTTGCAATCAAGCAGTAGCAGTCCTTATTAGCGACTCCTTCATCTTATCTTTAAAACACAGATACGATAATATATGTATAGATACAATACATATATATTCCTCTCAAGCCGAAAAATTGTTGTCCGAAATATTCTTCTTCCACATCATGTTGCAATTTCACTGCTAGATAGTTCCCGCACATGCACACACGCCCCCCCCCTTTTTTTTTGTCTACGCATCCCCACTGTAAAACGATACCACCGCTTTGAGTGCTTTTTGAAGCTCAACAAGATCTGTAGTGAGTGTGTTCATTATATTTTTTATCTGAACAAGGAAGTTGGCGACCTGAGTCGGCTCCCCAGTCATAATAATAAGCCGCTGCAAGAGAGCATACTGCTCAGAATTCAGTTCTTTGGACAGCCTATGATCTAAAAAGCAGTTTAGAACAGATGCGAGATCTCTGCCATATACCAGCAAGGGTCTTTCACTGCCATCCTCGGTATCATAGGGGATGGTACGGCCAGCATTGCGGTCTACAAACATGCTAAAGTCTATAGAGCGCTCCCAATGGATAGGTACCACTATCGGGAGTGTAGCTAAGCTGTTGGGACTCAATGCATCCTCTCGGGATGCCCCAGCTGACCCCACTGGGTGGACCAACAGCAGCTCTCCGAGCGAAGTCATGTTTCCGTGAACAATACGGCGTGCCACCATAAAAGACAGCAATCTCAGAACGGTCTTCAGCAAGGTTACGTAGGTGGCTGTGGAAAGGGGTAAGCTGCTCATCGAGACCGCGCGGTAGCCTTGGGGAATCGTCAATAACGTAAGCCCCCCATCTGCGAAATCAAACCCGTCGACGGATACCTCTGGAGCAGCGAGTGAAAGCCCCAACGCCGCACGTCGACTCTCTTTACCCTTAAAAGGAAGATAGTTGGCACGCCAGCGGTAAAGAAGGGTTTGTGGGCCGCCCGAGAGAATAGGAACGCAAACCACATCGGAAGCATTGAGTCGCCGCGGGCACCTTCCCTGAGAGCATTCGTTTTCCACCGCTAGTTTTGGTTCTCCTCCTTTATGCTCAAGGGCACCCGCGCCAAGGGGCTGGGTCGTGCCAGCTTCGGAAGCGGTGACGCTGGCGAGAGGCGTTCTCCTAGAGGTTGTCGCCTGTCCGTCGGGTATAAAATGTGGCTCCGACGCATTGGTTTCACATTTTGGCCGTGGAGGGTGCACCTCTACAACCTCATAGACCTCCGCGACAACAAACAAGGAAAGCAATTGGAACCAGCGACAGCCTAGTTGGATCACTAGCCCACAACGTAACTCCGGCATCGGGGTGTCTGGAAAGCTTTCAAGCGTGTGATACGAGGCCGTGAAATTTCGGTAATTGTCCTCAATGACAGAGTGTACCTTGCTGGCGGCGATCGCTGAGGCCTGTAGCCCGTAGGTCGTGCTTGAAATCAAGTGCGTGTGCGCGAGAGTCGTGGTGCACCGCCCAGCCTGTGTACCACCACAGGTCGGGCGAAATAGTTGTGTCGTGGTCCGCGGGACTACTGAATCGCGGACGGTTGTCAAACGAATCGGATCATACCCGGGTGCCATCTCCCCCACAGGGGAGTCAGCAAGCAGCCCTTGTACCGCACAGTTGCGTGTGGTAGTGGGGCGTGGCGGTGGGGTGGAAGACGCTGGGCGGCGCTGCAGCGCCGCGGCCGTTTGGCTATCCCTCTCTTCCTGATATCCCTCAAGGTAGGAAACTCGGCCTATCCGCGACGTACTCCGGGCGCGCTTCGTACCTGCTACACGGTGTGCCTGGATGGGTGCATCCTCAGGTAGCTTCCTCAGGTGTGGCCATTGAGCCAGATCAGCCTCGGTAAACTCCAAGCCTGGTCTGAAACCAGCAAGCGCGTGCTCCTTGCCGCGGTGGGGGTCAAACGGCATTTTGTCGTCATCCTTTGTAGAGCTTGTTGTGGCCACTGCCTCTATGCCAAGATTTGGTGCAACAGACGCAAAGGGCTCCGCCCTGGGACTTTCGATCTTACGAATGCCACGAACAATGCTGCCGTTCACAACCGTTTCCATGAGAGCTGATGTCTTAACGCTGTCACGGTAAATGGAAAACTCTGACGGAGGTGCCGAGACGGAATGGGTGCGTAGATAAGATGAATACTTGCTCATAGCTGAAACCGAAACATCTACCTCTACCTCTTCCTCTCCTCCTACTTTTGGTACTGCTTCAGTTTCCTCAATTATGAGGGAGTCTTTACCTGGAGCGGATAATAAGTGAGTAGGCAATGAATCGACGCACAACTCGTTGCTTAGCCGCACACCGGAGCGACGACCCTCCTGCTCCTCGCCACCTTGCCGCAGGCGGTCGCATTCCTGCTTAATGTCCCAGTCGTGTATTTGATACAAGACGGACAACTCGCGACCGAGACGGTCATACATTGGGAAAGTTGACGAGAAAGTTACAAGCGGGTCGCGCGAAGTCAAGGCTGCACGTCGGAGCTCATACAGTCTTGGTTTTCGTTTATCAGGACAATCACCTCCAACGGCATCCCCTCGCTCACTGGCCTCACCACGAAGCTCCTTCTCCTCTTCCTCTAACTCTTGTTCGTACTCTGTCAGTGTCATTCTTTGAACAAAAGTTCGATCATGGCCTTGGACGGCCTCAAAAGGGGAGTACATAATCCTTTCTAAAAGAAAAAACGGCAATACTTCTTTCCTATGGATTCTTCGTCTATGCTTCTGCTACCCACACGGCACTAGCACACCAATGTAAAAAAAGGACGACAAACCTGAAGTCTGCAAGTTCAGTATATCCTGTATACATCAAAAAACCCTTAAAATTAGCAATTCTAAAAGGGAAAAATAGAACGGCAACAAGAAGTAATAATGATACGGTCAATTATTGAACAAAAAAAGATAAGCGAAAATTGTGAAGAAAAAATAAAATATTTCGTTCCTCCCTTTCCATGCTAATCATCTAGCACACTTCAGACATACAAGATAGATGATTAATAATGGTGTATGAAAACTGCTCCCACACTACAAGCTGGGGCAAAGCAAATAATGCAATAAAATAATAATAGAATTTGAAGAGGGAGGGGGGGGGGGGGGATCAACGACCTGTAGCACCTTCACATAACCTGCACCTGCACTGATTCCACTGTTTTCCTCCCTCAAAGTCCTTGCATGAAGATTCATACACCCTATCATGCGCAACCTCCTCCATAACAGTATCAACCAGGGGACGGCGCACTACGGCACACAATCACAGCCCGAACCAAGTCCCTCACCTCACAATAATTGCAATACTCTGAGGTAACTAGTGCATTGTTTCCAAGGAGCTTGCTATATGAATTCTCAGGGGGAGAGACAACTACTGGCGAGCTCTGTTCATTTAGTAGCGGTGCCTCTTGAAGTTTCAGTTTTTTCGGCAAGATTGGCAATGCAATGTCATGAGTAATGGTTGAGGGTTCTCTTTGAGGCTCAATACGACTTTTGCTAGTATGGAAGCGTGTCGCTGAGGCAAGCAAGCGCCTAAAGTTTTTTCTATCGGTTTGCGATTGCCCAAGTGTTTGCGTGTTGTTCAGCGTCATAGAGGGGATTTCCATTTCCTTAGTTGCCCGACGAGTGTACAGAGCTAGGTTAGCCATATGGGCATCCCACAAACTCACCATATGTTCCGGATCCTCCTTGAATTGCTCTAAATCGGACGATAAGACGTTTCCAATACGGATAGAATCTGTGCTCAGGGGACGGCCTACACCGGACATCCTCTCACGCACTGCATTCATCCATGCCGATCTATCCATAAAACTCTTTTGCAACGTTAGATGATGTGTAACAAAGACAGGCAAAAGACAAATGACATCTGTTGGTGAAACAACGACATACTCCAAGGTGGTGAGCGGCTTTACTATGCAACTATTGCCGCTCTTAAGATCACAGTCAATAGCATTACTATCCAATGATGTGATAAAACTACTGTCTCTGCTTTCCGCCCACGGAATTCGCTGAGACATCCAGCGCGATGGGGTGCACCGCAGGAGGTCCTCCTCGCTTGGCATGAAAAGCATCGCTGCTGCCTTTAGGAGGGTTATGTACTTCGATACGCGGCGCATAATATAAGGACCTGGTCCCAACTCCATCACCATACACCCCCGCACTACCTCCAATAAGTGACGCAAGTATCGTAAGACTGGGGCAGTAAGAGTTACCGTCTCAAGTAAAGAAGACCCCGACGGCGAAAAGATTACCTCATTCATGTAGTACTTATTAACTATGCTCGAGTATTTTGCGCTGTTGCTTTGAAGAATCACTGTGCTGTCTTTTACCATTCCAGACAAAAAGGTGGAGAGAGCGAAGCACGCCCGGATACTCTCAGGAAGCGCTACGAGACTCATGTGATCGCAAAAGGCCACGATACGTAGCGAAGGGGTCATTTTGGTTACTCGGTTATGGGACACACACCCAAAGGTCAGCACCACCCTGAGAACGGACAGGACGGCAGGGCTGGCAGCCATGATCCCATGCAGACACACCACAACCACCTGTCGCTGCTGGTGCCTCTCTGTTGGGCAGTGCCTTTGGACGTCCGATACAGTCCCCGACCCGGCGTTGAGACCAGGTTCGACTCCCCTAGGAGGATCCCCGTCCAAGCTTCTTGGAGAAAAATCAGGCCTTTGAAACGCTTTAGGCTTAGCTCCTTTGTGTGGGACAGAGTTTGAGGGATTACCTGCTACCCCACCCGCTGATGCCGTCTCAGCTCGCAAGAGAAAGCTGCTGATGTCCTCCGGCGTAGTGCGAGAGGTGATCCTGAAGTCTACGTACTTCGGCCCCTTAGGCATCAATGTGACCATATCAGTACTCTCCTCCTCATGTAGCACGAGAAGATGGGTATTCGGCACGCAGCAGCATATGCACACAAGGACATATAGTTGTTGAGACTCGCAAAGAATGGGCTTACTCGTGAACGGCCATTGGTGAGTGAGTGGGTTTGGAAAGCATTGACTCAGTTCTGGATGCATCAAGAAGTCTAAGAAAGGTATAAAAGAAAGACGCTCTTTAAAGTTATTGCCTGATATTGACTTTCTATTCTGCTTAGGAAAATGGGTGCCTGATCTTTGCCTGTGAAAAATAGGGCTAATCACGTAATACAACGTAACTCTTGTCTCCAAGAAAGGCACAGTGCATGAATGACACACTGCAGATAGATCTTTAATTCTAATGTCCCTCTACCGTTTCTCTTAAAATTTAACTTATAAGGTAATTAATAGGACCTACACTGAAACAAAGCAAGCGGTTTAAAAAAAAAAAATGTAACACAGTAAATACAATTCGATATTTATATAAGCAACGTTACCTTAGATATTGTGAATCTAGATATCTAGCTCATTTTTTTGATTAAGAAGTAAAACATAATTGCATAGCTATTGGTGTGTGTATCGTTCTTGATTTGCCTCTCTCTTTTATGCTGTTGTTCACAACCGATCGTGTTTCGCTATTTCTATCCTTCTTTTGGGGTGGAGGAGGTTCAAATTTTCGTTAACTAGGAAGTCAAGAAGTATAAAAGAGCCTGCTTGTCAGCTCTTTTGTGATGGAACCAAATTTAACAAAACATCGTCAAAGGAATACACACACAAAAAGTAGAGATGGTGGTACCACAAGGACTGCAAAAAAAAATTAAAGTCGAAATATGTGCTGGAATCGTAAAAAAAAAAAAATAATCATAAATTTTTTGTTCTACTCTTCCCACTAGGTGGATTTTCCTTAAAGAATCTATCTGAGCTGCCGGATAGTTCATCAGCAGGTATAACTTCATCCTCAACCGTTGCTTGCTTGCTTGGTTTCCTCTTCAATTGGCTCCGGCGGCCGCTTCCATCGGTGGGGTTAGGACCGGAAAAGGGTGGGTTCACACCTGGAGGTCGATTGTGCAAGACATTGTCCACATCCACGCCAGCGGTAGGGACTTTCATGTTACGATGACTCGGAATGCGCGCGTTCAGCTCGCCCCTGGGGTCCCCCTCCATCAAATCGTTGGTAACAGCATTACGGCGGTTCTGAGAGGGAAGATTGCGTGAGTGGAAACTCTGACGACCAGAGGATGGCATTCTGGACAAATGTTCGTCCCACACATATGGCTGTGCCAACTCAGAAGGTCCACCAATACTGTCATTAATGCCGATTGATACCGCCGTTGTGTCGTAATGTCTATGCTTGTCTCCCTCGTAGAGATTCAAGTGCCCTCTATAATTTTCAGATGGAGAAAGCGAGTCCGCGTTGTGTGCGTTCTCAAGGCGACTGTGGTTATGATCATCGTAAGCATCAAACCCTTCAGCTGGTGAACTATTAGAATGCTCAGCCTTGGCATTCTCGGGTAAGCCTTCTAAACCATGGAAATAATTGGCCTGTTCAATGTTGCTTGAGGACAATGGTGGTGACCAGTTAGGGTTTTGTCCCCATAAAAGACCAGTGTTCTCGATCTGTGACTCGTGGTCCCCGAAGTACTCCTTCAGATTCTCAAACTGTTTCTGTTTCAAGGCGTGTGTCACCTGGTCACGCATCGCCTGCACTAACGCCTCGAAGTCACTGTCAGACATAAGCTGATAGGAGCGCACGATGCGAACCTTGAGACCTTCCCGCATCACAGTTCGGGCGTCTTTCAAGATGGCATTACGCTGTACCGTGTGCAGGCGGAGCACAGACTTTTTTGTGGTGCAAAAAGGCGTGTGCGACTCCCATGGCGCGTCCGCCTGGGAATGCAGCAAGGTGGCTTTGTCTAAAGAAGAATGAATCAGAATACAGATCGAGACAAAAGAAACTACCAATCCAAAGCAGCAAGCTGCAAGGGGCCAGAAAATCAACGTTGTCGTAATGTTGTACTCGTCGTACTCAGAAATCAAAAGCTGCGTTGGGTCTTTCCGGCGAATCTGCGCCGCACAGTAGGAGATGGCATCCCGGTAGAAGCCCCTCTCACGATCGCATAAACATACACATATAATGATCGACAGGGAGTAAGCATACGTAGTGAGTACTAAAATGTGATAAAAAGGAACGTGAACACCGAACACGCGTAAATGACGTTTGTAGAGGGAATAACTTAACGAAGAAATGATACAGTTTAAAGTCTGGAGAAGCTGTAAAAAGCAAATAAATGACACTTCCTTCGCTATACCCAAAAGGCCCATCGTAACACCGTCCAGAGTTACCTCTGCTTCCCCAGAAGCAAATCCATTTTTAAGTTTTCCACGATAAATGCAGCCCTCCATGACCATGGCTATGCTACTGTGAGCCTTTAGAACCGTATGACTGAAGTAGTTCGGCAGAGACCCATCAAGGCGTAAGTAGAAATCTGTGGCAATAATGACGAGGCTAATAACGTGGAAACACGTTGTAAGTTGGTAAATGACTTTGAAGACATACTCAATTTTCCTTCTAGGGTATTCTGGTGAGGGAGATAAAAAAAACATCTTTCTTCAATTTCTAATTATTCTAGGCAACAATGTGTAATAGTACGCTTGTGAATTATTTTTCCTTTTCCTTTCGGGGTAAGGGGAGAGGGAAGTTGCAAACGGAGTGGCAAGTGCTCCAAAAGAAAGAGGGCTTGAGCCCTTTGAAGTTGATTCTAAAAAAAAAGGATCTAGAAGAAAACACACTAACGGGAATGGGGAAAAGGAAACATTAAAATAAACTTCAATCGGAATTATCTTCTAAATGTGAAGCAAACTAACCCACTTTCGCTTTTCAACTGTAATGCTGCAATAAAAATATGACTTTTACCCTGTGTCCTAGGGATTTATCCACCATTTTTTCGCATCTCGCGCTCGCGCTACGTATTTTGATGTGTTAGTTACTCGAGAAGCATGGCCACACACGCATTCTTGCTTCTAGAGATAAAATAATGCTTTTATTACTTCCAAGTTCGTACAATACGCACTACAAAACTAAAATCGTTACCCCTTAGCGGCGCTGTTTCCTCTGCCTCGAAATGCGCCACGAGCTGCCTGTCTCCCATGACTTTAGCAGAGGTGTGAAGCGCTCGGCCTCCTGCTCCCGTGTAAGACGCCGACCTTTGGGTGGACAGGTATAGAAAGCTGGAGCTAACTCTACCAGCCACTTCGACTCAATAGTAAGCAACTCCTGCATGTATTCTCTATTAGTCAGTCGGAGATCATCATAGAGGACGTATTTGGGTGGGTCATCAACAAGCACCGAAGACGGGTGGATGTACACCTCACGGCGCTCCGCTAAAGTGACAAAAGATCGTGTATGAGAGTCCACTCGCTTCGCGGCGTGGAAGAAGTACCCGGCGGTAATAGCACGGCGAACCTCAGTGAGATTGTTGTCATTTGCGTGAGAAATATTAGTGTAACGGCTTGTAAGCATATCCTTCAGTTGATCGCGCGTATCACGGGCCTCAACCAACATGCGGTACTTGACAAAGTTGCGCCGGCACCACTCCTCCGACATCCCACTCTCAACCCACATGTTGTAGACCACCATGAGAGTAATTTGGTCACCTTCAGGCTGCCAAAACTGCCGCTTTGCGGCGTCTGCAGCCTCCTGCCGATCACGTGGACGGTAGAAAATGCCACGTTTCTGCGCAGCAAGCATCGACACAATTGTTAAGACTGGTTCGCTGCAGCCAAAGTCAACTGCTGTAAGCAGAGTTTTGCTCTGGAAAGGATCGACAGAAAGTTGTGCCATGCGGCCACCCAAAGGCGTTAGTGAGCCATCGTCATCCAGCGCCTCGAGGTAGCGCAGCTTTTCCAAGGCTGCCACAATCGCTTCTTGTGACGGAGGGTCCATAAGATTGACGCTGAAGAGATCGATCCCCATCGCCTTCAGCTGAAGCGTTACATGAAAGAGATTTGCACGCATAATGTCCGGGACTGTCTCTGGTGCCATGTCCTCACGGAACTGCAACTCGGTGTATATGCGAAAGCACTTTCCGGGACCGATACGCCCTGCACGACCCCTGCGCTGCTCTGCCTGCGCCTGCGAGATGGGAACCACTTTAAGCTGCTCCACCTCGCGCTTCGGGTTATAAAGATTCTGTTTACAATATCCGCTGTCTATGACGTAGTAAAGATTATTGATCGTGATCGACGTCTCAGCAACATTAGTGGCAAGCACAACCTTGCGACAACCAGGTGGTGTGGCTTCGAAAACGCGCGACTGAACCTCCTGCGGCATCGTAGCTGTTAGAGGTAGTACTAGCATGTCAGGGATAGGAGTATCTGAGCTCTTACGCAGAGCCTCCATCCAATGGAACAGCATCTCGCCGCCCGTCTCGATTTCTTCCTGTCCAGTAAAAAAAACCAGCACATCTCCTGGAGGCTCTTGTAAATGAATTTTCATAACCGTCTGAAGCGCAGTGCGCACATAATCAGTGGTAGGTTCAGCTATATAGTATGTGTCCACCGGAAACGTGCGCCCCTCAATGATAAAGGGTTGAACGATCCCAAAGTAGTCGCAGAATTTCTTAGTCTCCAACGTCGCTGAAGTAATCAGAACCTTGAGGTCCGTGTGTTTCTGAAGGGCATTGCGAACAATGGCAAAGAGAAGATCGGTGTTAATGGACCTTTCATGGGCCTCATCGAGAATAATCACGCTGTAGCGCGCGAAGCTGTCATCCAGAAGTGCTTCCCGCAGCAGCATACCATCCGTCATGTATTTGATCCGCGTGAGTAACGAGGTTACGTCGCGGAAGCGCACGGTGTAGCCGACCTCCTCACCAAGGCGGCAGCCGTACTCCTCGGCGACACGCGTGGCCAACGTCTCGGCCGCCACACGCCGTGGCTGTGTGCAGCAGATGATACCCTTCTTGGCGTAGCCATGCTCCGCGAGGTACTGCGGGATTTGCGTCGTCTTCCCACTGCCCGTCTCACCCACCAAGATGGTGACGCTGTGCGTGTCAACGTATTCGAGAATTTCAGCGCGTTTACGGTAGATAGGGAGCGAGCGGCGCTGCCGCTGCAAGTCCTGCGTGCTAGGTGGAATGCCGAAGTGCGGTTTGCTTCCGAAGCTGTGCCGCATCCACGGTGGTAATTTTGCTGGGAGATCCCTAGCCCGGAAGCCGCCCTCCTCGGGGACTTCATCCAGCTCTGTGTGCAGAAGATCCCGTGAGGAAAAAGTGGTGACAGTTGCCTTGCCATCAGCAGCAGCAGTGATATCTTCCGTGTCGGCCCCCGCAGTCGGAGAAACTGGGTCATCAGAAGGCTGTTGTTCCTGACGACGCTTCTCCTTTCGCGCGATCATGCGGCGGTCCATCGTAATTCGCATCTGCATCTCCGCCACACGCTCCATGTCATTGAGGCGACTGGGATCGCCCTGCGTGCTCTGGGCTATGCGGTCGATGACATTCTGTCGCTGCCAGGGTGTACGGGCCTCGCGCAGCTGTTGAGAAGGTAATAATATGCGATAATTCAGCTTCCGTCTGAAAGAGGCAAGTCCGAGATTACGCAAGAAGCGTGGTTCGGACTCATTCAGCTCGACAGCGTCATCGTCATCGTCCTCAGCACGAAGATTCAAGAGGTCAGCTTCATCGGCTAAACCGCTGCGCACGTGTTGTGCCATACGAAAGAGTTCCTCTGGTGAAACCTTCATGGCTGCCTTGCGCTCCATTGGAGAGACGTCCATGGTCTCCGCGCCTTCTCTAGATTGTTGCTTCTTCTCAGCCTCCTCCGCTGCCTTTTGAGACTCTGCAGCAAGCTGCATTGCTCCAACCACTAATGCCGTCTCGACATTAGATGGCGTCAACGTTTCGGATAGTGTCTCGTACAGTTTCCCAACTTTTTCTAAAGGGATTTCGTCTTCAATGCTTTCAGGAGCATCATCATCCACCCCATGGCCGTTAATGGCGCATGCGAGCGCGTGTACGATGGTCTCCGCTGTATCTAGAGCCTTCTCGACGGTTTGGTTGTCACTGTTGGACGAAGACAACTCGTCAACTTTAGATATATACAGTTTTAGTAGGAAGTCCACATCTTCGTAAAACGCCTCCCTTTCATCTGAGTTCGTTGGCGCCCCCAGCATATGCTCCAGCTTATTATACAATTCGTTTTTGCAGTAAATCTCCTGAAGTTTATGGAGGAAATCACGTGATTCCTGCTCCACCTTTGTAAATTCCTCCATCGGGGAAACTATTACCGTTGTGAGCAGTAGTATCAGTATGAGAATTCAGAATATATATATATATATATATATATATATATTAACTATCACTGTGATAAGAAGTGCTTTCTATAATCCCCTTTCCCCTTTTTTTGTTCCAATGCACTGACTAAGAATCCATAAATACAAAAAAACGAGGGGTGAAATCAATGAAAAAGAGGGAAAAGCGTGAAATTGAATTCTAATGCAAGCCCCAATCTCTCTTACCTCATTGGACTGCAGATTTAGGAAGGCCATTTGCAGTTAAAATTGTCGATGAAGTCCATTATAATTAATCTATATGTGTGCAACGCAACCAAATATAATAAAATTCAAGACATATAATTCCACATATAAAAATACATAATTAAGTACACTTCGTGATAAAATTTCAACTAGCTTGATAACAAAATTTGTTATATATTTCATAAATACCACCATCTTTCACTCATACAAACCAGTAAACAAAGTATAGACTAATATTCTAATAGTATTTCTAAATCAATGGGAAGTAAAGGACGATAGTCTGGACACGTAAGCTCTAACATTTAACCAATTTTGTATTTGCATAATACTAATAATAGTAATAATAATAATAATAATAACAAAGTAGTATAGTTTCGATATTATTATTCCCACGCACGCAGCTGTACATTAAAATTGCCTATGCATTACTATTTTTGTACATCTTCAAAAATATGCTTAGTCATGAAAAAAGCTCCCTGACCTCTGCAATGGCGCTTAATAAACATCACAGATTTATAAGAGCAAATCTAAAACAAGAGTTTTTTTGAGAAAGAAAATAATACAATAAGAAATTGTGTGTATAGAGCCTCATGTCATATATGCACGCGCAAGAGAAAAGTGGGATGGAGGGGATACGTGTGAACTTAAGTTTATTTATCTTTATGGAACTCTTTCATAAACTCAAAACGGCCCATTGATTAACCCGAGAGGCAGTCACTTAAAGAGCACTATAGGTAGTATTGTCTTTGTCTCATGATTAAGAAAAAAAATATCAATTCGTTAATATATATATATATATATATAGTTTTGAGCGGGAAAACTGATTAATATTCCCACACGCCACAGGCTATTTGAAATGATAATTATTTACTTGCTAATGTTCAGAAAACGTTTTCGTTACACCTTCATGCTCGGCCTCTTCTTCCAGAGTACGAGGTGCTTTCATTAGAGACGGCCGTCTCCTCTTCCGCGCCAGTGCGGCGCAATGCGACACCCTCACAAAGCCATATGGGCTCCGTCCCTCATTATTCAACTCTCCGATCTCAACCAACCGGTCAACTGTGACGACGAAAGAGAGGCCGAACACGGCGTACTCGGCATTCCACAGCTCAACTAATCGCTTGTCAGGGTTGTAGGACCGTACTAAGGCGGTACTGCTGTCCATGTTCGCTATTCCATGCGCCTTTAAGACGTTGTAATTGAGGAGGAGGACGGTTTTATTGATGTGCGTGGCTTCCCTCAACAACTCGTCTAATTCGTCATCGATGTCTAAATCGTCAATGGCCTCCACAACAACGTCGTTATCTTCAGTGTCATCATTCTCACCTTTATTTACCTCCATCGCACTGGCTTTTCGGGACTTCAGGAAAAGACTACACACCTGCGCCATTAAAGGTACGTCAACTTTTTTGTTGATCACAGACAGAGATACCTCGACATCGCGCCAAGCGAACGCCTGGCTACCACGTCGGCGCTGGTCGTTCATCGTTTTAAGGTAAGCCTCGTAGAAGATCTCCTCAGGACTGTAAAAGCAACCGATCTGAGAAAAGGCAAAGGACAGGCCTTGGAAATGAGAACTGGGGCTCACGTGAAAAGCGTTTTGTACGGGCAGTAGCTCCAGCTTGAAGTCGGCACACTGTTCTGGTTTGAAGTCGCACTGTTGACCCCGACCACGACAAACAAGAAGACAGCCACGAGCACGGTGCTTGATCGTCTGAGGCGTGTCTTCGATAGCATTGTAAAGAGTCGAAAGGTGGACTGACCAGGTACGCTCATAAACATTCGGGTTGCAGTCTGATACTACGACACCCCCTGTTGCCGCAACCATGCCAACCACAATTCCAAGGTTTCCAAAGGGATTCGAGGTACCATTCACATGGATGTAAGAGCTATCGAAGTCGACAATGAGAACTCGATTCTTCTCATCTGCAAGCGAGGTCTCAATCATGCTCCTGAACTCTTGAAGACTAAACTGTGGTTGTCCGTCTGCGCCCAAGTCACCATGCCGTACAGTGACCTCAACATCACTGTCCAACCCACTAAATCGCAGATACTGCGTCAAACACACATGCACGGTCTCCAAAGTGAAGAGTCGAATGAGCAACGAGGATACGTCAAAGGGGAGAGTATGAATTACATCGTCAAAGGTAGTAAACCATCCTAGGCGGCAGCAAGTCATAGCAATGATTGTTGGCATCAGCGGCATGCGTGGAAAGTTAAAGGTATCTACAACAGGTGTTAGATTCTGGAAGTCCCACTTGTGCTGCTGCGACAATAATTGTAAACAGGACTGCACCATCGGAGCGACCTCCCGCGGCGCCCCGACGGAGCGATTGCTCACACGGGCAGACTCTTTATAGAAGATCATATAACCATTGCCCGTCATGGCCATGTGCAGACGGTCCAGCAGACAGGTCCAGGTGCGAGAAAAGGTCTTGGGATGCGCATCGATGAGTAGGACCGTTTGGGTCTCCTGGTCGTAGCCTGCAAGCAAGCACCACTGCTGCTCTTCCGCGACGTTGAGCACATTATGTGCGACACCGGCGTTGTACATGATGACCATCACATACGCCGGGGCCTCGGGATCCTTGTTAGCATCCTTGACGTCGAGGATAATAGACTCCAAATCGAAGATCGAAATCGTTGGTACCGCGTCTTCACGAGATATCTTAGTAAGCACAGGATATAAGTCCACCCCATAGGGCCGCTTTGTGCGTTTCGTGTATTCTACGGCGTACTCATACACCTGCACCAGACTTAGACAGCCATCCAGAAACACTGTTGACGGGAACTTCATAACGCGAATGATGTCCGATACGGGAAGTCCATTGCCGTAGCCATGGCTCCCAGGACGTACACCACCCAGCAGGTGCATAGCCCAGGCCACAGCGGCGATGTGAGGGCTGATGTGATGCGAGATGATAAGCGCGTGTGTGCCGAGCTGCGTCGTACCCAGTACTTTGCCACTACACAGTTCTGGCGTCCATAGGAGCCGGATTTCGTCGCTTGTGAACTCGGGAACAGAGTCCTTCTTGAATATTCGAATGAAACCGCGCGCACGATGGCCCTCCTTGGATGTCATCATCGCCTTGAAAAGCGACGATGCCGGAACCTCCGTCAGCTTCACATGGGGAAAGTTATTGACAACTCCTTCCGCTATAGTTACCATCAATTGCACAGCGTTGCGCACATCCACTATGACAGCGTAGGCTCCAACATCCTTTCGGGAGTAGATGCGCTGGTGATGGTGCTGGTGCCGTGAGTTCCCCAGTACAGAGGTGGCAAGTGGCGAGTTAATTTCATCCTCGTCATCGTAAGCGTCTACCATCATCTCCTGCTCCAGCACGTAAGGTTCGTAGTTGACGATTCGAATGACATCAGTCTCTTCCTCACAGTCCTGTGTAATAAGTCGACTAAATTCAGGGAGCTGCATGCGGGTTTGGCGGTCACCAACTTCATTTGGCCCAAGTTCGACCTGTCCCACCGTGGGAAGCACATCAAGATGTAGAGTCTCTAAGCTGTAGATCCCCTTAAAACGGTTGTCAACGTCGAGGAACTCTCGCACGATGTCCGTCATGACCGGGAGATGCGGCGGACCACTGTGAAGAAAATGCAGTGGCACCTGCGCGGCGAAGAAGATGTCCTCGACGGTAACGCGCTGGCGGCGGTCACTGCAATCCTTACTTCCCCCAAGGAGGTAACTCAGCCCAACGGCCAGGGCACCAAAGTGACTGCACGGCATCACGTCCTTTAACGCGTCTGCATCGTCAACTTCATAGCCCTTGAATAACTTCAGGCGCGCGCGCTTGATCTCAAGCGAGTACTGTCGGCTGTGCTTTGACGGATTCCCAGTAGCACCCGTGGCTCCCGCTGCATTCATTGAATTAACTGCGCCGAAGCCATAGGCCTTAGAATCTATGGCGGTCGGTATGAGTCGCGTGCGGTTGAGACTGTTTGAAACCACAAAAGCGTCTGCTGGTGTAGAACCATTAACGGCATTACCCACGTTGTTAACGGCGTCCATAGGAAAAGAAACCAGAGATGAATGTCGACGGATATCTTGCTCTGAGGCATCTTCCTCGCGCTCGGAGACGCGAGTTGTGTCGCCATGAATACGGTCCTGATCGATAGCCCGCCTGTTGTTGGCAGAAAATGCCACCATTTCATTTAAAAACTCATCCCATTGCTGGATATGCTCCTGCAATTGCACCGATTTCCCGCTCCCCATGCTTCGCTATTGTTGTAGATTTTTCCCCTGTTTGAGGTCAATTTAATCGTATCACCTATAAATGTATAAAAAGAAATTGCTGACTCGGTTCTCTTTCGTGTTTGTTTAAGATTCTGAGTTGTGCGCAAATCACCTATTGATTGCACTGATAAATAATGAACCTTTCTTCCCTTTCGAATGGTGCATAAAAAAAATGCAGTTTCAGGGAAGGAAAGAGAATAAATTTAGCTGTTTCGTATAGTTCAGCCGCATAAAAATCTGAGGCACTTACCGAGAAATCCTTTACCTTTTAGCATTGGCGTCGTGTCTATGCCGCTTGTTGATCTAGCAGCAACCATCAAGCCTCCAAGGACCTCGGACCCATGCTGTCACCACTTACTCTTCCACACTTACCACCTGGTGGTTGTACAAACCAATAATCTAATTGAGCCCGAGCCCGGACTTATCAATGTTGCTACAATCTTTTAAAGAAAGGAATTAGAACAAGAACATCAAATGAAGATTCATCTCTTCATATTCCTTTCATCAGATTTCGTCACTCTTTTTCGCTCCGAAATTCATCACCCTTACCACTCAAAATACATTCAAAAATCTTAAAGAAGAAAGTCTAAGAACGACCCCAAGGAGATAAACTCAGAAGAAACACAACCCATTCCCACCAGCACCACATACAAGCACATACGTAACAAACGCCTAACCTGTCACCATCATGCAAGCACCGCCCTCTTACACAAAAATTAACAGAAGGAAGGGCTTTCGTTATTAGGAAAGGAGCTTAAATCTTCGACAAAACACCTAGAGGCCTATTTAGATAAATAGCGATAACTCTCAGACCGGTGCACATAGTGGAGATTGGTATGGTAAACCTAGCCCACTGGAAAGCCGGCCTTCTTTTGTAGCTAAACAGGCACCGAAACACAAATTTTTCCCCCTAAAATTACCTTCTTGAATGAAAAACTATGGAAATATAATGAAGGAAAGAATAAATGGATGCAATCACGAATCCGTAACAATAGCGAAAAAACAATAGAAAAATTCAAGAGACAGGGTTCTGAAATCCCTCCATCAGAGTCTTAGAATTTGGCACAAATGTGTTTTCTTTCTTTCACTGCTTGCTCGTAACTATGTAAACTACAATATATAATTGACAAGTTTATTCAAGCCTGCATGTTAATTTTAAATATACCCCAGAAAGGGAAATTATGCAATTCAGAAATGTACATAAACGATGTTAATAAGAAGAAGTTAGGATAAAAATTAATTTTTAATCGCACACCTCGGATATTAATTGGTTTCAGAACATGGTTGCCACCTCAGCGCACCCTATCATCCTTCGCCTCCTTCCGCCTATGTGGCTATTCTGCTTAGTAAAGCGCGTTAAATGGACACACGGGGCTGACGGTTGCGCTAAGTTTACCCATGTGCATACTTGAATTAGACATATCAAAGCCACCAATGCCCACGCATGGGACTAATCTCTTACCCTTAAGATTTGCATTCGTATCAAAAGCCAACCCAACGTATTTTCTATTCACGAAAAGTTGAATTAGCCCGGTCTCAGTATCCACGACAAATGAGAAGAGGGCCCCGCACCCCGCTATGAACATACGCCACAGCTGCTTCTTCTTCTCACCGTTCACATAGACATTCGATGTCTGCATATCTATGTAGGCTATGGTGCTTGCCTCTGGAAGTTCATGAGTATGGGTTTGGTGTAAGTTAGAATGCTCATGCTTTTTTGAGGTAGGACTGCAGACTGATTTCTTTCTATGATGAGGCACAGGCAAAACACCTAGCTCACACTCCTCAAGGGAGCGATAGTCCGGGTAGGTAGACGACGTGCAAAAACCTATCCGGCAATCCGACGTGTTAACGCGCAATTGAAACCAGTACCGGCCGGTATTAGGGCGCAGGCAGACGTCTGCGAGGACAGGACGATAAGGGAATTTGCCCCGACCGTGGTGCGTCGCAACAGGGCCACACAAGGCGTACGCGGAACAGGCGTGAGCCCATTCGAAGGTGATGGCTGTTGTGTTTTCAGGTGTCGCCGGGATATTCATCGAGGCGGAGTCGCATTCGACAGCTTCGAATCTACAATCCATCCAGCCGCTGAGAACCCGTGTCGTACAATGATTTCTATGCACTCAGGTGAATTCACAATAGTTTGTTATTAATGCTACCCCCGTGAAATGTTGGAAACTACATACAATAGCTACTCTAATAAATTTTCACATATATGTATGTGCTAATATCATGGAGTGAAATAATAACCTAATGAAGAGGGTAAAGAGGCTAATTTATAGTTGATTCATGCCACACCTTTATTATTATTCATTCTTAAGTAGCAAATACGACAACCAAACATGTCAGCAACACGTATATACGTCATTTTTTTATATATACCCCCCTTTTTTGACGAGGTACTTGAAAAAAAAATTGAAAATAGGGACCGCTTTTGAAGAAAAGAAAAATCAACGGCTGTATGCCATTTTTTCATCATTTCTACATCCAAGGATTATGTATTGTAAGGGAAGTGATACCTTTACTTCTTCTTGGTCTGCTGTTTGCCCTTCGCCTTGCCACGAATCTTCTTGTTACGGTTGCGGCGTTCCTTCACAGACTTGCGTGCCGGAAGCTTCGCCTTACCAAAACCCAGACGCGCCTTGCGGTAGTTGGGCTCGTAGCGCTTCAACGCAGCCACATCGTCGTAGATCAAGCCGAATCCAGTCGTCCGGCCTCCACCAAACTTCGTCTTGAAGCCAAAAACGGAGATTTGGTTTTCGTCGGGCACTTTGTACAGCGTAGCCAGTTTCTTGCGGATGATTTGCTTCGGCACAGTACCGCACCAGTTCGGGTGGTTCACATCAACAATGAACTGCTTGCGGCGCAGCAGCTTGTTGACCTTGAACTGGGAGGTACGGATGCTAACCTCGGCTTTCTTCTTCTGAAAGGTCATGATTCCCTATTTTCTTTAAATTTTGAAATATAAGGTGATATAAATGTATAGGGGTAAAAAAGTAAAACCATCTAGAATTCCAACCTTTAACGCACATGCCGAAATTGCCTTGTATCGAAACCAGATAGTAGCTGGTTGTATTTTTTATTGTCAACTCAGGTGTTTAGAATATTAATAAACAAAGAAAAGAAACAACAAGGAAATCACTAGCTCTGTGTTCACATGAGGATAAGGTGTCACCTTTACTTCTTCTTGGTCTGCTGTTTGCCCTTCGCCTTGCCACGAATCTTCTTGTTACGGTTGCGGCGTTCCTTCACAGACTTGCGTGCCGGAAGCTTCGCCTTACCAAAACCCAGACGCGCCTTGCGGTAGTTGGGCTCGTAGCGCTTCAACGCAGCCACATCGTCGTAGATCAAGCCGAATCCAGTCGTCCGGCCTCCACCAAACTTCGTCTTGAAGCCAAAAACGGAGATTTGGTTTTCGTCGGGCACTTTGTACAGCGTAGCCAGTTTCTTGCGGATGATTTGCTTCGGCACAGTACCGCACCAGTTCGGGTGGTTCACATCAACAATGAACTGCTTGCGGCGCAGCAGCTTGTTGACCTTGAACTGGGAGGTACGGATGCTAACCTCGGCTTTCTTCTTCTGAAAGGTCATGATTCCCTGATCGGAGAACACAAGAAATGAGGAGAAAAGAACAGTTTTAGAATAGAACACTAATCTCGCATCATGGCTTTTCTGTTTGAAGATTGTGATGTCAAACATAAGTAAGCCCCTTTACAAATATGATAGGCTCTGTTTATGTGAGAAATAAATTAATAGATGGTGTCTAAAAACTCCTTTTCAGCGCAAAAAGGAATCTTTCGATATTTATCGTACATCAGGAAGGAACCTCTTTTGTAATGTAGATGACAGTGAGAATTGTGTACATAGTTATGTTTAGAAGTCTAGAATATCACGCACCGAGTTTTCTGCGCTCACATTTGCTCCATCACACTCGTGGCTATATCCAGAGCCAATTCATCGAATGCGACCTCCAATGTACATCTCAGGAGCCCACTTGGCTGCGGGTTTCCCTCAATCCTTGGTGCCTGCTCCCCCTCCTTTTCTACGCCATCGGTTACCCCCGCGGCTCCAGTCGAAGAATCAGCGATAGGGAGCCGGGTCATCTTGTGTTGTTTAGCCAATAAGTCCCTGTAATACACCGGCTCCTCGACAAAACAAGGTTGGGTAAAGGCTGATTGAATATGGGGCTGTGCAATCACCATGTGTATCATCTCGTCCAATACATTGCAGGACACTTGAAGCTCTTCCATCGTGATTGGTCCAGAAATGTCTAATGGCTGCGAATCTGTGTAGAGATGCATGAATGGCTGGTAGACTCTTGTCTTGGCCTTCTGTTCATACAGTAACTCCCAGGAATCCACTGGCATGATACGCGCCTGGAGAAACAGTTCCAAAGTGCAGTACATCGCGGTCCCTTGCGAGCGATCGTCGAGGTCGAGCAGGTTATCTTCGTTTTGGCGTCGGGCTTCTTCTACAAGTCTGGACAGGGCACTCAGACCCATAGATTCTGGCCGGAGGGTTGTCACGGGCAAACGTGGGGACGTTGCCCCTCGTGGTTTATTCTGAAGAAAGGTGCTACGCTGGGCTGCACCTCCAGCAGCTACCTGTGTGGTGGCCGCACCAGACGCGGAAAGCCCGAGACCATCTGCTGCTATGAACTCCTCGACATCCGCCGGCGTCCGCGCCGATACAGCGGACTTTTCTAAAGTTCCTTTCGGTATCTCTGCGCTTATCGCTCGTTCGTTAGTAACCATGCACAGAATGGGCCATGAGAGCTGTTGGCTTACACTACCAGTATTGAAGGCAATCCGGCATACGACACGTCCACCGTTGGGAGGGATAATTCCCTCCTTGGGGTTTATGAAAAGGTTGTGGTTGCCATTCGTATGAGAAAGGCACCATTTGAAAGTGTAACCGTCCGTAGGGTGGTGGTTCGTCAGTGTGCAGCAGCGGCGGTAGAGCGCATGGAAAGGCACTGCACCGAAGGTCATCACTTCAGTGGAAAGGGACACTGGAGCCTCATGCAAAGGTACGTGACATGAGCGGGCGCCCTTGGAAACTGTGGCAGGTATGGAAAAAAAAGAGTTGTCAATCCACTGCCGAATTTCCCTAACAGGGGTTGTATGGGGGTGATAACCACGGCCGATCAGTGTGAGAGTGTAGCTTTCACCCGCATCGGTGTAAATGGGTACATCCATCGTATATTCGATAGCCTCAAGCGGCCTGAAATACCATGGAACTGACGCTATAGAATACGGCGCGAGCGTGCCCACTGGGGAGACGCATTGTAGAATAGGGAAGTTGTAGTTCCGTTCAGCGATAGCCCGAATGGAATCGACGCCTACAGTGTAAGTTACCTCTCGGTCAAGTGGGTTCTCCAGGATGATGGACTGCATCGGTGGTTCCATGTCGCCTAACATCACAGGCTGTAGATGATAGACAGACGAGCTGTGATGAAACATCAGACAGCTCATACCAGCCGACATAGTGCGCCCCTCAAGCAGCACCAAGGCCCTCTTCCTGTCGTCAAGTCTGAACACAGCTGGGAGGACATGTGTGCCAACCTCACAAAAGCGATAGGTTATGGTCACGACAACGATGTCGCCTACTCCAATGGTGGCGTGGCGCGGCTTGATGTCAATAAGAGAAGCATTCAGGATGTGTTGGATACCACTGAGATCTTCCTGCTCAACAAACCACGTTTCCTGGCTCACATCCGCCTCTGTCGGCAACAGCACTGTGAAGGAAGTTTCGCAATCCCCGGTATTCTCCAATACTAGCGAAATGCGGATTGATGGCGCGTGCTGGAAACCCACTGCGATGTTCATCGCAATAGGCGCAAGGCCGTTGATGTACTCATGAAAAGCGTAAAACGATGGATCTGCATCGCTCGGATGTACCGAGGCAGCGAGCTGAGCATTGAGGTCATTAATAGACAGGCGCCGCCATAGAGACGATCGCGGCTGAGTAAGTGAGCGGACATCAGCAACCTGCACCGCTGAGCGCCTGGTACGGACTGTCAATTTACAGTGTGGATGACCCAGGACCTCCTCAAGCGTCTCAGGACTGCGTGTGCTACTAAAGTCAGCCATGCCAGCCATCATTGCATATAGAATGTACTCATAAACACCGCCACTAAGAGAGGAAGATGGTGTCACAAGGACGGTGCAATGAGCCCGCGCGGGGAGGGTACCAGTGTGGTTATAAAGCACCGGATTCGGTGACTCTTCCCCCAACCCAGCTGGGCCAGACACAACCCAAACACGTACTTCGTATGCCAACTCACACCTACCGCTATTGTAAAGCGTGAGATTCGCAGTGTTATGCTCCTCGAGGCTGTTCGGTTCGCCTCGCTCAAGGGTCATAACAGTAGGTTCGACCTCTAGTTTCCCATAGACACCTTCAGCGTTCACCTGCCATGTGATGGTGTACCCACAAAACGCTTCAGATTGGGTTTTTTCAAGAAGTGGAGGAGCCTCTTCATGGGTAATGTCGTCGGTGTCACGCAGGAGAAGCGTTACACTCCCCTTAAAGCTCGACACCGTCTCAGGCTTAAAGAAGACTGTCAGATGAGAGCGTTCCCCACCGTTTAAAAGCCCCTCCGCTGGCTCAAAGCGCAACACACCCATGAGATCAGGAGATGGTATTAAGAGGTAAGCAATGGAAAGGGAAGTTGGGTTATGCATCTGAAGCTCGTGGCGAGATTCCCCAGTCACACAGGTAGGCTTCAAGAGGAGCTGCCTACCGTCAATACTCATGGATGCCCCCGTGACGACGAGGTGAGGTACGTCCGACTCGCCTAACAGCCTCAGCTTTACCGACTGCGTTTGTCTTCCACAAAACGCGGTGAGCATGGCCTCCGCCTCGAAGTGAGCGTAACTTGTCGGATGAAAGCTGTACACAAACAGAGCACGCTGGTGAGGTTCTACCCATCCTGCAGAGGGGCTACATGCAAAGACCGCGGCAGTGTTGGGTAGAGACGGGGTATTAGAGGACCTGATTCTAGCCTTTTGCAAGATGGTACCCTCGTCCGAGATGAACATGGGCACAACACCCTCCCTCAGCTTTTCACTCACTCGATGTAACGCAGCGCCAGTGATCTCGTACGAAATAAATGTGTCAGTAAGATTCAACAGGGAGATAATCTGGTACGTTGTACCACCAACACGAGTGGCAGTAAACGTTATCATTGTACTGCTTACTTGCACGAGGGTTTCATCCTTCGTGAATTGCGGCGCGGCACTAGGATGGCACTTAAGAAAGCAAGACACAAAAAAGCAGTGTGGTGGAATAAATGTGTGCTGGTCCACGTTTCTGAAGGACCGCATTCGCGCATAGGACATGTAGCATTCTAAAACCTGTGCACACCCCGCCTCTCGCCGTGGTACCGGAATGGAAGGAACCACAGACTGATCATTACTATCTCTATCCAAACTTAGCGTGACCTGAAATGTGTATTGTTCGCCTGCTGGTATCTCCTGTTGCGTTGGGGAAACAACAAACATGGAGCCTTTGTGGACGACCCATACAGCGATAGCTGCTTCGGCAGCGTCGTTACGCACAAGGACCGTCTGGATCTGAGGTCTTTCATTAAATTCGAACGCAAGAAGTGGCTTTGATTCCATTGAAAAAGGACAGGGCAGTATGTGGTTAAGAAAACGAAGCATGTCGCCGATCGCCATGGTCCCGACCCGCCGTTGCGCAACCGCAGCGTCTCCATTCATGGAGTTGGCCTTTTCCTTGTTCAATCGCCACATCGCTTGTAGACGTTCTAATGAGATTACTGGGTCACTAGGCATCGCTCTTAAGTCAGAGAAACTGTCCTCTAATTCTCCTGAGGTGGCCCTCGCCAACATATCGAGTTCCAGAGGTGTGTACAACCCCAGGCCGTGTTTCATATACCTGAAAAAAGTTTCAACCTCTCGAAACCCAAAGAGCGGCGGACGAGTGACGGCATTGTAGGCAGAGCCGAAAAGATCGACAAAAAGGGTGCCTGAAAGCATGTTCTGCACAAAAATAAACAATCTACGGAGGTAGTTAATTGGTTCTGTTGGATAGAAACGTACCTTCACATAAACGCTCTTTCGAGGCTCGATTGCACCGCAGCTTGGTTCAACCGAAAAGGCCCCACCTGGCGTAACCCCATAAATCTGAAAATATGTAAGAAATTTACCTTTGTTTTTAAGTTGGACCACCTTAGTGGAGGTGCGTTCGTCACGGGCCGGTAACTGCTCCAAGCTGATGTCGCCAAAATCCAAATAACTTGTTGAGGCAGATACATGGGAGGTACTAAGCATACCAGTTGCACTCACATGAAGCACGTTTCCAGCCACAGCGCGAAGCTCAAACGTATTGGTGTAACGGTACGCTGCACTTCCTTTAGCTCTGTAAGTCAAAATTAGACTCTGCTTTGTATTGCACGAAATTTCAAAGTCTGCTAAGGATTCCCCAGGCGATTCCAAGGGAAATAAGGACGATGGGGAAGGCATTCGTGGCGTCTCAACATTGGGCAAACTGAGCTGAAAAGGGCATTCCACGTTGTCGTCCTCACGTCGCACCTTAACGCGGGCTGTCACAAGCGAGGGGTTATCCACAAATAGCTCGTAACTCTGAGTGCTACCGGCGGCGACCGCACCAAAATCTATGCACGCTTGGGTATGATTGATCTGATGAAACTGCGCTGTATCTGGGCACATTTTAGTTTTTACCCGGCACTTGGCAACACTGGACTCTTTGGTAAAAGAAATATGTGGGTACTTGCCCACACCTGAGAGTTCAATGACAGCCAAGGCCTCATCAATGCTGGCCAAGCGGCAAACACCCTGCGCAAAGACAGGCCGAGCATCCAATGGAGTGAAGACTATCACAGCCTTGAGAGGTTCATTGGGTTTCAGGAAACCACGCTGCGGAGTGATCAGAAAGGGTGATGGCACGTCCCAAACGAACTCTAAAGGAACCGTGCCTATATTAGTCATAGACATCCGCTCCTTCGTAGGGAACCCAACAGGGCAGAGTTGAAAATCATGCCTTTTCGGCGTGCAACGTAGCTTGGCATAGGGTATACGACCCTCTAATTTGATATTAAAGGACCCTTTTCCGTGCACTGTGACCTCAATATCATCGTGTACCTCGACTACCTCGAGAGGGCAGAAGGTTACATCTAAAGTAAAAGACACACCACTTCTCAGAGTGACAGGTTCTGGAAATGGTGTAAGAAACGTGTTCCTGTACTTAGGCAACTTGAAGCTTATGGTCTGTGAATCTCTCTCAACATTCTTGAGAATCACTTGTAGTGTGTACTGATGTCCAGGCTCCCAAATTTTCCACACTAGGAGGTCATTGCAATCAATTCCAAGCTTCTGTCGCCTTCTCTCCCGTCTAGAGCACTCCGATACGGCCATAAATTAGTATTTAAAAGCTAGACCAATACTTTTTTTTTTACCCCTTTTCGCAAAGAAAGACTAAATCAACCTAAAGCTACAACTTGGAGGATATGCATAGACCTGACTTGGCACCCTCCAAGAGAATAATTAAGAACAGTAATAAATACACATTTTGAAAGGAGATCATACCACTTACTTCAAACTGAAAAAATGTCTTACCCGTTTTGGACAAGCATAGGTCAATAAGCACACAAAAGCCACCCTTTATGCTCGTCACTTCCACCTATTGATGGAGACAAAGAAAAAATAAAGAAAGATACCGTAGCCACAGGAAAGAATAGTAGGATCCCTTTTCACTGGTACCAAATACTGAATATTTCAACATTACCTTTCCATTTTACCACGAAGAATTGTCAATGTTAAAAGAAAACACACAAAAAGGTCATCAAATAATGATAACATGCACTAGAGTCAAATTCTATAGAACAATAGTTTACAATAACGTACTTAATCCATCCAGATCACACACCAGCTTCAAGTGATCTAATTTGCCAACCACAAGGTCCTGATGTCGTCGTGAATGAAGGGAAAACAGAGCAACGCATGCGAAAAGTAGCATTCAAGCTAGTTTTGCGTAACGCATGTTGACCGGAGATGAACAAGAAAATTCAATGTTTCTAAAAGGCTCTTCATAAAAAAGTTCTTGTAAATATTTGGCCTGAGGAAAATGAAGAGAAGATTGCTGTTAAGGTCACAGGTAGAATTTAATACTAGAAACATCTACATGGCTTACTGTATACGTGTCACAGCGTCGTGTGATCAAGAAAAGCCACAGATTTAGAATCAGAATAGTATATATGTTTTGGCGAGTCCTGCTCAAATAAAATGGCTCTGCGGCGTGAATACCATCGCGGGGATTCCATATATAAGGAGTCTCCTTGCTATCTCTAGTTCAATTGCTAAAAATTTTTGTCAACCGACAATTAAAAATCAAAAGGAAGTAAAATAAAGATTAAATAAGTACATGTTCAGCTAATCAGAAAATGAGCGTAATATCGTGTTGCCTTTTCCGTCCGCTCCGAAATGCTAAACAAAAAGTACATTCATTTTTTCACTTTCAGAAGGATGAACAGTAAAACAAAAGCAGAGACCAGAATTTATGAATATAACAATTTATTTGGGTATAAGAAATAGTAAAATAAGTTTTAACATGCTAAAAAAAAAACTTACAGCTTCGTCAACTGCCACCCCCCACATCTCTGAATCAATAGCCCTTCTTGATGAAGCTGACTGAGGACAACGTCAAACGAATCCCCCATGGCCGCCATCCCACCTAGACTCAAATAAAGTGCTTCTATATGAGAACTCTTCAGTATTATGGGGTTGGTATACTCTGATCTCGACGAGACACACTCACGCCGCAGGAGCTCGACCAGCTGAAGCTTGTATGCCTTCCTGCTGGTGCGACGCCGCTTACCGAGAATAGTACCGTATGGAAGAGAAGTGCTACCCCCAACACAAGTGAACCTCTCAAGCCCGACAGCATGCGGTTGGGCACCCATACCGCCCCGAGGTCGTAGCTCTTTCCTTGGCGGAACGCCATCTAGCAAGTGTGCGAGGCTACGTAAGTGGTGAACATAAACATCCCAAACTTCCTGAACCAGATCAGTAGACCAACAGGCGCCTGCACTTCCCTGCAAGACGAGACGCGCGACAGAAAGCGCGCTGAGAACACGCAAGTGTTGCTGTAGAGAATCATCTAGTTTCCAGCTTTCGTTCAACATTGCCTCAGCACCGTCTGGTACCACACCGAGGCCCCTCTGTGAGGCTGGTATTGGCAGCAGGGAACGGGGTGCTAGGGTTGAAAACTCCAGAAGATTATGGTGTGCTTGTAAAAGCTGCAAATACGAAGCCGCGAGAGATGGCCAGTCCAACGCAGCGTATAAAGTTTTTTCGTCGGGCGCGCATCGTGCTATCTCAATAAGAGTCTCCACGTCGAGGGAAGCCCCTAGACTTGGCATTGAGGAGCCAATTCCCGTTGAGCTCCCACGATTATCACTCCCGTCAAAGGACCAGCGACTAGAAGAGGCACGTGAATTTGCACATCTCGAGGACGAGCTTCGAGCGGCGGAAGCGGCTATAACATTCTGTCCAATGGAAACGCTGTATTCAAGGTTAAGCTGTGGCGACACACGTGCCACCAGTGGGAAGCGCCGCGCCAATGGCAGCGCGAGCCGACTTTCTTCATGGATAGACGCAGTCAATTGAACTTCAGTAGAAAAGGTGGACTGTCCCAACCCCTCCAGAGCATTCACTCCTGCTACTGATCCAGCTCCCACAGTAGCCGCTACACAGCTGCCATCTTCCATAAGCTGCTCTATTATCGGCAAACAAGAAGCGCTTTGGATGGCTTCATCCAATATGAGAGCAGAGCTTTCTAGTGCAGCTCCGCACAATAACACGCCGCCGTGCATGCTTGGTAGAGATGCTCCAAACCCATATTCGGCCGTGGACCCTACCGCTCCGACGCCGCCATGCCACTGCCGGATTACCCTTGCGTATGTTTTACCGTAAAGACGGGCAATCTCTCGCAAAAGAGTGGTCTTTCCGCTTTTTGTAGGGCCCACTAGTAGCACGTTTAGAGGCCGCAGTCGTGCCGACCCCACCGTCCCACGCCGCACCGCTCGATATAGAGTATGAATAACGCTGAGAAGGAGAAGACGTTTGCAAGTGTCCTGACCAACAATACCAGGTGCCACTAGACGGCACCACTCTGTCAAACACATTTTTGCACCCGCCCTAAAACTTTCCATCGGTTGATACGCGAAAGACTTCAAAAAAGGAGCGCTAGAGAAATGACTCATCCCTGCTGTTGCAGCCCCCGGCGTGTTCGAACTAGTCCATTCAGCGGTACGAAGTATTATCGTGGCATTGTGTAGCACCACGAGTGGCTCGCCCTGTTCTGTCGTGGTAACGTACAGTAGCGCTCGGATAACGCAGCCAAGCTGGAGTTGTGGGCGCAGGTCGTCGCCATATGCCACTGCAGCACAACGTGAACCATCCTGTCGTTGCAAAACAAGAAAAAACTGCCGGGTCCACGCCGGTTGGAGTGGAAATGACTTCCCGCAGCGGCTGCATGTGCTCCCACCGTAACTTTGCGGAAGTTCGCGTATATCTGCAAAGATCGCATCTTCTTCACTCTGCCTAGATCTAGTCTGTTGAATAGCACAATCAGGGCAGGGTTGCAGCTCCCAGCCACTTTGCACAAGGTTCGTGTAATAAGGATGAAGCCGCAGGCCTATAACACGACATATTTCCACACCCAAGCTGGAATGCGACTGCTGTTCTCGCTGCAGAATGCTTTCGTAATATTCCATGAACGTGCCCCGGGCCGCAGCACCTCGGGATGGTTGACCCTGTGGCTCCGCGACAGCCCGCAGTCGCGGAGAAAGACAGGTGACTGCAAAATGCCAAGACAAGGCACGGATGAAAAAAATCAATAACGGCTCCCCATGCTGCATCGGCCACAACAACTTCGCCCAAACCTCGGTTAGGAAAGGTGGTGGTAACGGCCTCAAGTTCATGAAATGCATAAACTCGGCAGTTGATACCTGAAAGTGTGGAATACGAGTTGGGTTGAGAATCCAACTGGCAGTATCAAGCCATGACGCTACGATGTTGAACTCACTATGCGACGATGAGCTCCCATTATTCTGGTGGGAACAAATGTCCATTCATATCGGCAGTTTTACTCTGTTTAACCTATTAACTGTAACGCTAACAAAATGCGTCACTGCGATCGATCTTATGAGGGAGATAGAAAGAAAAAGGAAAAATAAAGGGGATCAAATTAATCTAAATGTAATGCTAATAAAGTTAAAGACGCATCTGATTGACCAGTCTACCTTTTATTTGGCTCTTTTCCCTCATCACAATAGGATTTAGTTTACTCTTTAAAAGCGGGTGCATAGACACACCACGCCTCCCTTTTTTTATCTATCCCCTCTTGAAATGCGCTGGTGTAAGTATGCAGATACAGCTCTCCTGCTAATTCACTTATCGCCTGGAGGTAGGCCCCGTTCTGTACGTTCAGGTCGTGTTGCTCCCGATCCCGGGCAGCCATAATCAGATCAAAGTCATAATCTTCTGTGTTTTGAGAATGATCTATAATGGAATCCATTTATTTGTACAAATGTAATATTAAGGAAATATATATATATATATTACTTTTGCTATCAATTAGAAACTATGCAAGTAGCAACGAGCCCATACACATGCAAAATAAAGATGGATGAATAAAAGTGAATCGACAATACGCATCAATAATTAGAAGTCTATTTCGCGTAACAATTCATCCCCCTTCTTTCTTAATCGGGGAAACATACATTCGATAACCTGATTCAAGAGGTGCCCAAAAAAAATTGTGGAAGTATATTCACGAATGCAAACCAATCAACAAGAACAATTGAACGTATTCTAATAAATACCTGTCTCGCTGCTTCAACAACCTCCATCACACTTTGTAGACATTAATATGCACGCACATGCCCTCCCCCTCACGTTTCCTAGGATGGCTTATTGAATCGGGGAGTCCGGGCATTAGCCCGCGAACCTGCCGAATTGAAGAAGGAGCGAGGGCCGCCTATCGTCTGAGGCCGCTGCTGACGCGCAGCCTCTCTTCGCACGTCTATACGAACAGAGTTGTGATTGGGTAAATTGCCGTCGTAGTTAAGCCAATCAAGGACATGCCGTGTACGCGACCGCAGAGTGGGCTCCACCGAAGTCGGGTCAAAGTCCCACTGCACCATGTGGCTCATGCGCTCCTCCGGGGTATCCCCAAACCACTGATAGTTAATTCGAAGATACGAGTTTTGCAGAGCTCGCTCATTGAGCAGCCTTGTCATCTCCTTGGGCTCCACAACGCTGCTACCAAGAGCCTCGCAAGCTTTGACAACGCTAGCGAGGACCGCCTCGACCCCTTGTGAGACTGTCATGCCGTCCTGCGACCTGATGGGGAGGAGCTCATGCCGACCGTCCAGGCAGTGTACTACCACCCACGCCGTCTCGCTGTACTCAAGCAGCATTTCAGTTTCAATGTAAACTTGAGGGTTGTGAAACGTAATAGGGACGAGGTAGTTGCGCGAGAATGCCTTAGCAGTATCAGCAATTTGCTTGCCGAGCTTAGTATCTTGCCGCTGGCTGTAGTACACATAAATCGACTTTGTAAAGGGGTGTACTTTGACTACACGCTCTAGAAGTAAAGCATACGGCCATACGATTTCGGTTGCTTCGTTTCCAAACTGAGATTTAGGCTTGGGTAGGCCTTTGAAAGGCTCATGGTCATCCCACGTATCGCGCATATGCAAATCCCAGCGCTTGATAAACTGATAGGCAGCCGCTTCCTTGAGCGACGTTTGACGCTTTCCAGGGCCACGATGCATACCTCGAGGCTTGCGATCAGTTGAGGTAGGAACATCCTGTATCTGTTCTAGTCCACGTAGCGGTGGCGTGAGTTTTAGATAGCGGACCCATGGTGCAACTAATGTTACTGAAGCAGCATAACCCCGCACTCTTCTCATTATTTCTCTAGTTTGCACTAGTTGCTTTGAATATTGATTGAATGAAGGAAAACGGGAAAAAATGACTGCCTCTGTTCCCGTATCAATGACTATCAAAATTATCTCAATAAACGAGTTACGATATATACATAGGTACATGTGCAAGAGAAGTTAGGTGCGTTTCTTAGATGCAAAACAACTTCAAAACATAATCCGTCAAACGCCGTAATGAATATATATATATATATATATATATAGTAACGTCCGGTAAGAGCAAGCGACCATCTCACATAAGCGTACTACTGCCGGTGTGCTTGCTGTGAGATAGAAGCACGCAACGCAGCGTTCCGCTGCAACCGTGTCCTGTTCAAGACCCGAGGACACCCATCTCGGTCTTTCTCTAGTGCTACACAATACTGGCAGTAGTAAGCCACTTCGGTTGTGTTGTTTGAACCACACATGATACACCGCTCCTCCCCTCCCCGAACGAGGCTGCAATCCTCACACAAATGAACCTCGCGCATCGTTTCTAGTGCCTCCTCGTATTGGAAATCACAAATAACACACCGACCCTCATGCAATGCGCAAACATAACCGAATGCTGCCCCCACAGGCTTGCGGCACATTTGTAGGTCCTCCTTGAAGTGACGCAACATCAAGCAAGGCTCTCTATAACAACGTATATGTATATGTATGTGTATCTGAATTGCCTTTCCAAGCCCTTAGAAAACAAAACGTTGAGAAGGGGGGGGGGGGGGGGGGGGGGGGAGGCAAACAGGAGAAATTATACGATGTGCTCTCCAAAGTATTACAACCTTCATGAGACACAGAATTGGCACCCATCAAGAACGACCATACATCCAGCATTGCGTCAACATACTACCTACCGTACAAACGCTTGTGTCAGATAAAATTACACTAAAAGGAATTAAGAGAAGGAAAATATTCCAGGCACCTTAAAAAAAGAAGAAATGTGATGAATACACTAAAAAAAAATGGCAATGTGCGTTGTCTGGATGAGAATACGCATGATGCATCAATACGCATTCCCACATTTACGAATATTAACTTTCTTTTTTAAATACAACTAGCTTGGTGTATCCCTTGTATTTCTCCTCTGAAATTCACGAAGTTCTTCATTTGAAAAGGAGCCATGATTCGCATCAGAACGAGCCCTCTTTCGTTCCGGTAACGGACGCTGCGGCTTGAGTCGCAGTGGCTCATCCTGGAACAAGTCGTCATTCCCACACAAGTCGGCACGTACACTCTCCCTGGCACATTCGTGACTGATAGCCGGTGCATCTGACACATGGGATAGTGCCTGGTACAGTTCCGAGACTTGCTGGCGGCGCTGTGTAGCCAACAACAGCTTCAGCTCTACCTCTCGTACAGCGTCTTCTAGTGCTGTAGCTGCGTTAATTTGCGGTCCTACAGGACGAGAGGCCGTGCTCAGCCGAGCATTTTCGTTTTCAGCCGCTGACATCTCCAGCACCAACGCACGGGGTTCATGCTGCGGCATTCGTCGGGACGGGAGTTCCTCGGACCCTATGATACCACTTTCATCGCTCGGAAAATGTGAAGCATTTTGGGGTGCAATAGGAGGATTGATGGTCTCACGCCGCGGCGATGGTTCTGAGTAAAGGGGCAATTCTACCGGTATGAATACACGCTGACGGCACATAGGGCAATCATTGTGCGTGTGCAACCAGTGCCGCACGCACCGGCCATGAAAAACGTGACCACAAGGCAGTTTCTTTACCTGTTCGCGATTCGAAAAGTCGTCTAGGCATATACCGCAAGCCTGCTCAACAGATGCTGGGATGTCCTGCAACCGAGTAAGGATCCGTTGGTACGCTTGCAAGTTGTCTCGTTTTCTGAGCGTGGTGAAAAACGAAATGAGGACAAGAATCTGCACCACTAGCGGCATCTCCCGTGGAGAGTACATCCAGGACAGAAATGTGGTGAACAGCATGCAGACATAGCGACAGACCAAATCGAACTCTATAGAATTAGGGTCGATCATAGTGTCCTCAAGGTCATGCGTAGTGTACCCTTTCTTCGATAACCATCGGGTAAGAAGAGGGTATCCGATGGAATGCTGAAAGCAGGTCATAAAAAATATGAAAACTTGAATGGCGTTTACTGCAGCCCTAACGGTGGATGTGTACCACATAAATATGTCACCCTGCTGCAAAGATACCTTACTGGAGTGGAGGCTGGAAGGCAAGACGTTACTTGCTGCTGTTGCTGTGGGTAAAGTGGCATAATACGCCCACTGCAGAACGTAAAAAAACAGTAAAATCACACACCACAGTGTAGTACGTAGCTTTTGGTATTTCGTGCAGTGGTTCCAGCGGCGCACCCACACACCCAGGCGACTCTTCCACACACCTAGCGCCACATTAGAAACCATTGCAGCACTCCAGTACTTCAGTGCAGATCGCGCACAAAACACGTGGACGACGGTGCTCGCTAGCATGTAACCATACTCAGCCTCGCTTTCGAAAGCATCGATGCCGTAGGTGGATGGTAATGTTCCAAACTCCATGACTATGCGCGCCACAGCCTGAGAGGTACAATACACATAGGTATTAAATAGCAACCACGAGGAGCAGAGGAATCCGTAGACTAGGAAGAAATGTGCGTTCCAATAGGTTAACAGGCAAACAGCGATGATGATCCACGCTTTATTCGCATTTACATAAATCATAGTAATCAGCATCAGATTGAGATATATATCGATTGGGCAACCCTATTAACCAATAAAGCCAGTTTGCATAATCACATTAAACGGGAAAATAAATACACTCCCTTTTAACTTGCAACTATGTGTTCTGGACAAGTGAATACTTGCAAAACAGGCAAAAGAAATGAAAGCTGCTTCATATCATGAAGTAGGAAGAAAATGTTGATCATTCGAATTTGTGTCAAACATGCACCCTTAGTCCGTCAATAGAAGACCTTGGTGTGCGCATACCTGAAATACCCTTTTTAAAGCGCGGGAATGATAAACATCTACACGAATTAGTTCTTCTTATTTGGAGCATCCTCGGAAAAGAAAACCTTATGTGATTAGTCACTACATGCTCCTTTCATTGAAATCAATTCAAAAACGCCTAAAACATTTATTCACTGTTTTCCCCCTATAATAGCCAATAGAAATATTTACCCATTAGTTTCTTAAGTTACCATTCACTTATAAAATTATAACTCATATATAATTAGTGTGCACTAAAATGGTTATATTTTAAATCCAAAAACAGACAGATGGCGTATAAAGACAATATTTCCTTTTGGATTTTCAAAGCAGAATATAAACACACAATGAAGGAAAATACTGAGGGGGGTAGAAAGTGCTGGTAAATTTTCTGTAAAAATTTGTTTCCACAGCCCCCTTTGTCCTCATTTGTTTCGTGTCATCAATCATAATGAACAGTCATATAATTGGAACAAAAATTACCCATCCTAATCAGATTCATTCTTATTTTTAGACATAAATAGCGTCGATTCGATTAGACTCGAAGACAATAATAGTAGCAAATCCACCTGTTGAAGACACATCGAATATACTGAATACGTGTGAAAGTCTTTCTAGCCTGCAAAGTATCGATTTTTTCCTTTAAAATAAAGGAGCAACATGCAAATGTACTGCATCGCCTATATATTGTTAATTAGTCTCACACTAGTAAAGAGTTCCTCGGGAAAAATTTCTCTTGAAAAATTATTTATTTTTTTTATCATAATCAAAAGAATTCCGAAAATTAGCACTCGCCAAAATGAATATTTCGCGGAAAAATAAAAAAATTACTATCCAGTGCTTTTACCACTCAAACATATATATATATATATATATATATGTATATGGGTGTGGGTGTTTATATACCCCAACACCGACCCTGGCAGGTGCTTACATAAGTACACATATAAATATATATGTTTAGGCTGCATAACTTGTCTCAAAATTAAGGGTGCCGAGCATGACTTTATATAAAATGCGTATGCACTATCTATACCAGTGATAAAGTCCTACTGTTGTCTCAAATTTGAATTTCAGTTAGCATATTCAACCGCCATCTTTGCACCTTCATCGAATCCATCAGAAGAATAAACCTTGAGACCACTCTGGGTAAGAATTTCCTTTCCGAGATTTTCGTTCGTGCCGCTAAGGCGCACGATGATTGGGACTTCGGTCTTGGCATCTTTAATGGCATTTACAATACCATTTGCAATGGTATCGCACTGCATGATCCCACCAAAGATGTTGACCAGAATGCTTTTCACATTTTTATCGCTAAGGATAATCTTAAAGGCGGTCTCGATCTGAGACGCATCGGCGCTACCACCCACATCCAGGAAGTTGGCAGGCTTACCACCGTATAAAGAGATAAGATCCATCGTGGCCATTGCAAGACCCGCACCGTTCACAAGGCAACCGACAGAGCCATCAAGAGCAATGTAGTTAAGGTCAGCCTCCCTGGCGGCTATCTCCTTTTCGTCAACTATGGATTTGTCCTCCAAGTCAAAGATTTCCTTTTGTCGGAAAGCCGCATTGTCATCAAAGCTTAGCTTTGCATCAATCTCCATGACATCGCCATTCTCCAGCTCGACAAGAGGGTTGATCTCAACCATCGTGCAATCCTTGGTTTTACCTACATTGTAGATGTTCTTAATCTGCTCTGCCATCCGCACGGCCGAATCTCCTTCAAAACCAAGCTCCTTTGCAAAGTTAACGCAGCTGTCATGATCAAGCCCTTCGAGGACATTTACCCTCATCGTCTTAATTTTTTCTGGGTTGGTCTTGGCGAGCTCCTCAATACCCATGCCACCCTCCGCACTTCCGACAAACATAGGCGAGGCGGACTTTCGGTCAAGGATCAGGGAAAGGTACAACTCACGCTTGATGCCCGAAACGGCCTCCGTGACGTAGAGGGTGTTCACAGGCTGACCCTTTGGTCCGGTTTGCTTGGTCACGAGCGTGTTGCCCAGCATCCGCTTGGCCACCTCCACCGCGGACGCGGCATTGTCGCAGACGTGCACGCCGCCCTCGAATCCGTCCACAAAGGACCCCTTGCCACGTCCACCGGCGAGAATCTGGGATTTCACGACCTTCTTGTCGGTTTTAATCTTGTTGCAGGCGGCCTCGACCTCCTCAATGGTCGTGCACGCGACACCGAACTCAACCTTGCAGCCGTGCTCCTTGAGGATCTTTTTGGATTGAAACTCATGAATGTTCAGGAAACGGTGCTGGACGTTAACCGCACGAGGGATGCAAGAACGGGCGAAACGGAACATCTTCTTTTCACTTTTTCTTAGGATACAAAAAAAAAATTGAAATTTTAGATGTTAAGATTATAGTATTAGAGTGATTAAAATGAATTAACTTTTTGGAATTCAGAGACAAGAAAAAAAGGTTGGAATATTAAGATCATTTTTTGAGTCGAAATAACAATAAATAAAAATGAACTGAAGGTGTAAACTGCTGAATACCTTCCTCACCGGAGCTATAATATACTCTTAAAGGAGCTTTTACATGTCCTATGGCGCGACAGAGACGAATCTGAAAAAGCTCTAGGTGGAAGCAGATGTCAGTTTGCATAGCATCTAGGTTTCGAAAAGAGGGCACCACAGTATTCTAGATGATCAAATAATGATACACTTTCCCAAAAGTAAAAATCAAGTGATAAATGTCATGGCAGCATCGCCTCAACACTTAAAAAAAAAAAAGATCATATGTTACACCAACCCCATAACTACTGGTTGCAAAAGTAACCATCTATTAAAGAGTTTTATTATGAAAGGAGGGATAACATTCACAAGTACCACACATAAAATGAGGATCGAGCCGCTTAAAAGGCAGGCCATTACCTTGTTGAACCAAGGTGTTCACAAAACAACCAATAGATGAGATATTCGATGCTAAAATTGAAAGCCTTGCTTGGATTGGGAACCACACGATTATATCCCTTCAATTAAGTCAGTACCTGTGTCAATTCAATGAAAACAGCAGAAGATTAAATCTAAATGAGAAAATAATTCGAATCGGATGATACTTTCTATGAATGAAAGGTTACAAAAACGGATTATCATCGTAATAATGTAAATTTGGTAGCCATTGTGCTTTTGTTCATAGGTTTTCAAATGGAAAAAAAAAAGGCGGTCACCCTAAAACTTAAAGTTTGCTATGGGGAGAAATAATCATGTAATTATTGACAACTTTCCTATACCATTCGTACGCGCACAGGAAAAGAGGACACGACAGTAACCGAACTTCGCTGGATTAAGGCTAGTGTAACTTTTCTGAATTTCAGGAGGGTTTTTTTTCTAGGGGAGGTAGGGGTCATCACAAGCGCCACAAAAACTCGTTGTTAATGCAATCTGGGGAGCTCTCTTGCATGGCGCATCTAGCACATATTTCTCCTCGAAGTCGATTTTAAGCATGTTAACGATGAATTTGCTAAATGGATCTCTATATTATACCTAATTTGCACGCCTTTGGACTCCATGGATATGCACACCGGCATACCAGTGCTGCTTAGCGCCTTTCGCTAATGCACACCACGATTTTCATCCCATCAGTTGCGGTTTATAGGTTAGATTGATATTGAAGCGCTTCCAATTGGTTTATCAGCATGAATCCTCACGGTACCCCAATTTGCTGTACCTACACTCCTCCCTAGACGCGTAAACAGCGCGCAAATTCTCAATTATGTTGATGTAAACAATGCAAGACGAGAAATTGCGTTCGACACCGCAGATTCAAAAATATGTGCAGGTGGAAATTGGGGTCACAATGTATCCTGATCACCGTTCATGGAACCTAGATAAATAGGAAACATTTTTGTATAAGAAAGGAAATTTTATCGTCTTGATGGTAACGCATAGTCTAAATATTGTGATGTCTTACAGAAAAACAAAGCTTGCAAAAGAAGTTTCCGACTCACAAAAGGTAAGAAGACTTTTCCTGACGCAGTCCAGTTAACGTTGGAAGTGGTAAGAAGTAAGGGTTTAAGGAAAGTCATGCTTTTCCCTTTGTATAGAAAGACTATTGCTGAGCTGATAGTGATATTTAGTCGATGCTTTTTTACTTATCTATTTTATTACTCGGGTCATTCTGATGATGAATCGTCATCAGTATCAGAACTTGCGCTAGTAGCACTATCCTCCTCATCTGAGAAGTCGCCACTACTATTGCTCTCGCTATTCTCAGAGCTAGATCCACTTTTAGAAGACTCCAATGAAGGACTTTTGTGGGTTGAGTCCCTTTTATAAAGAGACCTTAACTCTTCTATTGGGATTTCTTTTTCCTTCTCCAAGTCGTTTATTACTTCGCTTAATTCTTCCTTATATTTAAATTCAGCCTTTCGGATCGTAGTTTCATCGTCACGAGCTTTTTTGGTAGGAATAAAAGCCCCATCGGCATCAAATGCCAAACCACATTCCTTGGCAAATTCTATGTATCTTTTACGGAGCTCCTTTGCCAAGTTATACCACTCTGTACCTTTCTCATTAAATAATAAGGCGTTTGTGAGCATCAGCACGACATCTGTCTCCACTTCGGAATCTTGTTTATACACACCCTTCTCAATCTTTGCTTTTATGGTCGATAGATCCATTGGGTTTTTAACCACATCATAGTAATTTGGGATCTCAGTTTTGCTGACGGGGTGGTGGAACATTGATAATGTGTCAGCCTCCCATAGTTTGTTGATAAATGATATGCAATCAGCCTTGTGGAAGGACTCAAGATGCCTTTTGTTGTCTTTCATGCGAGCAATAAAGAAAAATGGCACACTATTTGCTTTGGGGTCTTGAAAGTAAAAAGTAAAGGAGAGCCCTTTGTAAGGAAATAAATGTAATACCTATTTTTAAGTGGATCCTCCTCAGTAGGTCAAACATGACATATTATCCCTCAGACTGCCGCGACGCTTACCTTTTTGTTGTCTTTGATATTTGAAAATGTTGAAATGTTACAATTTGATGACCTCTTCGTTGACCCTCACTTCCACTTTTCGCCGGGAATTGCTTCGCCCTCATTTCGGGTCAATGACCAATATTTACCTTTCATGGTCAAGTCTCTGTAAGCCTGCAGCCTACCCTTTGAAATAGAGTGCTGGTAGCCGTCTGAAACTTTGCTCAAACCACCATTCCCGAAAAAATCTAGCTGTTGATCTACAAGAGAGGCACAGGAATAATCATCCTTGCAGGACTCCGGCTCCTCCTGTGCATTTGCATAAAAACCATTGTTCATAGCTTTAAAAACTTTCTCAAGCTGAAGGCGTTCAGATTGGTGACGCTTTTGTAAAATTTCCCGCTCCGCCGCTTTTCTTTCAAACACCTCACTACACATATGCTGTACAGCACGTTCTAAGCCACATTGGAGGTTCTGAATACCCAAGGTCAGGCCTAACATTGCCGATACCGGGAACACCGGTAGTTTGACGCGCCGCTCCAATTCAGAAAGCTTCTTCTTGGTACAGATGCCTAACGAATCCTTCGCGATGTCCATCTTATTAGCAAACACCATGATGGCCCGGTTACTAAGATTGGGTAGATAGTAATCTAGCTCCATTTGCAGTAGCTCTATTACATCCCATGGATGTAAAGGAGCATCATTGCGGGCGTTGGGGTTGTAAACGTCAGACATATCTACAACAAAGGCTAGTGTTTTTGTGCGCTCAACATGCCGCAGGAACTGGTGACCAAGGCCACGATTCTCATAAGCTCCCTCAATAAGGCCAGGTACATCCACTACACGGCATGTGTTACCGTAAAGATCATGAATCAGCCCTACATATGGACGGAGTGTCGTAAAAGCATAGGGTGCAATAGTTGGCTTACTAGAGCTGATCGCCGATAGAAGAGATGATTTCCCTGCATTCGGGTAACCAATAAGGGCACAGTCTGCTAATGTCTTAAGCTCGAATTGCGCTAACATGGTATTCCCAGGAAGGCCTCTTGTCGACTCGATTGGTGAATGGTGCCATTTATTAGCAAAGGCAGCGTTGCCTTTCCCACCTTGGCCACCTTCTAGCAATGGTACCTCAACACCATCCTCATCCAAATCAAATATCACGCTATTGGTATCCACATCAATAATATTAGTTCCTACGGGAAGATCAAGCCATAGGTCCTTTCCTCTTCTACCGCGCGCCTCACGAGCGTATCCGCCACATCCAGATTCAGCTGAGAGCTGATTACCCATGGATTGGATGTGGCCTAAATCAAGAACACGACGATTACAGCGCAGCATAACATTCCCACCATTCCCGCCGTTGCCACCACCAGGCCCTGCAAACTCATTTCCATGCTCATGTGCCATTATACTAGCGCCATCACCCCCGCTCCCACTTGACAAAAGAACCTTCACGCTATCTACAAAACTAGAGCGACCCTTTATTCGTGAGATGGTTTTCGAAAGCATAATGCCCTCGTTGAATTTAAAGATGGTAAATATGGGGCGAATGAAGTAAAATGAAATGAAGATGTCACACAAAAAACGTGAACGCAAAAAAAAATGTTACTACCGAATCATTATTGAAAAGCAATTACCCTGCACACATTCCATTTCCCTGGACTGCAACCCAAAACAAGCGGAGGGAAAATAATTAATTTAACGAGAATTCATTAGTATTAACATTATTATTGACAAACATTACAAATACAACGAAGAGGCAAACACAATATCACGCTTTATCAGTTGTATGCCTTTGATAAATTTATCATGTAGCTCCATGCTACCAATCGCAGGTGACCTCGCCGCAGAGGCTAGTTGCCTCAGCATCTCCTCTAACCTCCGCATCATTCGTACAATATCTCCCTCATATGCTGTCGTCTTACTAACCAAATCTATAAATTTTGTACCTTTAGCCCATAGGTACGTCACTTCCATAAGAGAGGGCATCACCTTCTCTACTGCAGTCTTTTCTTGAGTTAAACCGCTCTCAACACACACTGTTGCGATGCGTGTGACGATCTCGTTCAACTCCTTGAGGGGCTGTTCAAATTCTTGTGGTAATGAAAAACCGTCTGGCATACGATGAACATTCACGAGGCAAGATAGCAATGCGACAATCATTTCGGTCTCCATGGAATTTAAAACCCCCTTGAAGAGGAGCTCAGTTAACAATATTTCATTCTCATCCGTCGTTGTGATTTCGCATGCTATGCGAGATTTCCTGAGAATAATGTTTTCCTTATCTATGTAATCCATTCGACGTAAGACGCGCATCATTTGTTTAAGCTCTTCCGAAAAGACAGCCTTATTCATGGTAACAAGCTCACGGTTCACCTCCTCCAGTTGGCCTTCGAGTTCAGCCTTATGCTTATAAACGTCGTACTCAGCTTTTAATTCCTCGGTGGGGTTATTATAAAGTGCGTTTCCCTCCAACTGCTTCTCGAGATTGGACACTTGGTTCAGGAGCTTCTCAAGCTGTGGGTCTTCGATACCCATTTGAGCTACCGATAACCTTGGTATTTTATCTTCTCCGAACTCGCGATGCAGTTTGGAGAGCGTCTGCACCATAAGAGCTCGACCCTGCTCAGAGTCAGGTTGAGGTGGCAAGTTAGCCTTGAGGGTGGAAAGGCATTCAATATCCGAGAAATCGAACGCCAATGTATAAAGATCAGCGGTCACCGACGTGTACTCTGTAACATGGCACGGGGTTATAGAAACCGGGTTAGAGGGATCAATTTTTTTGCAAATGACAGCCACATTAATGGTGAAAGCGCTGGGGTCCGTTAGTACTGAGCCGGGAGACTTGGCTGCGAACGAACGACACACACCCCATCCAAAACAGGTCTGGTCGGAATCTCTCACTACTCGCACGAAGCGGCCTGACTGAATCCAATTCTTGAGGTACCTAGGCTGACGAATGACATCATTGATCTCCTTTTTTCGCTTTGTGATGAGGGTGTTACACAAAGTATATTGGCGAAACACTTCTTCGTTTTGCACACGAATCTCACTAATCTCGGCCCCCAGCCGTGATTTAGTGTTCTCTAAAGCGGGCTTGTTGGAGAGTCGCTGAAACTGTGCAAAACTTCTCTTCATCATAAACTCGGGATCAACGTCTTCTACACGAAGCAGATTAAGCACCATATTGTAGGTTAGGTGAAAACTGCTTAACAAAACATCGGCCCCTCCGCCGGTGAGCTGCTTAAGAGTGTCTGGCTCGACTGCCTCATCTACCATGGCAATAACCACACCCACGCGATCCAAGCCGCGTCTGCCAGCTCGCCCAGACATTTGAATGTACTCTCCTCCCGTCAAATATCGATTTTTTTCGCCGTCAAACTTCTTTACAGAAGTAAAGACCACGGTGCGCGCTGGCATATTCAAGCCCATTGAAAAAGTCTCAGTGGAAAAGAGCACCTTGACAAGACCTGCTTGGAACAAAATTTCAACTACCTCTTTCAAAATAGGAAGTAGGCCAGAATGATGAATACCAACGCCTCTCCTGAGGAGGGGCAACAAGTGTTCAATTGCCGGAAGCTTGCGATCCTCCTCCGCCAATGACTCCATTGCATTATTAAACACCTCGGTCACTAGGGCATCCTCCTCGGTATTGTTAAAATTAAGACGAGATTGAGCAAGGGCATTGCGCTCACACTCAGATTTAGCAAATGAGAAGACGATCACTGGATACATATTTCGATCCATAACAAGCTTGACGATCTCCATGATAGGCTGTGTTCCGCTGCGGCCGCGTGTCTTGGGACTGGAGGCGGTGTGTCCGCGATCAGCGTCGCCGGTTGCAGCTCCTTGGTTCGTTGAATCGCTGCCAACGGACACCATCGCCTTGTTGAAATTGTCGTCACGAAATTTCCCTTTTTCATCTACAATAAGATAAATCCCCTCTGCTCCAGCTGGATACAGATAGTGCTGTAAAGGAACAGGCCGGTAATTCGTATGAATAACATGCACCTTTGTGTTCGGGTGAATGCTCTCTACCCAAAGCGAAAATTCACGAGCATTAGGTATGGTTGCTGATAGAAATACGTATTGACAACCTTCAGGGAGAAGAATAATGGTTTCTTCCCAAACAACTCCACGGGATTTGTCCCGCATGTAGTGCACTTCATCAAAAACCACACACCCGACCTCGCGCAGCATTTCCGTGCCACGGTACAACATGCTTCGAAGAATTTCAGTAGTCATTACAAGACAGTCCGAATCCGATTTTATGGTTGTATCTCCAGTCATGAGGCCGACTGAGTCAAATTTTTCAGAGAACTCACGAAACTTTTGATTACTCAGCGCCTTAATTGGCGAGGTGTAAATAACTCGTTTTTTTTCTCGGAGAGCCTTTGCTATGGCGTATAATGCAACAGTGGTTTTCCCGGCAGAAGTGTGCGCTGAGACTAGTACACTATCTCCATTCTCAAGTGCATCAATACTTTCCTTCTGGAAAGTGTCTAGTTCGTATGGAAATGTAATAGGCGGATCCACCTCCCGGCGCTCCTTTTTGAAGGCTGGCTCCTGCTCACTACTCACTGCGTTCATCCTTGGTGGTGTGCGAAGCCCTACAAAAACGATATAGTATTTCAAAGGGAAGAATAAATGCATAAATCATTAAAGAGCAAACAAAAAAACACTTAGTAAAATACACCCTTTGATTAACAAATATTTTTTAAAAAAATGATAACAAATTCTTAAACGTATTTTAATCTATCTATCTATATAGATAAATAGATAATTAAGTTACCAGTGGCTTCACAGCAGCCATCATGTTGCATCGCTATCTAAATCAAGACGATACAGGTAACAACTCAAGCGGTAAATGCGAGTATAAACACGAAAAACGCAGAAGAATAATATGCAAGAGAGGACATGCAAACGAAAGCCTAATCTTTGAACATTTCCTTTGCATAATCCTCAATTATTCCCTTCATAGTCTTCCAAACCTGCTTTTCAATGCATTCCTGTGCACCCTGGATCAACAAACCCACGGATTCCGGTGTGGAACGCGAGGATGTTTCTAACCAAACAATGCGGTTCACATCGTGAGATGTAACAGCGAGAGAAACCATAGGGCATTGGGACCGCATTTCTTCGCTTGTCAAGTCCACAAGCAACTTATTATCAACAATTCCTGCATTAATAGAGCACACGGTGTCTCTCATTGAAATGCCTGCATTCATAAGTGCAAGGCAAGCCGCATTAATGCAAGTGGTCTTTTCATTTCCGTTTTGTCGTAATACCTCAATGTAAATATGGATCTGCGAGCTGGGGTATTGAGACAGCAAAACTATTGAGCGTGCAACTTGCACAATTATAGTGGCTATATCATCCGCCATTTTGTTACGATATTGTGGATTGCGGCGATATTCACTAGCAAATGCTGCAATTGAAACTTCGCAGGTCAAAAGTGCCTCATCGTGTTTTGCCCCTTGCTTGTTAATACATTCTCGAGGCCCGAATACGGAGGCACAAACCCTAGCGTTTCCATGCTCCAATACACAATCACCATCGCAACTAGTCACAGTACCGAATTTGGCACTGATTGGACGTGACTCCAGCGGTCTGCGGCCATCGATGCGAAGACCTGCAGAATTGACGTACTCCCTGTTCTTTGACATCTAATTCATATAGTAAGAAAAAAAATTAGAGTAAGAAGTACCTGGAAATTCTTCATAGTGGGGGTATCAAAGCTATACGCAATCTAATAATATAGTTATACATATATATAAAGCAAAATAAATCAGATTCATTGAACATAAAAAAACGTCCATGCGATCGGTACGCAAAATAAAAAATGCAAGCTTTTAATGGAAACTAAATTATATGCAATCGTTGAATTAGGAGCTAATCCAGATTCAATAATCAGAATTTGCTCCGTACCCTTGAATTTGTTGTAATTGCGAAGCTGTCGTGGTGATATGTATTCAAATCCATACGTTCAACGCAGAGGAAGCGATATGAAATACAAATACGTTTAAATTTTTCACTCAATTAGGAAAGCAGCAAAGCGAAGATTCAAAAAGTCCTCAGCATCACTAACCCTTCCGTGAAAACTATACAACAACATTTCAATACTTTTGTTTATCCCTCCCTCGCTGTCCTTTTGTCGTTATTATGTAGAAGGTGCACGTTTCTCCGGCATAAGACCACAGCCAATGATGATAAAGTCCCATTAAATATAGCATTGATACTTCCCAGCCTTGCTAGTGTAGCGAACCCACTTGTTCGCGCTATACATCAGCATCGGTTCCTCAACTTTGAGACCTATCACCTTTAATCCCGAAATGGAACGTGATAAACATTCAAAAGCAATAGTAATGAGTGGTCTTGATACCAGCACATGAGCATTTTCTACGGTTGATGCGAACTGCTTAATCTCAGCGTAAAATGTTATTTCCTCCCCACATACCAGCGAAGATAGCTTCCATACGATGGCTCTATTAGACACCTGAAAATTGGCCTGCCCTTTTGACACCTGCACGTTAATCGTAACCGTGTTCTCAGGACATGGAACTATCACCTCGACGTTGTCAACCTTTAGATTCGGCTCTGAATCGGTTTTCAGGGAAAATTCGACTTCCGTACGTGTTTTGGAAACCTCCCTCATGTGTGATGAGACTATTCTCAAGGGGGGGGTAAAGTCCCTATTAGAGCGGTACTGCATCAAAGTGAAACTACCATCTGGTGGCACTAAACGAAGGCATTGCTCCTCATCGAGCTTGCTTAAGCGAACGCAAGTGTGGAGCAACACGTCACTCAGTATTGCCTGATTTTCTTCGGGTTTTCTTTCCAGCGGATCACTGTATATACAGGTGTTTAAAGTCAACTCACAGTTGGGCATCCCTGAAAGAAAGCTGTTCATTACTACCTTTCCCATTACATCACTTTGAAGAATATCGCCTGTAGAGGACAACAACAAATTGATGTCCTCACAAACGTTTAAAAAAACTTCATTATTCTGGTAAATTAATCCTCCCTCCCTCCAGGGGACTGGACCAGTTATCTTTCTTGTGATGCGCTCCGATACCCCTTGGTTTTTTACAACATCCCTTTTGATGCCTGACTCTGAAATAAACTCTATAAGGCACGCCTTCTCTGTGAGAAAAGGATATCCAAAATCTAAGGTTTCGTCAATAATTTCCTGAATGGCTACAAATTTACCTTTGATAATGGGCTCATTAATCGCCCCATAGTATGTTTGAATAGTTTGGAGCAAACGGATCAAGTATTGCATGTACAAAAAGCAATCATCGTTTCCATCCGCAACCATAACGACAAACATCTCGCTCAGCGCTAAGTGAATATAACAGAGGCTATCTATAATGTTAACAGGGCACCGATCAGATTTCTTGGTAGCGATAAGACTCCTTCTAAAAGTGTCCGAAAGATATCGAACGCTATGATCCGTTCGATAAAGGTGTGAGGAAACCAAGTCCCCTCGTAGGTTTAAAAACATCAAAGCAACGATCATTCGTGAATATTTTGCATGTGCTACGGGTGTAGAATGTAATAAAACTATATTTAAATTCTAATGAAGGGGAAATAGAAAAAGCGGACGTAAAAAAGTTACACTCCAGAGTGAAGGACAAGTGCATAATCGCTCTTACAGACGCATAATATAAACTTAAAGTGAATTCATCTCTTAATCATCTTGCTAACTCATGCTAATCTTTTTCTGCGACCGATTCAAATATGCTTTTCTTATATTCCGCATGTTGGTCTCTTCTTCGCTTCTTTCGTTCGAGCGCCTTCTTGTCCCTAGCTTCGTCATATACTGAAATACGCAAAATCCGTTCTTTCCCGATGGCATAATCATTTAGCGCTGTAACAGCATTAGCGGCTGATTCACATTGCTCGTATATGACTATTGCGCAGCCCCTGGTAAGGGGAGAAGAACCTATCCTTATTTGCTGTATGGCACCATATTCACCAAAAAGTTTATAAAGATACTCACCATTGAAAGCCTTCGATGGAATTCCCGTTACCAGCAGAATCCGTTCATCTGGCATGATAAATAAGGAAATCCTTCAGAAACTATATAAGGGCAAAAAATGTCAAAAACATATGGGAAGAAAAGGACAAAGTATCATCATTTTTATGTGCAGGGAAATCCCTCTGTAGTGAACCAAATATACAATCCCAAATGTGTGCATGTTCGTGTTGTAGTATTACCTTTAGCAAGACAAGACTTTGTTAAATAAAAGACAAGATTCTTCGTTTACATTTTGGGGTAAATCAGAGCGAATCATCTTCATCGCATTCGATTTGAGATATCGATGAAATGCAATGAACGTTACTTTTCAAAGCCTTACTTTCCCCTACAAAAATAATATATGGAAGAACCCTGCTTAGAAGCGTGGCTTGTGAAGAATCATGCGTCAGTAAAATAGTGGGATTTATCTGTCTTGTAAAGGCTTCATATCCCTTTGCAGTCGTGCAAAAGAGGATTTTATGCCTCTGGAGCCCCTCAATCCCTTTTAACTCCTTCAATATCTGCATTTTATCATTTTGAATCGAAATTCGGCACATTAGATAAACATCTAATGTAGATGCAAACCAAGACAATATCTCTTTCGCTTTACCATCACATACCCATTCGCCATTTGAAAAAAAAACATCCCAGGCACAGCATATTTTGCTACCTATAAAGTGCTTTTTCTTTAGTTTTGTAAGAACATCAAGGTCTACATCCTTCTTCAGTGGCTGTTGTTGTGTTGACCTTGTATCAATTCCCCGGATAGAGCGCGGGGGATGTTGTTTTCCTAATTTTTTTTTATAGACATATATGATGGTCACGGCGCCAATCACAAAAGCTAACAAAGTGGTGAACAAACCTGATGATTGCTGAAAAACAACATCAGAAAGCGGTTTGCGATGCATGTCTTCTCTTTTTACCTAAATAAGTGATAATGATAGTGATAGCAATAATAATAACAAAAAAAGAATACCCTTCTCCTATGATTGGGTAGTAATAACTTACTTTAAGCATAGAAACAGTCGTAAAACAGCGAGAAAGCGTGAATGTATTTAGAATGCAATATAAGATTGACAACAGTAAAGAAAAACAATAGCACATAAATACGTTGACAATAATGATACGTGTTTGATGTTCTTGTATGCACATGAGAAAAACTCTCGGGTAAGCTGCGAAACGATTAGGCATTAAAGATATATAACCCCCCTCGACCCTCACGTTTTAAAAAACCCTTCTCAGTGAGAACAGATATTCTCAGCCTTATGTCATTTACAGTAGGGGAAAAAACGTTCGAAAGAGAATTTGTGACTTCCTGGCAAAGAAACTCATGCTCGACCTTTTTGTGCGTTTTTAAAATACGCACAATAGCAGCATCAATACTAATGGAGCGACTAGACTCCGCGGTTTTTTTCAACGTATCCTGAGTATTGGATGCGTCTAGGTCTTTTTGTGTGCCCGAAGCTATTCGGATTTTCTGTCGCTGGGAGGAGAAGTTGTGATTAAACTCAAATGATGTCGGCGACCTTGTCACAAGCCCAACCTTCTCGAGTGCGATCACTTGAGTTTCAATGTCTGCTTTCGTAATTGAGGTTTTCTTGCAAATCTGACCGATAAAAATACTTTGATCTGTGTTAAGAGACTCAATCGTGTTGACAAAAGATGTTGGAGCAGACACGCTGTAGATTTTGCCTAAATGGTTCAGTTGAAATACAACGGTTCCATGGGATAGTTGAAACGTGAGCTTTCTTCCATTATGAAGAAGGGCATAGAACTTTTCGAAAGCCTCCATGCATATGTTCATCGGATCTGGTAGTGTCATGGAAATATTGGAGTACTGGGGCCAGAAACCGCTGGTAAGAATGGTTGCCTTAAATTGTAAAGGTAAAGTGCATTGGCTTCGCTCCATGACACGCATTAAACGGTTTTGAGTGTCGCCGCTACACTTTATATCGTTGATCATTTTCTCCATACGACTTACACTTTCAGCGTCACACTCTTGCTTCATTGCTGTAACAAAGTAAACTTCTCTCTCAAATAATTCGGGCTTTGAGTGTGCATGAAGCAGACGCCCAGCCAGATAGCTACGAAAGGAAATTTCAAAGACATCCTTATCGTTTATTAAGCGAAAAAGATGAATAGTATCTTGACAAAGCTTTTCCAAAGCTTCATCCCTAGCTGTACGAATATGGTGATCAAAATAAAGAGCCAGCATTTCAACAAAAGAATTTGTACTGTTCAGAATTTCCTTTACTGCCAACATGATATCCTTGCTGAGGTTTTCCTCAAATAAAGTCGAAAGCTCCCTGATATTTGAGAGTAGGGCCAGTAATTGACTAATAACAGATACAGGCGATAATAAATACTCGGTACTGGTCGAAAATATCGCTTTGCACATTCTTCTGGTCTCTGCCGTGCAAGCATCAAGGATGGGCTTCATACATCCCATTCGACTATACACACTAATGATCTGCTTCATAACGGAAAAGTTCCACTCATTAAGCATAGAGATAAACCCAGTTGAACTTTGAATAATGTAGTCCTGATTACCACCAACAAGAACACGGTACATAGTTGCCTCGGCCTTCTGTGCTGATGAGGAACTTATAATATTTGTCGCTTTACCTTCTTCATTAGCGGTTGCCATTGACACCCATGTAAGAAAGTCACTCACGGAATTTTCGCGGTGTTGCTTTTCTCCTTCGTGGGTGTACATCTCCTCTAAATGCTTAAGGTATGGCTCCTCGACATAAACATTATAGAAGCGCCCTCGCTCGAAACCCTCAAGCAATTTAGCAACAATTCTGAGCTGATCCCATTGAATGGGGTCACTAATAGCATGGAAAAACAATGTTTTGATGTTTTCTTCAACCGATGAATCCTCTAGAACTGTTTCACAAAAGATGGTTTCTCCTATTTCCTCTATTGTTCGCGTATAAAACATGTGAGAGTAATTCTTAAAGTAGAGCAAAAGACCGTTAAGCTGTAACAAGGCACCACTAAACTCATTCCACTGCGACACAAAGAACTCTAAATAGTTGCTTATTTTCGGCTCGTGAAGCTTATTTAGAACGACATGTGCTTGTGCCTGCAAAAGCTCTTCAATGTGGTCAAGAACATGGCACCCTAGACCTGCCTGACACAACATAAAGATGGTATGATGAATAAACTGGAAAGAGTATCTAACAGGCTTCTTTATAAAAAGACTTTGAACAACTTCTTTTATAATCTCCCATTTTCGTGTGAATTCTATTGTTTCTGATGGTCTCTTGTGGTTCATATGTATCATTGCACTTTGTGTACGAGCACTATTTTTTTATTAAACAAAGAATATTTTAAAAATTCTTGAGAAAAAAATAAAAGCTGCACGTACACCTGGAAAGTGAAAAAAAAGGTATCAGATGTAGAGCGCAGAATACATAACACTTGGAGTAAGAATAATATATTCGCCACAACTCAAATAGCTCCCAAAGCTAAATATTTTTCATGATTAAAACAAATTATCTAAAGAGGCCTCGATTATAATACTCCTGCCTTGTTGAAAAAGATTAGTTATAGACTTAGTATTAGTGATTATCAATTATTATTCGCAACAGATTGGCTCTAGTAGAAATCGGACTTGTATAGGAAAATATCTCTAGCTGGACACTGACTTCTTAACTGTGCGATAAACCCCAACAACCACAGCGTGATCCCTCTCAAAAGGCTCCAATGAGACTTGCTCCAAGGGTTTAAGCTTATCCTTCTTCATCTTATTAATCTCTGAAGCGAAAACTACAGGTGCCGCGAGAGTTGAGTCAATGCAATTAGCCTTAATCGAAATGACGTAGTGTCCACCATTTTGGAGAAAAGCCTGAGCATTCAAAGCTAGAATGCGTGCCTGATCAGGTTGCGCCACATCCATGAAAATGCAATCCACCATTGGCACCAACATCCGATACTTCATTGGATAGCGCGCATCTTCGATGATGGGAACAATGTTCGGACGACGCTTCGACATCTCAACAAGATCGCGGCCGACACGGTGAGAAAATTCAACAGCGTATACCATTCCCTCCGGACCAACCAGGTCACTTACGTGGCTAACGGTCGTCCCACTAGCGCCGCCGAGATATAGCACCTTTGAACCTGGGCCCATGTGAATGGAACTAACGCCAGCGTATATAGCAGAAGCCAATTTTGAGCGGTACGGGTTCCACAGGCGGTACTCCTTCTTCTCCTCACCTTGAGACGCCCCGAGCTCTATGCGTTTTTCACCGTAGACAGAAATCCCCGGAACCATGTTAAGGGTGCAAATGGAATCAGCCTTTCCTTTGGAGATGAAAACGCCTGGATGAAGCATATGAGGAGTCACAACAACCTTGCTACCCACATCACGGCCCCCACGACCTCCTCCGCGACCTCCTCCGCGGCCTCCCCCGCGACCTCTTCCACGGCCTCCACGATCACCTCCGCGACCTCCTCCGCGACCTCCGCCACGTCCTCCGCGATCACCTCCGCGTCCTCTAAATCCACCGCGCATATTTAAACTTTTGTTTTTGTTTTTAAAAAGACGGTGTAGTTAGATTCTTGTGTATTTTTTCAAAAAAGACTAGATAAGCAGCAATATTTATACACATATTAAATTTCCACCAATTACTAAGCATTCTCTAAATGAAATATTAATAATAATAATAATAATAATATACGTCAGCAGTAGTATTAGCATTACATTGGTGAGAAAATGATTCCTATTCCCAAAGTTTTGGGCTTATCTTTAAAATCTTTAAAAAAAATAGAATAAAAAAAATACAATTAGTATTTTCGTTTTTATTGTTGTTCTTGTTTTATTGAGAAAACGTATGTAAAATTAGACTAATCTTCGCTGTGTACCTGCTAGAGTCAACTGAACCATGTGGTTGTACCTTTTGTTTGTAAAGTTGGTGTCTTGTTTCTTCCCATCGCATCTAATCTATACACATGCCCATATCTTCAATATTTATCGTGGAGAACATTATGACTCCAACTAAATGGCATATTTTTAATAAATATGTAAAAAACTTCAAAATAGCAGACACGTATTTTGGAGTCAATAAATGTTTTTCGGCAGAAGTTTTAAAAAAAAGACCTACAAACTTTTTATTAAAGTAAGACAAAGGAAATAATTTTTACTTTGTAGTATGTGTAACCTACACATAACTCAGAATACAGCACCTTGCCAATAATAAAAAAATCAGTGATCCCTCTACGAAATATTGCGCAGTACTTCCTCCGTTTTGGGTCGCTTTTTCTTCACAGAAGTAAAATTTCCAAGACGCTTTCTACATAACTTTGACGCACGCTTCTCCTACGAATAAAAAAGAGCTCCTACACACGATTTTTGGATGGATAATAATCAACAAGATTTGCTATGATAATTCGCAGAACTCGAAGCTTTTTGTGGGGTAGAGCGTAACCATCATTTGAAGAAAACTAAAGTGACCACTGAATTATTAAGTGATCCTTATTGAAGCCTACAATGATCCCAGTGCGAGCTAGAGGGGCTGACATTTTGCCTAACTTACTTAAAAGAGGCGGGGGAAAAAAATAGCACACAAAGAGTAAAGCTGTATCAATGTAGATTTTGTAAATATCAGCGGTTTTTTTTTTAAGCAACAAAATCCTATTATATGCATATGAGTATATATAGATACATCAAAATATACACGCTATAAAACTTATTTTGCGAAATTGCTCACATGCGGAAAGACTAGAAAGATAAAATAACTTAAGCAATGAGGATAAGTTGTCTTGAATTTTTGATTTCCTATTATATTCGATATTGGTTCACCATGTTTTTAACCCTTAATGTTTGGCGCTATCCCTCAGAATATCTCCCACATTTTTCCCTTTTTGAAGCTCTAAAAGAAATTCGTTAGTTTTTTTGCCATCAAATATGCTGTATTGTCTGCGATGCTTCATCATTTGAATCCACTCCTCTCTTTTAATTTCCACACACCCTAACAAAGAATTTTTGTAATCTAACAGCATCCCAAGATCCCACACCTTGCAGCCAAGATCGTGTAAAATACAACCAGTAACTGCAAGCTGTAGCTTACCTGCACCGCTAACACAATAGGCACCCGTTGCTGAAGTATAAATGTCACCAACAATGTAGCCGATTTCTGCCGCGACTAAATCACCTTCTTTCACCTCATTGGAGCTAGAGACCGGCGACGGTCTCGAATCATTTTGGTACTTGTGTCGCCGCACGGCAATTACTACTATTTTAGACTCAAAATTTTCTTCATGAAACAGGATGTAGAAAAAGCATTTACGCAAAGCTTTGCAGAGCCAATTCTCTCCATGTTGCTGACGTATTAGGCTAAACACATCCACTAGATCCTCTTTTCTATTCACAAAAATGTCAAAACAGGGGCTACGCGAAACATCGTTCGTTGGCTTAAGGAACTTTTTAGAAATATTTAGTTTCTCTACCTGAAACACACCTTTATTGTCATCGCATAGTGGAAAATATTTAATTCCATTTCTTATTAGAAAAGCCTTCGCCGTTGCACAGACCAAGCGTACTTGGTGTAACTTGGGTGAAAAGAGAAAATTATCGCCGCCTATGTTTATTGTCAGTGGAAAAATACCTCTAACGATGCAAGCATCAACTAATTTCGGATCAAACAGTTGTGAAAATGCAAATTCTTTCCCATTAGTCAGTCTTTGGGGAAGCGTGTCAAGATCATCAATACAATTTACTGGTGGAAACGAAACTGATAAATATTCAATGCCCTCTCTTCTCAATAATAGTTGAGTTCTCGAATCATTCCCGCGTTCTACCTCTTCAAGCTCTTTTTGTATAATATTCCTTGCATCACTATGAGAATTAAAATGATCCACAATAAATTTAAAACCCATTTTAAGTGTTTAATGAGCCTTTGAATAGAAGATAAATTAGTTTCGTAAATTTTTCTAATTTCGTTTAAATAATAAACGTATTAAATAATAGTAATAATAATAAGCTTTGATAAAAATATATAAATAATGCTTTAAAAATAATCTTAAAACTTCGAAAAAAAATACTGACCGCTATCACGTTTAAGAAAAAAATGCATACGCTTCTATCATACACATATACGACACCATGAAGAAATCCCGTTAAATTTACCAGAGAATAATGGCTGGAAATTGAAACTAATTCTTTTTTGACGCATACACGGATTCCACATGCTGAGACCGAGTCCAGATAGAACCTCACTTAATTTCAAAGAAAGAAGGAAAACCGATGTGACGAAAAAAACTTGCAAACTCCCCGGCACCCTAACTAGGTGATTTAAAAAAAATGGCATCCCATTTTAATCGAAAAATTATACCCGCTTCGAATCCCACGAAATTTGTTTTATTAGCCTGGTCAACCACCAAAAGGCGTAAAACGCCCACTCGAAAAGGGATCGGAAGCCCGGTGGTCGACAGCCCCCTTCGGTGGTGGTGGGGGGGGACTTGGGTGAAGAGGGCCCCTTGAACGCGGATCCAGCCGATTAGCGGGGCGCATTATAGGTTATTACAGTAAAACTAACCAACAGTAATATAAATATTTCCCCATCGTGGAAGCCCCATTCAGTATTACCAAAATTATTATTATTATTTAAGGCGCCGCAAAAAGGGACGACGCGCTGGCCCATAATGACACCAGGCCCCGCCGCGCTAAAAAAAAAAAACGGCTACATCCATGAACAATTTGTTTCACCTTATTTTTAATTCCCTGTACGACCCATACCGTTTTTCAGGGCGTGGCACACCAATACCTTTAGAAGGGGAAAGGGCGTGGAGACCGGGAAATGAAGGGAGTTTTAAGGAACGGATATGCCAACAACTGACCACCCATACCCTCTTTTTGGGATAGCCACTCGCCTAAAATGCGTCTCTGGCTTTCAAATATTTCCTATTGTTTTCTTCTAAATTGGGAAACAAAACGCGCCCCACATAGCGCAGAAGGCGTTTTAACACGCTCGCCTTGCGGAACCATTTTTTGGAAATAGGCATGTGGTTTTGGATTTGGAAATAACCTCGGATCCCCCCCCATAAACCCATTTATCCAAGAATCAATGGCTTTATTCTTGCGCGTATATGGAAACACTCCGCCCCTCTTCCCTAAGCCAAAACCAAAATAAACACCACACAATGTCTTTTTTCTACGGTCAGCCATCCGCCATATATGAATATAATTCTTGTTGGTTGTAATTTGATACATCCCCCCCTTTGGGTGGAGACCATGTGTAAACATATAAAATTCATGTTTTTTAAAGACCCATTGTCAATTTAAATCTTCCAAGGGGATACCCCCCCCCCTCAGCGTTTTTTTTTTGAGTGGTAAAACTTCCAGAAGGCAATGTTAAATATGAATTAGTTCATTTAAACTACATACGATATATTTATAAGAAACACAATTAAATAAAGTAAACCCGACATTTTTATTTGGCATTGATGATGTCAGACGCATTGGCTCCTCGGGGAAAGCCCCCCACACACGTATGACGTTGGTTCGGAAGTAAAATTGAAAAACAGGTATAAAAAGTACGTCCGCCCTGTACTAAAAAATATTGTATCTTAAAATTATATTTATTTATATTTATTAGATGTAAAAGGGCGTTTTTGATTGAATATGGGTTCGATATCCCCCGCGAGAAGTGATTGGGGAAAATTCGGAGATGAAAAAAACTAGAATCTGCGCTCGCAAATGGGAATTCGTAATGTGGAAGTTTTATCCTGATTATTAATAGAAGGTTTTATCTTTTAATAGGCATTTATATAAAAAATCACTACCACATGCCTATTCACTATAAGCGTGGATTGCAGTGGGCGCGTTTTTTTATTCAGAAATATCCCACGAACATATGCATCGCCACGGCCCACCCCACCAGCGGAAATATTAACGCAAGCGGCAAATGATTGTAAATTGTTATAGCAAATAATCCTATTCCATTATTATTATTTCTATTTTTATTTTTATAAATTTTGATATTTGTCCATCAATACTTGTTTAGCATGGGGGAGGCTGAAACCCGTGGGTGCATAGCATGGCTCTGAACAATAAAATGATATTCTGTTTTTTAATAAGAATTTTATATTATAATGTTCTCTTATTATTTAATAATAATTGAAAAAAATTATAATTTATGTTTTTATGCATTAAAGTGCCATTTCTGTGATGGTTTATATTTTACCAAACCATTCGACATAAAATTAGTGTTTTCCCATCCAATTGGCGTCAGTTCAAATTAAAGTTGAATTTTGGATTTACAAAGGGTACCTTTTTGCTTTTAAGTGTACAAAAAAGGCGAATATAGATTAAATATTATTGATTACGATATTTGTGTTTAAATCATTTTCTAATCCAAGATAGTTTAGCATATATTAATAAATAGCGATTATAATAATCCCCCGGCGCCCACCCCAACACTCCCCAATCCGAGGCATGACCTCACAATTAATATACTGGATCTAAGTATTTTACGGAAGAATAAAGTGTGAGATAGATTGTACATAAACCCATATTTCAATAATAAATCGTTTAAGCCCATTTTTTGATAGTAGGATGACTGGCATGGGCAAATGGAGGGGGGGGGGGGAGGAATGGCCCACACGTTCTTAGGAAATGCGCATACTTTTATCAGGAAGACGTGGCGACCAAATTTATGAATACATGTAAAATTATTTAGCATATTAATTCCGTAAAAATATGAAATTTCATGTTTTATTTGTATTTTATGTTGAATATTCTAAGGGTGACCGGCGGGTTCCACAACTTTACGATAGCGCTACTCAAACTCATACTCATCATACCATTCATATATTTTAAAGTTTTTGTCATGATATATATATATATATATATATATATATATATATATAATAATATTAATAATAAAATGTAGAACATTTAATTATTATTTTCACATGAATTCCCGGTGGATGGGGCTTTATATTGCCAGTGCGCCGGGCATTGTGTTTGGGAAAGGAATCCCATCAAAAGGACACAGGGCCCATATGAAAATAAAATAAAATTCCAATTAAAGGCGTATAATTTGAAGTATAACAACTTAAGTGCGCTCTTTTCCAAAGATACCCATTTTTTCTGAAGAGTGTCATATTCATTTGATAGTGTAGATCTCTTTTGTGGTGGCGCTGGGAGGGGGGGGATGATTAAGCAAGGGGTTTGGAATAGGTAAAGGAATAATACCGACAATATAAAAATAAGTTGATGAAAATATGCTTAAATCTGACTGAAACAATGGTGTTAAAGCGAAAAACCGAAAATTGACATAAAGAATCTTCGGTCGAATGATTTAAAAGGGTTGGGATCTAATGGTAAATAAAATTTCATCGGCAGAATATTATATAAAAAACTCAGCAAGTACAGGAAAAAAAAATTCACGGAATTCATATACTTATACATGTAAATAATGTCTTATAGCAGCATATTCCCGCCAAGGATGGCTTAGTTTCACTTCGAATCCTTCTAGAACTATTTCAACCGAATGGCTGCGTGTGTGGGTGGGGGGGGG
>MJCC01000030.1:0-67323 GCA_001766655.1 Phytomonas francai
GCGCGGCGCGCGGGAGCTCGGGCTTTGGGTCAGCGCGTTGAGCTGGAGCTGCGTGGTCCGGAGGCGCCTGCCCCTCGGCTCGTGGGTCGTAAAGACGTTCCCGCGGCGCCCCCGCGGGCTGCGGCCGTCCGGTGGGCGCCGTTCGTGTCGCGCCGTCCTTTTAGCAGCCGCCACGCTTATTGTGTCCTATTAAATTCAGTGATGGGTACCTTAGGGTGTTCATGGGGGCTACCACCTCTCACATGCTGCGTTTTTGCGTGTCTCTTTAAATCAAGTAGGCGCTGTCACGATGCACGCATTCACGCGGCCTGCGTCGTTGGCCCACTAAGCCGTGCACTATTGCTCTCACAAAGAGCGCACGGTCTCCAGGCTGACCTCGTCTTCCATGCTGTCCGTACTTCCCATCTCGTCCTCGATCTCTTCATAGAGTTACTGCTCGCACACTGCCTCTGGCTGTGGCAGGTTCATCATGTTGCCGAAGTGGTCCAAGCTGAGCTTGTTACGTGGCAAGTCAAGCGCCTCGTGACCATCCGCGTCCTATCTATCCCCCTTTACCCCCTTTGCACCCCAATTACCTCCTTTTCATGTATGCATGTGGAATTAATATATCTTTAGACGTAGAAATTGTCTGAGGGCGTGGAGAATGTGATCTTGTCTGCACATGTCGTGTTTCCTTAGTCTCGTCAGCACTGGCCTGTGCAAGATGTCGCTCGCCGAAAATGATGTGGATTCCTAATCGGTGTGCAAGTCCAAAAAATAAGTAAGACTGGACGGACATTAGCCATGGATTTCTTCCATTCACAACTGCCAATGATGCGCTTCCTTATCCTTTTTTCCCTCTATACTCCCCCTCCCCGCCCCCCATTCCTATTTTTCTTTCTGGAGTGAACCATTCACTAGCAAATCAAAATAGTAAATATCAGGCTTCCTTTTCATCTGAATGCTAATAATCACTAGTTTTTGATTTAGTATACTTATGTTTTATACGCGTATGTATTTTTTTTTGTGCAATTAATTCCTGTTAGATTTTTACATTAAAGGCATTGCATCTGTGTTATCGGAAATCGTTCCCACAGAGAAAAAATAATGATAAGATTGGCAGGGGGTTCGACACAGGTGCTATACCAGATAGGAAATGGAAGGCCTTCCCGGATCTCGAATGTAAAAAGCTCATGTGATTCTTTCATTTTTTCTGAGTTATGAAACCAAATTTATTTTATATAATATATTTTTTATACCCTTTTCGGAGAAATATGTATGTTGAATGGACGTTTATGCACTATGAGGCATTATTCTACAGGGATCGCGAATGGAGTATGTACTATAGAGGATATCTCGAAACGACCCTGGACCCCCCCTCCCCCCCCCCTATATATATATATATATATATATATATATATATAACCTTGCATTGAAATTGAGTCATGAGGTTGATTCTGGTTCTTCTCTCTCGCACTCTATTACCAGTACCTCAGCTGTTTATTAGTATTATGATTAGTATTCATAAAGCGTTCATACGTATTTAAATTCTGTATGTGGATAACTTGTTGAGTGTAGAATATATGGTAGAATAAATACTGGCGAGGAAGCTTTGATAGATATAAAAAGAAATAAGTGTACATGCGTGTAAACTATCACATTCTATTTGGACGAATATACTTTTACTTCTAATTTGAGTTAGTTTAACGGAGAGTTTTTTGTTGTTATTACTAACTGAAGAGCACATTATTAAGTTGAAGGATTGGTGTTTTGGAATTATAGGTGTAAGCTCAAATTCGACGGGCATTATGCTACCTGGACATACTGAAAATACTGTACGCAATCATGCCAGCCCTTCTCTGAATCGTGTTAATCGTAAGCGACCGCGGCCTGTGGTTCTTTCCAATCCTGTGGAGAGACAGTTATACCATCTAATAATTCAGCAACTACACCATGACGGGTTTATGGCTGCGGCATCTGCAGTATCAGATGCTACGGGTACTATTGTGGCAAACATCGATCAAGATGGGGAGCGGCTTAGGTCATTAGTTGCTAAAGGTCTCAGTACTGAGCTGACTCAACACCGTGATATACGGTGCTTTGCATTAGAGCAGGTAGTAGAGAGGTATATCAGTGCTTCCAAGGTCTATGCACCATTGCAGCTTTCCCAGAGCTGGTTGCTCGGCCGTCGTTGTTTCAAAATGCAGAATCGCTTCACGTCTTCCTCTGTTAGTAGTGTGCTTCGTGATATTTCTTTTTCGCCTGACGGATCGTTAGTGGCCTGTTGTGGGACTAATGGTCTAGCAGCGATCTTTTCTTTGATGACTATTGAAGATTTGATCTCATTTGATGACGTCAGAGCTTCTAATAATATTAGAAGTCTTAATGGCAATGGTAAAAATACCAATGGTGTGCGCAGTATAAATGAGATTACAGAACTTGCGATAGCTCGACGATTCCGGGACCATGCACAGCACTCTGTTGAGGTTATCCGCTTTCATCCAACACGTCCTTTACTCCTTACAGGTGGCCGCGGTGGGGGGATATGCCTGCGCAGCTATGAATTCCCTAACTCGAGCGTTCAGCTCCAAATCTACGATAACTTTCCAGTCCGTGGTTCTAGTTTTCACCCGAGCGGCGAGTACGCCGTAGTTGCCACAGATCATCCGGTTCCACGGCTGACAAACCTGCGCACTGGTAAGGTTCTTAGTCCACCTGGCAGTGTTAAGCATTCAGTAGCATCCAGTGCGATACCTACGGCTTCAGAGAGTCTTATTGAGACATCGAGCACACTTGTAACAGTAACTTCACATAGTGCGGGTCTTACATCGGCTTCTTTTTCCCCTGATGGCCGGACTCTCGTAACAACAAGCTTGGATGGCTCTTGGATATTGTACGATGGTGTTAGTGGGCGTGCTTTGTATAAGGCGGAGGCGGCCCACAGTGCAGTTCCTGTTACAAGTGCAGTCTATAGTCGCACCGGGAATGTACTCTTAACATCTGGCATGGATTCAACTGCAAGGCTATGGGACTTACGTCGTCTCAACACCAGCTACACACCGATTGCGACCTCTCCATCGGTACGGGGTGCCGCACGAGACAGCCCTGAGTTAATGTCCTTCGGTGATCCGTCTAAATGTAACCATCGAAGCATAAAGGCTATTTTCTCGCATGACGAAAGCCACATTCTTTGTCAGGACAATACTCTTCTTGTCGTGCAAGGATACTGTGTTTATAGTGGAGACAGCTCATATGTGTTGGCAACTCAGCCATCTTTTATGCAGCGTGCGTTGGCATGCAGTCCCTTTTCTAACATAATTGTGACTGGAGCTGACGATTGCAAGCTGCGTTTATGGACCTCTTCATGGCTTCCTTCTTAGTAATTTTTGTATATTTAACCCGAAAGTGTAAAAGTAAGACAATATCTTGATACAGTTATATATGCAGAGCCTAGGAAGTTATAAGACCTGGCCCCATATGTTTTCATTTTGTTTGAATTATCATTTGCCAACTAGTATAAAAACTTAACATTCCCCTTTTTTATTTTTTAAAGTTTTATTGCAAAAAAATATTAAATATTATTTTATTCATCTTGTAGGATAGAAATACGCCTCCCATAGCGTTCATTAGATTTGATCTATAACACTCAGCAGGGCAATTTGCATTGCCATGCTGTCATCATCCAGGGCTTTCATCCTGTGGCTTCTGACAGCGACGCTTTTCTTGATTTATCAACCTATTTCCGTAGCTTCTAATCACCCGATAACTCCCGTAAAATTGTCATCTCTTAATGTTTCAACTTCAGTAAAATATTATACAGAGGGATATGTTTATTGTGGTCATGGGGAACAGATATGCCCCTTCTCCGCACCTATCTGCTGCGGCTCGGGGTCTAACTATTACTGTGTGCCCGCTGGCAGCTCCTGCTGTGGAGTCGCTAGCACGTCAACAAACTGTGGAGCGGGCGAGCAGTGCTGTTCCAGTTCATACAACAGTATTTGCTGTCCAAAAGGAACAAGTTGCCATCTGAACAGGATGGGTATTCCTTCATGTCAGTTTGATGAGTGTTCGTTATATACAACTGTAGATGAGTGCCTTGATGAGAAGAATTCTAAATGTGGTTGGTGCTGTGAGGAGCATCGATGCATTCCACAATCGGATGATCGCTGCCCCACCACTCCAATTACCGGAAATCAACATTGTCCTTCTTATTGCCATCATGCAAATACTTGTGCACTATGCTTAAACCGCAAGCATGCACACCAGAATAAGAAGCCTTTCTCTTACATCGACTCTGGCGTTGATGCGCAATTATCTCAGCAAGTAGGTTATATGGATGAAGATGAGAAGTGTGTATGGTGTTGTGCAACTATGTTGTGCATGCCCGTTAAGAATTTAGAGACATGCACGAACGAGCAATTTCTTACTGATCCCGACCGCTGTGCAGATTGTATGCATAATGGTAGTGGTGTCCAGGAAGGTATAGATGATGTGCTTGCTCTTTATACTCTTCTTGGCTCGATTCTTTTTATTGTTGGAATTATTTTCTTTATGAGCTGTATTCGTATTGTAGTAGAGGTCTTATTAGAAGAGCGAAGCGAGGAGCCGTCTACAAATGGGCAGAATAAAATTCGGCGCTATGGATTTAAAATTAGTGATGCTATACCTAGCAATCCTATCGTCCGAAAGTTCCGTCATTTGTTAACTGAAACAGGGAGCACTGAAAGCGCCCTAACTGTTTTCACGAAGGAACAAGAGGTTGAATCTAAGGATGTAGTGGTGTGCCATCGTTGTAATCAGCACATTCACTTAAAATTTTTGAAAAGCCGCATAATGCCCATGCCATCGCAATCGCCTTCCTTGAATCCCCACCATACTTCTCAGGAGCCCGTAAAACTTACGAAAGCAGCGCTTTCAGAAAATGCCACTTCCATTTTCAATGACTGTTCGACTCCCTCTGATGATCCAGCTGTTATTTTGTTACCTTGCAAGCATTGTGCGTGCTATGCATGTTTAGGCATTTCAGCAGGATCCTTGAAGAGACAAACCGACCAGCCACCATCCAGAAACTCAGCAAATGAACTAGCGATGCCGCCGACCATGATATCATTTGTCTCTCAAACAGCAGAGGACGGCGTCTCCAGTTCTATACGTTTGCAAGAGGTCCCAAAGGAAGAAGAAGAAGGCAGTATCAGCATGCAAACACAGACAAACATGTCTGAGGCAAATACTACTACAGGTTTGGAGGGACTAGAAGTATCTGTATGCGCACAAAAACAGACTGCGCCGGCCGATGATCAGACTGAGCTTATCCTTGAGGAGGCTATTTCCAAATACTTTAGTAAAGGCAAATGCACTGCATGTGGTCAGAGGATATCCGAATACTTATTGACATCCAAAGTTCGGCTGATATAAAGAATATATCATTTCATTGAACAATCTTACCTTGTATTTGCCTATTATTGCTTCAATTTATTTATTTTATTTTTAATACTCTTGAAGTTTATCTCTCTCTCTCTCTCTTTTAACACATATATATACATCTATATGTATAATGCTCTTATTGTATTTCATGAAAGGTAACTCACTAAACGAAGAGAAATAATATCTAAAATATAATAGTCTTATGATCCTTTTGTCTGCTTAATATTTTCCCCCCATTGACATGCTTTCTGGCTGTTTTGCATTCCTCTAGCAATTTATTCTAGGAGGTTTCTATAAAAGAAATACATAAATTCTATAAAGATAAAACCCCTTACTGAGATATTCTTTATAATTTCTTAAAAGCTTATTCTAAATAGGTAAATATGAATAATATATATATATATAATATGTAGGTAGGCTTCCGATAAGTTTTTTTTGTTTCGAAAGTTGTCGTTTTATCTCATTAAGAATCCGTTAGTAACTAATATATTCTTAAGCACTATTGTTAGCTTTTATGGTGATTCCATTTGCCAGTTTGTCTATGAGCCCTGTGCAGAATCTTGGCCATCCATTACATACGATTCCCTTCCAGTAGAGAGTTTACAGTTACCTTTTCTGGTAACGATATCCTCCATTCCTGTGTATCTGCGATCAAAATGCTACCCATACTCCCAAAACAAGGGTGATATTCAATATGATAATGAGCCCGTGTCGGTGCTTCTTGATTTTCGGCGAAGCATGATTTTATCTAGTCTTGCTTTTATCTTTGGATTGAGATACTCCCTGATGGTACTTCGAGTGCTAGATCGCCTGATTCCGCCAAAGAATATTTCCAAAAAGGCAGCACTAGGTAAAGGTTTCCTGAACTGGATTTTTTTCACAATTTATCAACCCCATTTTCCTGATTCACTTATCTCTACTGAACCACTTTTTTTATATACCGTGACGGGAGAGATTGCAGGCGTTGGTTGAACAATATGACAGAGCCAAAGCTCGCAGAGAGACAGCAATACATGGGACAAGGGGATTCCTTGGTTTACAAAATGGGACGCTACTACTGCATTACAGAGAATAAATCCTTCAATATACAGGAGTATATGAAATGCGTACTGCTGGATATTAGAAATAGTTTCGCAAAAGACTTTATTGATATCACTCATTAAGGTTTTTTTTTGGGGGGTCTAAATTGGCTCCCATTGTTTTACTATATACCATGTCATTTTAGAATAGCTTACGCATCCTGCATGTAATTGGTTTGGATTGGCTTTGTTTCATTTATTTTGTATCGTGGATAGGGTATAAATCGGAAGAGGACAACAACAATAGACACACTAAAACTAAGTAATAAGACAAAATGATATTTGCAGCACTTATAGAGCTTTCAGTCTTTTTTTATTATTCACTTTTACCGTAGGAGAGTGAAATTATAGGAAGCCATTGATCTCGTCAACAGTGAAAGTGTACAACTTGTTTTCCCTTTTCTTTTTTCATTTTTTTTTTTCGTGAAGCTTAAGTTTATTTTTACCTGCTTTTTGTTTTGTTTAAATTTTAGTACCAATAGGTTTTGCTTACATTTTACGATAGGAAAATATGGGCTTAATATGCATAATCAATCGTTTTATGATTTTTCTATTTTATTTGAAGCCAAGGTCTTGAATAAATGCCATTGATTTATATACTACGGAATGATGAAGTGATAGGAAAGGGTTAGTTTAATGAGATGTACATGTTTTCTTTATATTTATGATATCTTTAATTTAGCGGTTGTTGAGATAAAAGGAACTAACCTATATATTTATAGAACGGAGCGGAGAACCTTTCATGATAATTCATTTCGACTGTACAATTAAAGTCACACTAAGTACATTTCTGTTTGTTTATGATTGACATAGAGATGTACTTAGAATTGATCTATTGTCATCAATAAATGGGAATCGTAACCTTTTTATATTCCATACAATATCTATAACTACTAGACATAATGCTAGGGTGTTGGGTTCTCGTAGCGTGCGACTGTGTCCCAATAAAGTGATGGGGATCAATTTTTCAAAAAATTGGCTCATATTTCTTATGCCTTCATATGTGAAGTGTGTGTTATCCTTTTTTTCATCTCCTTACTTATATATTCGGAAAGAAATATTGGCGCGCCGTATACACAAAACACGAAAAAAGTCCACATTAGTAGAATATAGGATACTTCCATCATACCTTCGTCCAACACGTTTACTCGAGTCCACTTTATCTTCAAGCCAGAGGAAATTTACACGGTATTGTGACAGTAGGCTATCGTGCGGGGTTGAATGCTAAAGCGGTGTGGTTCTGGCCTATTCAAGGTCACTCGAGCTGCCTTGCAGGGCTGGGGGGGCGCCGGTACCGGCGGCGGGGCTGGCTGGGGCGACGATGCCCCGACCCCCTCTCGGGGAGGTTGGGATGGGTCTGGGCAATGGGATGCTGCTGACATTGGCTGGAGGGGGGCTCCTAGTGGTGCGAGACAGTCCTCCGCCACGGGCGGATTCCGTCGTGTGCGTGCCCCCGGGCGGGGTCGTGACGCAGCTGGCGGTGGATACAACACAGGAGTTTGGGGAAAACCACGGGGCGATGATGAGGATGCATGGCATGCTGCCCCGCCTAGTTTCACACCACCTGTGCGTCGTGTTGATCCGCTGACTCTCACTGCCGTAGAGGTGGAAATCGACGGTATCAAGAAATTAGTGGGTCAGCGTGTTCAGGTGACTGGGCTGGCGGATGGTACATCGTGGCAGACCCTTAAAGATCATTTTCGCCAAGCAGGCGAGGTTGTTTTCTGCAGACTTTTCTCAAACGGGCGCGCGATGGTGGAATTTAGCACACCTGAGGATGCTGCACGTGCAATAACGGAATTGCAAGCTTCTGAGTTGGAAGGTGTTACATTATTTATGCGAGAAGACCGTGAGGATGTTGTGCTCATGAACACGCGACGGAAAATACGTGAGGCCCGCGATGCACAGCTAAGGGCACGGAAGGAGGAAGCGAAACAACTCAAGAGAGAACAAGCGATTGTGGAAGGAGATCGGCCCTCAGAATCCTTAGATAGTGAGGGCAGTATGTCAAAGGCTGTAAACCCATAACTATGCTGACGGTAGTATTCATCAATTTACTTTTTATCAATACTTTTCCTCTTTCAAGAACCTTCACATCTTATTAGTTTAGGCTGAGTGTAGAGTTATTCTGATCGAGATGAAGTGACATGAAATGGTTGAATCCCTTTTTTTCTTTACATACATGTGGAATGGAAGATGGAGACAGAGTAATAGATTTCTATCATAATTCACTTTTTGATTCCATTATTATTATTTACTGACACCTATTACAAATTGTTTGTTAATCTATGGTAATTATATCTATTCTTCTACCTCCAATATGCATTGGTTTTTGTCACAAAATGGATTAGTGTTTGCATATATCTATCTTCTGTTCGTGTCCATTTGATGCCAATGAGTAGTAGCTCAGCTCTTATTAGTTTTTCGTTAAATCGAAGGCAAATCGAAAAACTTGTGGTTTGTATAGGGTATTTGAGTGCTTCAGAATCTACGTGCCGTGGCGCACTTGCGACTCGTGTGACAAGCTTGTTGCTTAGTAACTGCCGGCCTGCTCCCAACGACATTCATGATCCAGATCGCACCAGACTACACGCTCGCGACGCTCGTGGAGCCTTACGAAGGTGTTACAATGCGTACACTAACACTGTTGGTATGAGGGGAGGTCGAGACAAAAAAAGGCGCCTTCACTCTATTGCCTTGCGTTTTCCACAAACATGGGATTCAGAGCCAGTTCCAGACTTCATGGGTCTTTGGTGTGATCGCCTGTTGTTTGGGGATCTGAATCGACCCCATCGTGTCGCAGTGCTAGAGCCGCGTGTACCTGTTCAGTTTCAAGGAGAGGCCGTGGCGCGTGTATTGCAAAGCCATCGCCACTTACAGCAGGAAGATATTCTAGTAGTTTCCTCAACTCAGAGCCTGCCTTTTGGAATAGTGCGTGTTGTAGATGGTGTGGGACTTGACAGTGTAGAAAACCGCAACAAAGGTTCGGGTGTCGACAAGAGCGAGCACAATAACTCCGAATCAACGTGTGCAGAAGTTGTTTCACAGGCAATTCAACAGATCCCCGAATCATGCAGACCATGCTCTTCATTATTAATTGGTGTTGGTCACAAAGCAGGTTTTCGGGCTAGTTTCACCGCTGAAGAAGACGGGCGTTTAAAGAGGTGCCTCATTCCACTTGCTGCCTTTGGTTGTGCTTTGTGGTCGGTAAGTAAACAAAAAAGCGCGGATTACGTGCAGCGCCTCACTCCAACTGCCGATTTTTTAGAACAAGATAATACAAACAATCGATTATGGCGTACGATGCAGGCGTCGATGCTTTCCACACGTGATACGGTTCTTCTGAATGGGTATCACAATAGTATTCCACTCGACTCACGGTTGAGTATGCAACACCAAGAGTATTTGGTCCGAACACTCTTAGGAAGGCTGGATGAAGAACCCAAGACATTTTGAGTAGCTTTAAAGCGGATACAATATATATATATAAACTTCATAGGGCGATAGAGGGTATTGGTGGGCTTTTCGGAAGTAACATTGCCGAGGTGTGCTAACGAACCGGCCCGGGACTCACTTCATTTGGTAGGAGGGAGTTAAGTGTAATATATGATTAATTGTTTTCTGTAACGCTTTTTTTCCTTTTCCACGATAACAGTGTAGATTTTTTTTTTTAGAACTATTCATTGCACCAATTCTTGATTCTAGAGCACTAGACAGTTAATGTATTGTGAAGCACGTTCACACAAACATAGGGAAGTAATAATAGAGAGCGAATAAATGAATTTATAGGGATAGAATGTCCCCAAAAGAATTCATGTTAAGTCAAAACAACCGGAATTTGTGGGCCAACTCTGCGCCAGAAGCTGTTGCCAAAGCAGTCTTTGCCCAGCCTCTTATTTCTCCCTGGCACCTCTTGCTCCAACAATCTTGCCTGCATCGTCAGCGACCCGAAGCGATAGCCCCAATGGTTTTTGCAGCCATGGTTCTTAGCGTTTGCCGCAGGGACAGTTGCACCAATCTAATTGATGGGAGGCCCTCCCAAATGTCAGGACGACGTTTCTTATGCGTGTCTATGGCTAGTGGAACGCGCTGCTCTGGGGTGACATTGAACATGAAGGATTTGTCTATGAGACAATTCTTAATAAGCGACGGGCATGCTGAGGTACTTGCACGCCGTTCTTTTCTTGCATTTTTACTCGATGCTATGCGTTCCACCAACAGAGATGGATGCTGCTTTGAGTGTGCCGCTAGTCAGCAGTTTTTGATTCGTGATTCTGAAAATCGTGGGTGGCAGCTGCGGTCGGATGTTCAGGTGCACTTGGTGGTTACGCACTGGCCATGTGGGTCTATGGCGTTGTCGGCTACATTTCGGACAGGGGGGCATCTCCTCCTACGCACTCCCTCCGCTAAGCTTTTTGGTGTTTCAGGGGAGGATTCTGCCAAGGAAACGAACTTTGGAGCAACATGCCCTAATGTTAGTAGCAAACGTTCCACAGTATGCGTGCACCACCACATTCTTGCGGCGCACGAGAGCGTCTGGGAAAGGGATCCCCGTTATACTCATTGCACCCGTGTGAAGCCTGGAAAGGGAAATCCCAATCTGAGTATGAGTTGCAGCGACAAACTATGGAGATGGTCAGTGTTTGGGCTTCAGGGAAACCGTTGCATGCGTGTTTTAACACGGCCCATTCGCTTAAATAGCATCGAGGTCGCTATTGAAATGAGCACTAATAAGGAAAACAGCGACTACCACCTGTGTGGTAGAGAACAGGCCAAAAAAGCGCTGGATTCTTTACTGTGGAAAACACGTACTTTTGAGGAGCAGGTGGGTGAAGGTGTGTCTGGTGAACGTCCTGTTCTATCACTACTGCCCCTACCTAGCATTTCGGTCTTTCCAATTGATAAATTACACGCTTCGGGTGACAACATCCCGAAGGATAAAAAAGGTGGGTGCAATTTGAATACAGCAATTGGTGATTCGCGATACTCCCACTGCTCATGGATGACAAACGTTTGCTTCTGTAAGAAAGTTCAAAATACGCCTGAAAAGCTATTACCTCCTATGGAAATGGATTCAGAGATCCATTACTGGAATGATTTTAATCGTATTGTCTGCTCCCTTGGCAATAAGCGAGCACGTGCATCAGACCATGTAATTGATAATGGCAACAATCTGAAGATTAGATCAACTTACCCTCTATGCGCTGTTGAGGCTACATGGAAAGAAAGCCTGTCACTGACACTTAATACCAAGGCTGGCCTTCCACAAGGTGCTAACATAGGGCAGCTCAAACATGCTTTAGAAAACGCTACAGCTAGCATTTTTATGAGATACCCTCTCTCTCCGGCATGGGTTGAAGCACAGGTGAAAGCTGCGCAAGGTGGGTTTTCTGAAGACGTAGGGGATGCGGGGCCTGGCGTATTGGAGTGTCTACATCGCAGGGGGGATGCTTTTCAAAGACTTTTTAATAACATATCAAACAGCTCTTCCTCATCCGAAAGGAAACTGCTCTGGGTTATGAAGAACGATGACTCAAAGAATACCAGCAAACATGCGTAGGGTATTAACTTCTTTTCATCTTTAAGGGGTTTCCGGAGCTTCAAAAAAACAAAGAAACAGGAATATATTCTGATTTAAACGCAAATGGATATCCTTATATGTTATATAAGATGGCAATCGAATTAGTTGCAGGAATGAGCAAAGAAGAGATCTTTAAAGCGCTGTTTTTTGTGCCACTTTAGCATTTACATAAATTGATCGTTTCCCTAAGATTCATCATACATCAACAGCTATTGTGTTCTTTAATGTTGGCTGCCATTTTTTCATTATTTTGAACTTCACCTATTTGAAAAGTAATATTTTAATCTTATAGACAGATACAGCTACTTTAATTAGACTATAGATTTATAGTAGCAAATGTTTCTTTCTTCTAGAATCAGAGCTCATATTAAGATAAACATGTGTTCATACATAATATGACCGATCATAAAAAGGCAAGTTATGAGGCTCGAGAATATCAAAGATGCACAGCTCAGTTCCTCTTTCATTTTGAGCTTGAGAACCCACTTTCCATTCAAAGTAGCTTTTCCATTTTGTTTATGGGTTGGTTGTAGAGAAGAAGTGGATTCCTTGTTATTTAATGCAACAATGAAAGTTTAACTGTTATAGCATCAGACTAGCTTCCCGCAGCTTAACGATACTAATATCAACACCATTATTTTTCTACTCTTACCCAAGCATAAGTTTTGGAACACATTTTCAATGTGAATTACCTTCTTCATCTTTTTAAGTGCAAAATGTTTTTTTTTTTTACCAATCATATAAAAAAATGGCCGACAACTTACTGCTAATTATCGTTTACCTCAAGCTACAATATCAGCAATATCTGAAATTTGTATCGACAATGAAGGATACTAAGAGGTCCTAATAGCCGCGGTATATGCCGGCCACCTCTGCGCAGTTCCGCAGATTAGTAACCCGACGAGGGTGAAGCTAAGTGCCTGCAAGTCCTCCCCCCTTCGCTGGCGGCGACTTCCATTCTTAGATGCTAATACTGGTAGGGTATTCGACAGGGCCTTTGACAAGGCTACCCGATCGGAGGTCAAACTCCGACTGAACACTGTTAGCGCTTATCTTACCCAAATACTCGCTCGCCGAGTTCTCTGGCTTTACCAGACACCACTTATGCGCTGTGGTGAAATTTGGGCTGTACACAGCATAAGAATGAAAAAAAAAAGGTCTTAATAGAGATTTATTATATATACAGAGTTATAGTATTTTGATACTCTTGAATCTGCATTTTAAATATTTTCCTTTTCCCCTCCTGAGGTATATTATTGCTACGCATAGTTGAACATAAAGGCATTCAGGATCAAGATCATAAAAAAGGTTAAAAATAATAGTGATCACAAAAGAACATATTATAGGAAACGATATTTTCGTTGTTCTTCAAGATCAATGAGGATATTCAACCGTAGTTTGATGAGCGTCATTATAGTTGCCATTTTTGTTTTTTTTACCATTTGCTCAACTTACAGCTTCTTTAAGTATTTATTTTCTTGCACTATGAGCACTCTCGCTCGAACCATCCTGTTTCCGTTTTCCAACATTAGCATTGAGGGACCTGATATCTATAATAATTCTGATTCTAGAAGCCGAAAATTATCTGGGCTGAATGGTTCGCCTGGGAATCCTACCTTTCGTTGTTCGATTCATTCGCTGAACTCAATCAACTATGCTTTTTTCTTTATATCGCTTTTTATTCTAACCTTGACGGCGTGGGCTTACATAATGGCCGTAATCACTCCTCCTGGGAGCACACCTTCAGTGTTCCAGCAACGCTCCAGGAAAAGTGCGGCTTTAGCCCTAGCAGCTTTCTATCAACCTTTGCCATTTCAAAAGGCGCCGCAGAACGATGCGCATGAAGAGAAGGCGACCGATCCTCAGGATGTTCTTAGAAAAGAAGTAGCTCTTTACCCGCCTCTTCCGCAACGCCATGTGCTAGGCAACACGATGATGCGCATATTTCCAACCAGATCTAGCAGCAGCTACAGAGTCTCTGAAGAAGATTCGTGTAGTCCTTTATCTGATCCAGACTCTTTGCACGAGACGTTCTTTTTCAACCCACGCGCCAATGCATACACCAGCATGCTGAATTCCAACCTCAACCTATGCCCGGTGTGCGCACGCTACAAGCCGCCAAGGGCGCATCACTGCAGCTATTGCAATTGTTGCGTACTCAAGTATGACCATCACTGTCCATGGCTGGGCCAGTGTGTGGGTTTTTTCAACTATAAGAATTACCTCCTACTGTTGCTGTATTCCTGGTTATCGACGGCATGGGTACTCATGCTGCTCACTACAGCCATCGTTCTCCATTTCCTGGATCAGAGCCAGGCAAGAGCACAGGCGAATACCTTACCGCTCAGTGAGTCAACTCTAGACAAGGTACAGGGTGGTCAACTAAATCAAACGTCATTAACAAGTACTTCATCGAAGACTTTACCCTGGTTTTTACCATTTGTGTTAGAGGAGTTTAAGGTGGGACCTCCGTCCCTTGGTGTGCTTTTGTGTTTTACTGAAGCTGCTATTTTTTTTTGCATGACTAGCTACCTACTGAAGCGACATTACACCTATGCGCGGTATAACGTTACGACAGTTGATTTGGTTATTCACCAGCGACATTGGTACGATGGATTGGTTTCTACAACATCATCTGACTCTGAAACCAGATCATCAGCGAGTGCAGAAGGTACGGATGATTCCATTTCAGCAAGTGGTCACCTTGAGGACGCTGACAAAAACGACTTCTCCTTAAAACATTTCATGCGAAAAAACGTGTACGACTTGGGGGTGCGGCGCAACCTTTTGCAAGTGTTCGGTGACGCCAAGCTACACACGGACTCAGTTTCCACAACTAGTAGAGGTGTTGTTCAGGAAAGCAATGACAATTCTTCTCGGTGTTGTCATTATTACCATGACCTTATGGAGAGTGACGAGCAACAGTACTCTAACTTTATAGTTCGCTGGTGGTGGAGATTGTTGCCTTTTCCATTTTTCCCGCCACAGATGCCTTGGACTCTAATGGAGGAGCGGAGACATCTGAAAGATTCCCCGTTGCCACCTGCATATGGCTCTATGTTAGATGCCCATGTCAAGAACTCCCCCGAGCATGGCAAGGTTGGGAAAAGAATTTCGTCCCATTCCAATAGTATCCTGGAAGAGTATGGTGCCACTGAGATACATTTGCTAGGACTTCGGTTCCCAACTAGAGCTTCCCTTGGGCTTTAACCCTCTGAGTTCACTCAAAAGCACAATTATTCTCAAGCGCAAAACTTTTATTCCAATCCTTTTCCTTCATAATTTCTTTATTGCCGGTGCATTTTACCCCCTAATTTACATGTTTATATACACTAGTGCTTGTGTATCAAACAGTTCTGAACTTTGACTTTATGCGGAAATAAGGATATTATCGCATATTGGGAATAGTGAGGGGATCATTACAAGCAGCACAGTTGTGCGTTTTCAATGTTTTATTTGTTATGCTGTTGAAATGACATCTTTCATAGTTGGAAATATGTCCTTTTTCATATTCCGAACACATGCTAATGTCTTCATGCATTTCAATATGTGTTTTAAAGCGGCTTTACGATTCTGTTTTTCACTTCTTTGACTATTTTATTCTCAATTATTTTACCGTCCTAGACTTTATTGATCTTTGTTTCGGATCCGCATTTTTTTTTGCAGCTTGTATAATATGTTTCGGCGTTCGTGTATTAAGTGTACCATCATCAAGCCTGTGGTCCTCCTCCGCAGCCAGTTTGACGATTTTTCGAAAATACTTTCGCAGGCGAAAAATTCCGGTAATTCAAATATGTTTGACGGTAACTTCAAAGGTGGCGATGGCTTCATAGATCCTAGTCAGCTGGTAGGCATGAATTCCGTTTTGCGTGCAAATATGAGCCCTGAGATGCAGGACTCTATGAAATCTTTTATGGATTCCATACGCACTGGAGATGGCTTGCCTCAGGGATTTGGTGTCATGGCCTTTGGCCTAGCTGAAAATGAAAAAGGTAAAAAAGTGGCTCGCGCGGCTCGAATGATGTATGATACGAAGAACGGTAAAGTTGATAAGGACTTTATCGAGCAACAACTTGAGCCGGACGATATGAGCCTACCAAAAGACACTGTCGAAGACTACAGCACCGATGGAGCTATTGACGCTGATTTTGTGGAAGATGAGAGGAAGTTTGAGACAAAACCAGTTGAAACGATTTCCGACGCTGAAATTTATATAGAAAATGACAACGAACCCCCTCGGAAGCACTAACCATGGCTGATGCTCGTATAAAGGGTCTGATTCCACTTTGTACAACAGATCCGACCTTATTTTCCCTTTACATTTTAACAGTTCGGCATCTTTGTTATTATTATTACTTCCTTGACGGTTCCATGATTCTTCTTTTGTTATGGTCTTCTAAACTATTCTTTTTTCGAACACAGTGTACCACGTAAAAAACTTGGTAATATTTTCCTCGGATCTTTTCTTTCTTTGGTCAGGCACTTATTTAGCTGGAATGCTTTGCTTTGGTTCTTTTAATCGTGTTCGTATAATTCAATGGATATTTGTGCCAATTTTATTATCGTTGTAGATTAGTCTTTTAAATGTATTTATATATGTTTTCTTATTCAAAAGAATTCTAATACATTTGTTTCTTCGTTATTTTCTTGATACCCATTAGATTTTGGAAATAGGAAAACACTTTTTTTTTCATTCATGTGCTATGGGTAAGCGGGCAAATTTTTCCCCCATTAACGCATTAGCGGTTCGTAAGAGCGGGGCGCATGCCTCCAGGAAAATAGAAGATAGACCATTGATTTCGATCAAAACATCATGCTTGCCACCATTACCGCATGCTGCAACTTCTACATCAGCGCACAAAAAAAAAAATCATAGTGTTGCAAAGACACGCCTGTCTCCTTTTCCGCTTCAGGACCATCTGCCTACTCTGCTTAGATCCTACACGCAGCCATGCGACTCTATGTATGCTTGGTGCGTTGTTTCTAGTAAAACCAAATTATGGGAACAGCTTCCCACCATTTTAAATGAAGTAAAAATTTTATGCCGCCAATACAACAAACTCAGTGACCATAGCCCAAATCAATCTTTGAACGATGAGAGTGGGATTTCGAACCAAACGAAGGCAAATTCAAAGCCAACACCAGGTGGTGATAAGAGTACTCTGCAGAGTGGTGTCATTGAACGGGTTTCGCTTCTTATTACATTTTTTTTCCCGGCTGCATCCAACCATTTTTTACCCAAACAGGAAGTTTTGTCGCAACCAAAGCCAAAATCGAAGAAGGAAATCATCGTGACTCCAAAAGAAAGGCGCAAGCTGTGGAAGGTTCTCATGTGTAATATAACCAATACTTTCCCTGTGTTGTTAGCTGCTTCACGAACTGACCTTATGTGCGCAGTGGATCCTCAGCCAGCCGCTCTTTTGCTTTCATTTCTGTACAACTTACTTCAGGCACTTCATGGAAAGCCTTTATTGAAGAAGGTGATTGAATCATGCATAATGTTAGGTCTTTATAAGATTTGTACCAATATTCTAATGGTACACACGAGTGTAAGAGCTTTTTCTGTAAAGGGTAGTTGTACAGGCGAAGTGCAGTTATACTATCGCTGCCGAGTCATCGAGGCAGTCGCATTGATCATGACACTAACTAATCATTTCGATCCAAAAAGTCATTTGGTAATTCGTGTCACAGGTATCATGGAGCGTCTTTTATATTCCTTAGGTGTTGTAGTTGATCTCCTTGACATTAGACTCAGAAATTTCCTTGATGCCCTAAGTAGTCTGGATGACCTTGACAAGACCATGGATATAGAGTTATTTCGAGAAAAACTCCTTCAATTTGTTGAAAATGTGGTGCGCTTGACCTCCTTTCTATCTTCTGCTTGCACACACTTATGCATGTCCATCTTTTCGGCAGCCAAGTCATCAAGCAATACGAATGAATTGGGTGCGCGGTGTGTTGGTGTCTGTGCCAAGCTAATAGCCATACTATCTCGTAGTCTGTATCTTGAAATTCCAATCCACTTCTGTCGAGTATTTACAACACAATCGGATGCCCTGTTTTTATTGTGCAAACTACCCGAAGATTCAGTAGAAAATGAAGCCCTTCACAATACAGTGCCGTCGTGGGTGTTTCTATGGTCGCACAGCCTGGAAGTGTCTATGTTCTGGGCTGTGGCTTTACTCCAACGAGTGTGTGAGCGGTGCAAGGCCCACATTGCTTGTAGTATGGAAGCGCACAAGCACAACGCTCTTTTATCAATATACACGGTTCTATGGATTATCACACAGGATTTGGGAAAATGTGTTGAAAATGGCGAAGTTTCTGGAAAAGGTCAAACGCCAGCCTCCTTTTCTCCACCTCAGTGGGAGAATCGAATGTGTATGGTTCGCACGGCGCTAATTGCTATCGACACCCTTCTGAAGGCAAATCGGAAGTTGGGCCTGGAGGAATTACACGCAGTCGGGGGTGTTGCATCACTTGTGAAGTTGGTGTTACAGTTACCACTAGCTGGTGTGGATGAGTGGTGGCATTTTTACATTCTCTGTTGCTCTTTTTATAGTCTTTCGCTTCTTCCGTCGTCTTCAGAGAATGAGTCCGCTTATGCCATGAATTCACGAGTCCCGAAATCGAAGGTTTCACCGCTTGGCAGCCGCCTTTCCGGTAAAAAAGTGTCTTCCTCTGCTCGAATATCTACTTTGCTCGATGATAATGAGACTTACCGAAGCCTTGCGCCAGAGGCCAAATCATTACCGATGTCTCCATCACAGCATTTTGTAATGGAAGCTTCATCCGGCGAGGATGCTTCTACCTCACAAAAAGGTCTGGGCATATCGGATTTGATGTCTCACGTAGAGAAGCTAGTTTTTACCGATACACCAGACCTTTTGCCTGTGGATCAGTGCCCGGCGTGGTTTTCGACAGAGTTAAACAACGGCTTCATCGCTCCCAGGACTGAGCTGCCACACGAGAGCGCAATAGAACTTCCATGGTCCTTCACCGACCCGCCATTGCCACCAACTAATTATTTTCTGAATCACGCAGCCGATGAGGTGATGAACCCACTGGAGGTCTTGAGTGATTCCCATCGAATTGAAATCCTTGTACATCATATCAGTCGTCTTCTGCATCTTGAAGGGATTTGTGACGACAGTAGTGAGGACTCCGCAAACCATCATCGTTATCATGTCGTCTACGATCGCACACGAAATGTTGAGGAGGGGGGAAGGAGAACAGAAAGGAAGACTAGCGAAGATGCTCTTATAGATACTGTTGCAGATGACACACCGATCCACACCAGAGCGCCCAAAAGCGTCTCTTCGCTAACGTTTCGTAGCAACTTTCCTTCTGGGAATCTTCAGAGGGCTATCCTCGTTAGTGAGGATGAGTACGATCTAATACTGAGCTGGGATACTTCTACAAATTCATTCACTCAATGGTTCTGCTTTTCAGTTTCTGACTATGAGCCTGGTAAAACGTATCGTTTTAATATCCTCAATATGGAGAAAAATGGTTCATTGTTCAATGAGGGCCAACGTGTGTTAATGCTACATGATGCCTTCACGGAATCCTTTTCTTTTCCTGCCGATAGCGCGCTGAACATATCGAATCCAAGAAAATGGCGGCGCACAGGGGAGCTTATTTACTACTTCTCTAACCCCTACGGTAAACCGCCAAGAAGAACACTTCGGGATAAGCTGCAGCAGGCTCCTTCGTGTAACAAGACACTCACGCGCCGTCGGATAAATCAGTCGGCTGAAGCGAAAACAAAAAAGCAAGCGCCGCGTTCGCGGCGCGTACCATTTTACAAGAACCGAAGCAGGGATCCCTCAATAACGACGGCATGCAAAAGTACTTCTCTAGCTTCCTCACACACTGAGTTTGGGAAGAAAGTTGAACCATCAGCATCTGTAGACAACGGCGCAAATGAGGTACTCCAGAAAACATACTTCACACTATCTTTCAAGGTTACGATGCCTACAGAAGTGCCGCATAAGGTTTACATAGCAAATTGCTTTCCCTACACCTACTCCGAGGTTCTTGGACAGCTGGAACGGCTCAGTTCAGTAACACATACCAAAGATGATAATAAGAGTACCGACCAACCGACGAATAGACGGAAGCCCAGTAATTTTACTATCCAGCAGTTATGTCGTACACCTGGGGGACTCCCGGTGCCGTTCGTCACTGCTACGGCCTTTTTTTCGTGTACTGATGGGAGGCGTTATGCACCTGAAGAGATACGTCGACGACCTGTTATTATCCTCACGGCGCGCGTTCATCCAGGGGAGACCAACTCAAGTTGGGTGATGCATGGCATCCTAGAGGCACTCTTGATGCCAGCCGACCTTCATGTGGCGCATAATAATGAAGATGCCACTAATGCTGAACGCCTCCACCAAGTCGTCGATGACCTGCTTCATCATTTTGTCTTCAAGATTATACCTATTCTCAACCCTGATGGTGTGGTCATGGGTAATCACCGCTGTTCTATATTTGGTGCTGATCTAAATCGTGATTATTTGCATCCCGATTTGAATTCAAACCCAGTGGTATACTCACTTAAACAGCTCCTCCGCCATATGATCACAACCGAGAAGCGTTCTGTTATGTTTTACACAGATTTTCACGGCCATTCATGCGCAAAAAACTTCATGATCTACGGTTGCACCGAGGACGCCGTGTCTTCCTTAAAGAAAAAGAAGAAAAGGAAAAGGAAAATTTCCGGGAGAGAGGACGGTATATCCCCCTCTGCTACTTTCAACACAACCGAAGCTGTTGACCCACTGACTGGCGAGGGGTTTTGTAACGATCATAAGGGTTTTCCTCGAAAAGATGTCTCACCGGAAAAATTTTTTCCAACCCTTTTAAGCCACTTATGCCCTTCATTTGCGCTCCCTCAATGCCTGTTTTCGGCTCAAAAGTGCAAGAAGACGACGGGACGCTTGGTCATATATATGCAGTTTGGCATTCGTATGAGCTATACCGTTGAGGTTTCTATGATGGGTGGTCTAGGTGCGTTTTTTAAGGCTGAAACTTCGCCATTGCTATCCTTACCGGATGATGGTTGTCACAGCGATAATCTAAATAGTGCATCAACAGTGTCAGGCAAGGCCATACAAACCCACTACTCTCAGGACTCATTTATCAATATGGGAAGGAGCTTTCTCGTTGCTTTACATGTTTTATGCTTGCTGTACATGAAGAATAATCTCAGTCCGGTGTCATCTGCCTCTGGACCTGACGTTTCGGCCGAGAGTGTCTTGGTCGGAGCTGACTTGCCACACAGGGTTCGCCAGTTAATTCTGGACGCCTTGAGCGAGTTATACATTGCCGGTAATGGAAAGGAGTTACAGAAGCAGAATCCATTGGAAGGTCCTGCCACATCTCTGTCACCATTTTCCTCCACAATAGCAGCAGGCTCTTACTCTTTGTTGACACGTGCGGAGCGTCGTAGTGCGCACCTCACGGGAGGTCCTTTTAGTGCTATAACTGGAAACAGACTGAGCTCGCTGCAGGGTCTCGTAATGGAGGAACCTGAGAGTGCCTGCTCAGTCACATCAGCTCAGCTTTATCAATTAATGAATTATCTGTTTGCTAGGTGTCACCATGTTGAAGAGGAGTTGTACTCTGACTCTTCGGATAGGCAGAGCGAAGAGAATGAAGATAGAAATCCACCTTACTTGGTGTCGAATTCCTTGTTGTGGCCCTTGCAAACACTAAATATCTCAAAAAGCATGGATGATGAGGAGTTGTCAGATAGCGTAGAGAGCACCCTAAATGATGGAAGTATTTCCGAAGAAGCTGTTGATCGTGATGGTATCGCCACTGATTTTATTGAAGAGGATGTTGAGGATAAGGACAGAAGGAACCAGAATACTGAGTATGAGGGGGATTTTGACGGTGTATGGGATAACGACTTCTACATTCCTACGAGTTTATTCACATGGTAAACGTATTTATTATTATCATTTTTTAGAGAAGCTTTGATTTCGCGTTCCTTTTTATCGTTCTCACCATTGTTCGAGACTAGATTGCATTGACGTAGCAGTATTGATTGAGCTCCACATTGCTCTGCCCTGTCTCCATTCCCCTTTAGACGAATGATTCTTCCTTTTCTATAAGTGTATTGAAGTCGTTGCTTTAGATTTTGTGAGTTAGTTTGATCGCATGCAACTTCTTTTACCCTTTATGGGTCGCTTTAAAGCGCTTTTTATAGGACACAAGAAGTGTTAAAATGAATGCCCGCATATTTTTAGCATAGCTCTAGTGAGCTACGCTTAATGGGATCCTACCGTACTATGTGCATAGCTATCTCTTGTGTGTGCTCGAGGTAGAGAAGCCCATGCTCCTTTAATATTTTAAAGGCGTGATGCTATAAGCTTTTCAAAACGTTTGTCCTTCCCATACTCTATTTTCACATTTTCATCCTTATTCGACCAGTTTTTGCGCTGTGTTACTTATAATATGGAAACCTTAAAGCACATAAATTAACTCTACATGTATTACTTTCTCTACAAAGGATTTATTGTAATAAGTTCCTGAGATGAATAGACTTTTTCCATATGAGAAACCACAAGAAACGGAGCCTGAATGCACGTCTAGCGCAAATTCTATTGATTTTTATAAGAAATGGTTTACCGCAGCGGGCATGGGCGCCATTGCCGCTGCTATTGCGCACCATTTTATTGGAAATGCCAGATACAATACCCCGCAGGTTTTGTGGAACCCAGAGTATTCTTACCCACTTGACTTAGTGTGTGTTAATATGAGGGAAGAAATACAAGTCCTTTTTCGGGACGCGATGGCATTATGTTTGGACTTTGGTAGAGATGTACAACTTCGTTTTGAGACCGTTACATTTTTTGAGGAAAATTACGCTCTTGGTCTCGATGCGGTGTTCAGTGCGACACAACATGCCACCATGTTTGCCCATAGGGAGTTACTACGCAAGGCAGTAGCAACCAGAAGGCTTTTTGGCGAGAATAAAAAAGAAATTATTTTGGGATGTGTATTTTACCAATCAACTATACGAGTGAACGACGAAGCGGTGGAACTTCAGGACTGTAATGCCAACATCCTAAAATGCATGAATGGAAGACGGTTCCATGAGCGTCACGCAGTCGGCTTCACCATCGATGGCAAAGGTACTCTAGTGCGAACGTACGATGTGGAGGGCGTCCTTGACACAGCGCGAGCGCTGAGACGATGGGGGCCGAGGGGCGTGAGGGACGTCTCGCTAGAGGACGTACTGCGATACAGCAATGTACCCTCGTACACCTCTTTTGAGCCTACAGTCCATTCTTTGAAGGTTGACAGTCATAACATTTTCTCCACACAGGTCGTTTCACATATTACGACTCGCAACAGAACGACGGCAGAGCCCCTCTTTCGTTTTTATCGTTCATGTTTTGATGAGACTAGAGCAATATTTGGGGTGAATGCTGATGAGGCTAGAACGAATCTCGTGACGCTTCTATGGCGTTCACCCTTCTTCCTCTTTTCTGAGTGCTCAATCCTCTTGCGCTACTCATGCGTCGAACTGGGTGGCTACAAACCTCTTTCAAACCCAGCTACCGCACAAGTGGCTTTTCATTCACCAGTAACGTCTCTAATGACTTCGTTTGGGCTCAAGTTTCTTCCAAAGTTATGGCATGAAAGTCGAGCAGAGCGTTCTGTAGTGCGGAATCTGTCTGTGTTGAAGTACTGTGGAGCTTTTAGTATAATTTGGTTATTTTCTTCATTCCTATGCACCCACCCACCCGAAGCAGTCGCGTACCTATCTGATTGTGTTGTTTCCTTTGTAGGAAAAATGTCCGGAATACAGCCATTGGGTGTCAATGTGGACGATCTCTTTTTCTATGATGCTGGCAAAGGAGCTGTGTGTGACCTTAGTGTTTTTAATACTAATTTTACTGTTTTGCATGCAGAACATGCTGTCCGTTTCTTGTCAACACTAATGTCGTGTATGGGCATCCCCTTGGCTTCTGTGCATCTAGTTGTCGAGGTAGAACCTTCACATGATTTGGTGTGTGACAGTGGTAATCATATTCGACGTAGTGCCCTATGGCCCCATACTGAATGCCATGATGCTGGGAACGGAGAACTATGCCACAATCATTATTTTCACCACTCAAAGCAATATTTCATATCACTACCTTCAGGTGAGACAAAACAGCGTCGAATGGTGAAGTACTTTTCCGAAATGAATGTGAAGAAGGGGAAGTTAGATAATTTCTTTACTACAAAAACACATCCACCAAATGCCGCTGACCTGTTTTATGTTCTTTTGGAGATTTGTTTTTAAACTATTCATACGCTTTTTGTAGGTAAGGGTGAACAGGGTCCTAGAATAAACAGGGTGATGAAGTATTGAGCTGACATACGCTCAAAGTAGTGAAGTGGAAAAGAAAAGTTGAATAGTGAAAATTACAAGACTTTTTTGACAATGTCATGCCCATATTTTTCTTAGATTCAAATGATGTAGTGTGGGGAGACTCACTATGCATTTGCAAAATATTTTCCGTCTTTGTGATTCCCTTCACAATGTGAATTGTAATTCATTGCCTGGTTAACCGCCAATTACTTATCTTTTACCTATAAAATTAAGTAGCCTTTGTGTATTATTATGCTTCAAAGTGCTCCTCATTGCCTTTTAAATTTGCATTTCAACTTTCAGATATACAGAGAACTGTACTGCGAGTAATCGAAAATGGGAAAGGGAGTTGTTGTTTTTCTCTTTTCCAATATATAAAAATGTTTTTCATAATAATTTTTAAAAAAGTTAGCAAAAGAAGGTTTCTGCTCAATGAAAACTTATTAAATTCATAATTCATTGTTTGCTTCTTTTAAAGTGAATATTTAGTTTTCCATTTTTTTTTTTTTTTGAGAGAAAGAAAGTCTATATAGATTTTTTAAAAAGTTTGATCCTGGTTAGAGATAAACATACAATCCATGATATGGAAATTAAATGCTTAATAGGTAAGGTATTCCAAAACCGTATCTAGCCCTGAATTGCAGCTGTAGTTAGGAATCTTTTGCTTGCTATTTAATATTTTGATTCCTTGTGCCAGTCAGCTATGCCGTCCTTTTAAAATTAACCAGGAAACAAACATCTCAGGTATTTATTTCATCATCCTTTGATATCTTCACTGTCAGTAAACCTTTTTTTGTTGTAGTAGTACAGTTTGACAGCAGTCCTCATCGATTGTTTTGGCTGATTTTCTAACCTTTTCCGTCAGACTATGACGTTCTATTAGTATAGTGTTTTGTCTATACTATTATCATTTTTCTGCATTGTATTTCTTCGATTCACTCATCTGAATGACAACTAACGTCGCGTAAAGCACAGCCTTAAAAAGTATTGTATTTTGCTATTTTTGGTACCACCAAGTTAGAGAATGCCGTCACTTCAAGAGCCGAACACTGTACCATTCAAGGCTTTTAAAATGCTCAGGGTTTCATCTACGTTGCCTAACTAACGGTAATGTCAAAGACCCACATGCCATCCTTCCCCTCCTGAAAAAAAATCACTTTTTATGGAAAAAGTTCATTTTTATCATTAGATAACGGGACTTACTGGCATAGGAAAGGAGTTAAGGTGACAAAAATGGTTATTCATTAGTGCTCATATATAAAAGGTGCTAGACGATACAGCAGAAAAGATTCCGCTATGACACTTTACGAACAACCTCGAACTTATGATTATAATAAATAATGGATCCAAATATAAAATTAACATATCGAAGACACCTGAGAAGCTTTTCAATATTATATAGATACTTCAAACATCGTTGAGACGCCCATTGGAGTATTTACAAAACCACATGCAGTAAGCGTCTAGCCGGCAGTATTTTTTTGGGTTCTGGTTTAGCTTTATTTCTACTATTGGGTATCAGTGTACATGCCATGTTATCTGACATCCATATACAGAAATTCAGTTATATAAGTTTTTTTTACTCACTACTTCTAAAGTACTCGTTTTAAGAAAATCGAGGTACAAACTTGACCCTAGTATATACCAAAAAGAAAAAATTCACTGTTTATGCTTGAAATGGGCTCCTGTAAATGATTTTTTTTTTGAATCAGTAGCCCATTTATTATTATTATTATTATTTTATCCCTCTCTAGAAGAGGGTTTTAATTTAAAATATAAGTATTATATATAATCATCTCACATTGTCTGTTTAGTTTCATAGCGTTATATCTTAATGTTTTTTACACATTCATACCTTATTTTCACCAATGAGAAGGTTATGGAGGTTCAACGTTATTCATTTGATACACGATCAGTTCTCAGTAATTTCCCACAAATATGGGATCCAGAAACTTTAGTGGACGAACCTCATTGCGTAAAGATGAGCGAAGTATCTGACAAATTAATCAGCCCATTCTTTAATGTGCCGATTTTTTGACAGATCGACTAAACATATATATGGGCTTTCCACATCTGTTTTCATTTATTAAGGCCACATTACATAGTATGTAATACCATTATCTTTAGAGAATTTCATTCATATATTCTCACCGGCATCCTTTAAGATGATACGTACCCCCAAAGTGCTAAGGGAGGATTCGTTACACCCCTTTCGGATGTTTCTACGCGTGCACCGCCGTCGATCTCGCAAAGAGGTTAGCGAGGAAACGATAGAAGGTGACAGAAACATACCAACACGTGTGCGAATGCGTTGGGATGACAGCTCTGGATCTGTTCCTTTCATTTCAGAATTTAATCATGGAGCGAATGTATTAAACTTCACTTCACCAACCGGTGCAGCTGTATTTCAACGCTTAGACCCGAAAATTACTCCGCCCTGTGGACAAATGCACACTGAGGAAGCCTTGATGCCCTCAGTTCTATCGAATAGTAAGACCAATGAAATGGGTGAGACCACACTTCGTGTCAATGCTGTTAAAAAAGTTCAGCAATATATTCTGATAGATTGCATAGCAGGAGATACTGAGGCACAATCAGACGCAAATATCGAAATTAAAGAAGACATTTACGTGATGTTAGCGGACTCTGCAGAGACGCAAAAAGTCGTGCTATCGCCTACAAGCAGTGCGCACAGTGACGAGTTCGATTTTGACAAACTAACCATTAGCGAAAAGTCTCTGACTTCAGTACATACCATCAGGCAGATTGGGAAGCGCCAGCGTGATGCTAGCGGTTCTATGCATACTTTTCTCCTAGTCCCATCGCGACGGGAACGGCTGGAAGAAGGGGAAGGCAATATCGAGGCACCTTCTACATGGCCACCAATTTGTGAAGAACATGATAACACGTTATTGGATTGCATACAAAATTACGAAGATTTGGCATCGCTTGTGCTCGAAAATAGCGGTGAAGCTAAACAGGATCTTTACTGTTGTATTGACCATCGTAAAGATGATGAGTACGACAGTAATGCGGAGGATTTCACAGGCAACGATTACCCCGAAAGTGAGTGCTTTGATCAATCGATGTCAGACATGGATATCCACTCTACAGCCCCTGATGGCAGTGAATTCGGTGAAGTCTACCAAGCTTCAAGATTACGTGCTGATTATGGCATTTTTTGCGAGCCGGATTATATTGAAACTTCATTGGGGAAAGGTTGGGAAAGCGATTAATAATTCGATAAAAAATAAGAATGGGCCATAGAATCTTGGATTTAGTGTATTTTAAATACATATTTGTTTCCTCTGACTCAATGAAACCTTGAGTTTAAATGAAACGGGACATACTTTATTCACATTGACCTTGAGATTGTTTATTCTATTTGAAATCCGAAATATGTATCGCTTAAAGGTCCACATTTGGCGCACTAACCTTATTCACACTTTTCCTGTGATTAAAATGGGAAACATAATACCATCAAAAACCTCTATACGCTGAGCCATAGCAACACCCCATTTTTACTGTGTTTTCATTCATTTTTTTTTATTGACCGTGCTACTTTTTCTTGTTTATTCAAGGATATAACACCTAGTAAAAAGCCTTACATGGCAGCAACAGCATCAGCCCATGAGGCGCGCTTGCGAGATGTGTTTGACCTGGTAGCCACCAATGATCTGACTAGTTTTCTTACTGTGGTATGTAGAATTAATCCCTTCGACTGCAGTCCAGGCCTGAAATGTCTGCTTGAGCGAATCAAGGAAAACAACTCGAATACTAATCCATATGTCGTGGTTCTAAGAGAATTGAATGTTCATACCAGCACTATATCAACCTCTCGAGATGCTTCTAACAACACACCATTGCATATTGCTGCCGGAATGGGTTACACCTTAATGTTGGAGGCCCTTTTGTTAGAGTGCACATGCGAAGTGAATGCTTACAATTCATTTGGTTTTACTTCACTTCATTTGGCCTCTCGACAAGGCCACCTTGAGTGTTTAAAGTTGCTCTGCGCGTATGGTGCCAGCGTACGTCTTCTTACGAGCCTCACTGATGGGGACCCATTTTTCCGTGGCCGTAGTGCGCAGTTTCTGGCTCATTGGAATGGACACCCCCATGTTTTAAGGTTTCTTCAAAAGCGGTTTTCACCAAACACCCTTAGTGTCTTACAATCCTGCGATGCCACGGCGAAAAACATCGATGCAGGAGACAAAGGACACCTCAAATGGGTTGCGGCGGCCCAACAAGAGGATATGGTTTGTATCGCGGAACTTTTTGAAACCTTGGATTGTATCGGATGCGCCAGCAGACCAATGCAAAACTGCACGAATAATGCTAATCGCAAAGAGGCCATAGCCTCCAAATTAACCCTAGGCACAGTTAGGGATATTATTCATGCGGTTATTCCATTAGACAGCGATATGACGGAGACGCAGCAGTTTATTTTTGAGGGTTTCTTGGCCCGTGGATACGTGCCAACCGACTTCCCGGAAAAAGGTCCTGAAAATGACAATACTCTAGACCCCCTTCAATCAATTGGAAGCCTGATAATCTCTAGAGGCCACTTAGGAGCTTTGCGTACCATGTGCCAGTATGGGCTACGAGGGAGTTACCTTTGTTCTTTAGCTTTGGATATTATCAATACACCTGACGATTCTGTTCCGATTAACCTGATCAATATGAAGTACATATTAGCAGAGGCGGTCGCAAGAATACGGTATGAACACACTTTAGAGGTTTATCGTCAAAAGTGTCATAGTTCTTCCCGAAAAGAAAAAGCATGGGCCGCGAAGTGCACTTTACGAACAGCACAGAAAGCGTTAGCACGTGTAGGCATCGAGCCTCTTAGTTTTAAAATGTAACCAAAGGGGAAAAAACTCATCGCCATCAGCATGGTAGGGTGTTTGCATGTATGTGTACTCATGCTAGTATCGATGCATCGTGTTTATATGTAAGTTTTCTATTAACTCCAAGAAGAAAACTACTTGCATTGAATTTTTACACTTGAAAGGAAATAACCTTTTCCCTGAAATAGCAACCGATTCGATACATTCTTGTGATCTTCCATGTGATTTTTTTTGGGTTTCTGAATAAAATATGTATACTGGATGGACGTTTATGCACTATGAGGCATTATTCTACAGGGATCGCGAATGGAGTATGTACTATAGAGGATATCTCGAAACGACCCTGGACCCCCCCTCCCCCCCCCCTATATATATATATATATATATATATATATATAACCTTGCATTGAAATTGAGTCATGAGGTTGATTCTGGTTCTTCTCTCTCGCACTCTATTTCCTGTACATGAGCTGTTTATTAGTATTATGATTAGTATTCATAAAGCGTTCATACGTATTTAAATTCTGTATGTGGATAACTTGTTGAGTGTAGAATATATGGTAGAATAAATACTGGCGAGGAAGCTTTGATAGATATAAAAAGAAATAAGTGTACATGCGTGTAAACTATCCCATTTCATGTGAACTAGTATGTTTATAGCATTTTTTTTTTTTTGAAAGAGCAAAGACTTTTTCAAAGCCCCAACTCATAATTTCCGCTTTAGTTTTTACTTATCGCAGGAAACACTATTTTGATCTTAGTTTTTCTCCTTTTCGACTGATTAAATTCATCTGAAGGGTATATTGGTATTTAAAAATGGAAGTTGAAGAGGGATGGGACGCTGTAAGTACCAATGAAAGGGATCCTATAAAGCTTGATGAAACCGAGTTAAGTGTACCACTTCTTTCGGATGAGGATGCGTTGCGTTACTCCAGTGTCACAGATGTTACTAAATTGCTGCGCTCTGCATACCTTAGTAACATGTTCAAGCGTTTGAGTGATTACGAGGATCCTGATGGCATGCCGAAGAACGCTATTACCGTAGACGATCCTGAGTACGCTTACTTATCCGACTGCAGCAATCTGGTCTTACGAATAGAAGCTGAAAAATCTCGTGTAATGGCCTTCTTGCGCGCCCATTATGGCATCCGATTCCCTGAGTTGGCGATGTTTTTTACTGACATGGTTCTTTATAGCAAAGTCATCAAGATTATCCAGAACAATATGGATCTTACTGCTGTCATCGACGCCTTAGATGAACTTGTTCCTTCTCAGCTGCTGGTGGTTATCATAGTATGCGCCTCCACAACTGCGGGCCGTGATCTTACTGAGGAGGAAATGAATCGTGTTCTACTGGCATGTCAAGAAATGGAGAATCTAGAACTGGTAAAGCAAACGTTTCTGGAGTATATTCAGTGTTCTATGCCGTTAATAGCCCCCAATCTGTGTGCTTTTCTAGGAACTGGTATCACATCCCAACTCTTTGCCATCATGGGAAGCTTGGCAAAGCTTTCAGTAATGGATGCGAGTGACTTGGTGGTTCTTGGAAGTCGGCGTGGCACCGATTCTGGTATTGCGATACGTACCACAGGGTTTCTGAGCAATTCAGACTTGGTATGTAATTTACCGCCGCAGTTGCGACCTAAGGCCCTGCGCCAGGTGGCCGCGATAACGCTCAATCTTGCTCGAATTGATGCCAATCGATGTGCAGGAAACAAGGATATAGGTGTTAAGGAGCGGCGCAGTCTATGCAATCGTATGAGGGTGTGGATCGACCCACCGGTCCTCCGTGGGGCTGGGCACAACACGTACGAGCGCCGTAGTCGACAGCGTCGGCGCAGAAGATTTTAAATAGGATGTGGGAACTAAAGGGATACATACATACACACCTACCTAAAGAATAAGTGTGGAATACTTTTTTTTTTTTTTTGCCAAATCAGTCTAGTGCCTGTTTTATTTGTGCCTCGTATTCTTCTTCTTTCATACCCTTCTTTAGTTGGTTTCACGTCAAACGATCTAAATATGGATTTTAGCGAACTTGGACACAGCTTGGCTGTACTTGTCCACCATTTATTTCGAAAGCATCCTCATGACTCCATGACGCTTATTTATGAGCTGACATTGCGTACAGGATCTGTCTGCACCGCAAAGGACCGCCTGCTAGCGCGAAATATTTATGAGTTACCCAAAACAGATTGGTATCAGGAAATGGCAGCACGTTACCGCGCTATGTTAGACTTCGTACAGGACAAAAACAAAACAACTATTCAGGAAATGCAAGATGTGATCAACGACCTATACCCCCATGGCTGCACTACTAGTGAGTTTTCAAATGCGGTGGAAACCTGCACTGCATTGATCCCCTACACTATCCATTCTGAACATGTTTCCAAGTTTCTAGATGAGCAGAGTGATGCCTTGCATTCAAATAAGATATATGAGCTCTCGGCCGAAGAGCTCACCCAGCGCATCGTAAAAGACCTGCTAGTAAAGTCTATGATTCCTCCTCGATGGTGGCGTGAGGATTTGGCTGACTCACGAAGGGCCGCTGAGACAGTCGAAATCCTAAAGGTGGCCTTTCGTTTGTCACCATTAGAACTTGCCATCCAATATAGAAGATCTTCATGGGCCGTGAGGATTCGTAGGGTTCACCTGGAATCCATCCTTTCCTTAGAGGGCCCGACCGCACACATTGCAAGACTCCTTGCTAGGTCGCATGACCCATTTCTGGACGAAAAAGTCTTTCAAAAGCTTCTCATCAAGCTACAGTATTTAGCAAAACATTCGGGGTGCCCGAAGGAGAGACATGAAAGTGTCATCTCGGGGGCTGCAGAGGCTTTAGATGCATTGAAGTCGGTGCCACCTGTCATCCCATCAAACATGAATCCGGACGATGCTCTCGCCGCAGATGTTTCAATGAAAGGAAAACCACAAAAGGCTGATTTAGGATTGCTCTATCGTGATCCAAACAAAGCGTTAGAAAATGTAGACCTCAATGACGCAGACGAGCTTACGACGAAAGAGTTCAAGGAATTCATGAATAGGGATTTTCAAAAAATAGCAATCAAACCAGGTGACCTGGGTTACGTATACGACAAACGGGTTCAGGTAAACCCAACCAAAGACAGTACCTGGGATGACTAGGACTCGAACTAGAAAGCCTTTAGACAAACAAAGGCGATGATGCACTTCCGATATTAAGTTTTCAATCCAATCCAGAACTACCATTTTTATTAGCGCTATAGGTTACCTTTTTCTCCTTGCCTTCACGATTATGGGTTGTGGTTGTCATGACGTTCTGCCAAGTGTCAAATTTAAGATTCATAGGGGAAACCTTTTAGACTCCGCTGCGAACTCTTGTTCTCCTAGTCATACAATCGAAGTGCATTTACCCGACGTATGAATTAAATAGTTAAGCGCTTCCCTTCTGAAATGAGAGTCCCTTCAAGTCTCAATTAATTTCACTGGGATGATGAAAGCCAGCTCACAACTTTCTCATCCATTTATCCCTTTTTATTTGTTTCACACGTTTTGAATCCCTTACTTTCTAAAATAGTAGATATAGTTATTTTTTCTCGTATTTTTTTCAAGCTTCAGTCTTGCATTAATGAACATCACCCTCAAGACTAGCGTTAACACTCGGCTTCCATTGTCCTCACGTCTTCCGCGAACATCAACGAGCCAAGCGGAGAAACACCCTAGCTTTTGTTCCATTCACCAAACAAAGGCGTCTACGTATGATATTGATTACACCACAGCCCAAGTTGGCGTGAGGTCCGAACAAAAGACTGAAATGAATAACTGCCCAGGCACCAGATCAAGCCAGGACGCAAAGGACTCCGATGGAATTATTTTAGGAACCGGCGAGGACCCGATCGCATCGCAGCTTCCGTACAAGGTGGTCTCTGACCCATCCTCTGGATGGGAGTCGGAGGCGCACGCGGCGACGCGTTCGATTGAGCCCGGCCGACAGACGGACTTTTACAGCATCGCGCGAAGAATCGAGCGTAAAAAGGACGATGCGCGCGTGTACGGGCCCAACATTACGCAGCGTGCGGAGCAAATTCGTCTTTCGCGCTCGCAGGATCCGTCTTTGAGGCGATCCGACCCTGAGTATCTTCGCGTCGCGCCCAGCGACGCCCACAAGGAAAATTCTCCGCAGCACCGGGTCAAGAACTATTTAGATCTTGTCGAATGCGCTCATCTGAACCCTCGAACCGAGCAGCAGATCGACTTTGATGCCCCGCCCCGCGCTCGCCTCCCCGGGCTCGATTTCCCCCAGTCCTTTCACCCGCAAAGCAAAATCATAACGCACATGGGCACCACATCCAACCTATTTCAGGGTACCCCGAAGTGTCTCGAACACAAAATTGTCGGCTACGCCGGCCACGTTTCGAGCGCGGATCAGAACCTGGCCGCGATGCGGAATGACCAGGACCCCTGCGCGGCGTTCGCGAAGGCGTACATGACCCTCGCGGTATCCGGCGGCGGCGTGGATGCGAGCGTGAATGGGCGAAATCCTTTTGCCTTCCGGCGGCGTGGACGGTACGCGCGGGAGCCGGTCGCCCTGCGGCCGAAAAGCAATGAGACCATTTGTCGAATGGTCGAGGGTTCCATGCTCCAGCAAACGATACACCGCACGCTCGAGAGCGAGCGCACGATCAATTCTCGCGAGGACAAGAAGCAAACATCGTACTTTTAACTCCACCGTTCTTTTCTTTCTTCGCCGCGTTATCGAGTGCGTTCTTAGTACAACCCGTGAAATGCACGCTTATGCGTAGTCCTTCGTTATTATTATGCTTTGACGCGAGTGTATGTCAGTAGAAGTGGAGTCATGTATAGTTTCTATAATCCTATGTAGAGTTTCCCGAATAACCTAGACGCATCGCTTTGTACTTTAAGACGAACTTATGTGATTTTTTTCCTTTTCCGTGTTGTTGCTACGCCGAGCACGAGGCGAGGGCTACTTTTTGATCTTTCCCTTCCACCAGACAATATTGTTTACGCTGCGAACTTGTTTCCTTCATCTCCGTTATATATATATATATATATATATATATATATTTGATAAAAGTAGTGTTGTTTTCTATTCAACAGGAAATAATGTGGCAACATCGTACCCGTAGCAGTGCGGCATCCTTATCAATTTTGAAGCTGATGATGACGGTTTAAATTGCTTAAATTAGTTCCTTTGGGTCGTGGCTCTATGATTCGTTTCGGCTTACACGATGGGGGTTGGAATGCAAACGAATAACGTATGCTATTGGAGTTTGGAAAGTCTTCCTTGAACGTATTCTTTTCGTTTGCTTACTATGAATTGCCCTTCCAAAGAAACGTTTTCAATGCCAGTTATTATACTCTTCTTTATTGGGGTAGCCGAAGAGCGCATAGCGGTCCAATAATTACCAAGATATTTGCACATGGGTGCTAGTGGTATTCAAATTCCAGTTACTTTGGCCTATCCTGAATCTTGTGGAGGCCATTGAAATTTCTATTTTCAAAAAACACTTGCTGCTTTAGAAGAATAGCACGCAAGCACACACACACAAAAAAGACTTAGATTTTCTTTTAGGTCATCCCTTTATGCATAGTTGTGTGCTTTCATGGTATTATATAAAGGTTAGCGTGTTACTCGGCTTTGAAGAGCAAATTCCACTACCTTTAGCAGTAGCTCTACCACGCGCAATTCATTTTTTTTTTTTTGTGGTGTGTGTGTGTATGTGTGTGTGTGTGTGTGTGTGTGTATGGGGGGTTATTGATTGAGGTTTCTATTCCCAATGAGATTTAGCATTGTACATCGCTTCAATTAGCCACTGGCATTTCGGGTTTGAATGAGTATAGTTTCTATTTAGGCTTCGTATGGGAACGCGTATTGTATCCATTTTTTCGCACCTTATTTATTTCGTTTTTACGTATTCTCGGTTTCTATCAGCATGCCAATTCTAAAAACTGAAACATCACCGCTCGCGATTTTTAGCAGGCCGGTAAAGTTCACTTAGGACACGATAAAGAGGTACTTCAAACCATTTAGGATCTTGGCGGAACCTCCTCAATGTATTACCGTCTCTGCTGTCAGAACAGGCTCTTCGACATGGTTCTCTCGTTTACTTGGGGCTGTACATTATTGCGTAAGGTGAATAAAAAATAATACTGTCACTAAACTGTTTCGAGAGGAATAAGAAGAGTAAGAGAAGAGCGTGAGTCTGTCGAATGTTTCGTATTAGGAGACAATCGTTGAACGGAAACACGCGTGTGCTTAACTCGCTTCTAGACATGTTTTGTTATAATTTACTTTTCACCTAAACACCGACCCTCAATTGGTTGAAATTCATTGGGCTTCGTGGTTGGTTAGGAAAAGAAACTGTTTCCGTGAATACACAAGAAAAGGAAACGATTAAAAAGGGACAAGGTGGGCAAGTGAAGAGAAATGCATGACACTTGCTTCCTTCTCTTTTTGTGTATACCGAATATACAAGGGAAGGAGAAGACCATTTAAAATACATCAAAATAATATTATCTATAAAAAGTGTCTTGTAACATAAATAGGGGTTGCTAGTATTATCACGGTTTTCATTGTGACATGGCTTTACCTTGGTTCCTAGATCTAGAGCTCTAATTTATATCACGATACTCTTTACTCATACCGGTTTTCTGTTTCTTATAAATTCATTTAACCATCAAATTACATACACACATACACACACACACATATATATATATATATATATATATATATATATATATATATGTATATAGGTATGTATTTAGAATTTATCGTATCGTTTAGTTTTTGTTAAGAGTTTATTATTTTGAAAAACTGAGTTTCTGTGATTTAGTTCTTAGGGGGGTACGATATATTACTTATTATTATTATTAGCATCTTTCGTTAGTATAGGCAACACGCATGGGAGATATCAAATCGAGCCATAGACATCTTTTTGGGAAATTATTTCATCAAAGAAGATCAAATTGCCATGCCAGCGGTTATAAGGCGCTACCATTGACTGTCACTCAATACGTTATCCCAGCTAGCTTAGCAATTACACAAAAGCGTAGAGAGGTCCAACTGCTTAATGTTGACTCGGGCGTGTGCGCATACTTGACTCAATTTTTCTACACACTTGTATCACTTTGCCGTGCTAAATTTGCTACTCAGTCATGGACCTCGCAAGTTGTGCTTGTATATGGGACCATTCAATGTGCAAATCCATCCAGAAAGTTTTATTTGCCCACTTTTAGCTCTTTAAGTCGTATCGCTCGCTCTTCTTTGCGCCCCCCAATGCGATTGTATCCACCCCATAAACGCGCAATTCTCAAATTTAGTCCCAGTCGTGATTTTAACACGAGCCCCACAGACGACTCGAATGCCCCTGCTCCAATCTTAAGTGGGCGGCGCGCCGCTGCAAGCTGTAAATGGTACGCAAAACAGGTCGACCAGCGTCTTATGTTTCCCGAGGATCTTTTCCCCGCTGACTCCGATTACCTCTTAAACGCTAGAAACCGAAGTTTGCCTCCAAGCTCGATCGATATGTTTTTGGGGTGTTTGTCTATGGCAGACTCTCTGAGCTGGGATCTCTCGGACCTTTTCAAGCAGATGCCTTTTCTTGTCAAGATTGAAGTGATATGCAGGGTACTTCAGCAGCAGCACCATATCGTACGCGATGAAACCGGTCCAACGCATTTGACGTTGGGGCATATGCTTCAGATTATTCTGAATGAGGCGGCGGTTGAAGCACGGGATGAAACGTGGCTAGTGCGTGTTATGATGCGCTTAGACGAAACACACCTGGATAGTATGGTAAAAGATTTCACAATTTTGCGAAAAATGCTGAGGATGTCTCTCCTTCTTTCGCCCATCAATATTTTACCACACGCTGACCCCGATGAGCTTCTGCATCGCGCGCTTCAGTTGGGTGAGCGAGTGTTCGACGGTTGTTGGCAGGAATGGTCTGATGCTCTTGCCGAGGCGGGACTACATTTTGAGGCATGCGCCTATGCCTTTGCCGACTCTTCGGACAAATTTATGGAGCCGCAACGCAAATCTGCTCTTAAGGGCGTGGGAAAAGTGGTGCTTGAGGCACTAGCCCAACCCCACACTTTGACCACAGCAGTTCAAAAACTGTGCACACGTATACCTCGAACACTGGCACATTATACCTGCTGCCTTGGTGCCCTTTCGATTATACGGCAACCACACACACCTTTCCAAAACTCTTGTCTCTCAGAAAGCGGCATTTCCTTTCCTTATGAACTGGTGGAAACTTATATGAGTCGACTTGAATTTGCAAATCTCATTCATTTCACTTTGTTTGCTGGAAACTCTCATACTGCGAGCCTGCTACTAATGCAATGTGTGACACCAAAACAGATTGTAAGGGTGATGCAGCACACTCGTGATGCCGGGTATTTTTTGTCTCTAAAGGCTCTCAAAGAGCTGCTGTTACTCAGTCCATCGGAGCGCGCATACGTTACGCTGTATTTTGCGGAGGCTGAGGAACCACTTCTATTTGACGTGAAGGCTCATCACGTGGACCTTGAAATGAGCGGTGGTTTTTTTTCTCCTCAACCCGGGGGCATCCAACACAGGCGAGCCAACATGGCGATGCGTCAGTGGAGGGAGGTTTGTAACGTGCTGCAGGATGTGTTGCCGCGCACAGTCCTGAACACTGGAAGCCAATCATTGGAGACATTCCTAAAAAATGTTCCCATTACAGCAATTCCTTTCGTAGTTCGCACCTTCTCTCCGTTCACATCCGAGCTGGTATCGTGGTGGGCTTCGTTATATATCCATTCTGGTAATGGGGATGCAGCTATGAGACTACTGAGCTGCAGTTCAGCTCGCAATGTTCTTCCAGAAATGTGGGTTTTGGTCGAGCTCCTAGAATTTCACCGAAACCAAGAAAAAATTCTCAAATCATGTGTGGAGCTTATTAAAACACACTTCTCTGCACTTTCCACTGCGGTCTTTAGGGCATTTGTAGAACGTACTGCTTATTTCCAGGGTGTTGGTTTAACCGGCAAGGGCATCGCAGAGCAAGCACTCGAGTTGCTTTCGAGTGTTGCGATCCTGGGTCTATCCCATTACCCTGCAGCATGTATTCAAAAAATCTTGGAGAAATCCCCGGCGCCTGTCGTAGGAGCTATGCTACAGTTCATGCAAGTTGAGGGGTCAAAAGCATTTAAAAATTCCCCGACACCCCTTCATGTTGGTGCTGTTCAACGCCTGGTCGTGGCGGCCCATACGCTTGGACTCAGCCCCAAGCTGGATGTCTATGTGGTATCTGGTCCCTCTAAGGAATTGACATGGTGGTCTTCCCATGGTCTCCCGTCCACGAAATGCGCAGTACATCGCCTGTACAGTACCCGGACTACAGGGCTATGGCCACTGGCCTTTGAACGTATTCATTCACCATCACGCTTGAAATTAATGGAGGCGCACCAGGCTGTTCGCCTCATCGCCGTTGGTTGTGATAACCCTAAGACGGTGTGTCAAGCCGTGTGCGTGTCGCAAAACTATCTCTTAGCTGATGTCAATTTTTCCACTCCCCGACAGCATCCGAATGAGGCCACTTTAATTAGGACTCTTGCGTGTGTTGCTTCATCACTTACCGCACGAGGAGAATGGGAGGCAGCCCTGAATCTCATCAGCCCTTCTGTGAAGGACTTGCCTCCTTTACTACGCATCGTAAAGTTTCAGGCGCTACTCCAGGACCCTCAGATGCGAGAGTTTGCTGAAGCAAATTTAACAGATAGTATACACGCTTTTGCCGAGAGTAGAAAAGTACCAAGAGTTAGTCGTCATCAATCCTTTTTATACAAAAGTCGGCGCTTTCCAAGGTCTCGATATCAACCACCTTTGTCACGTGTAATATTTCGAAAAGGAAGCCACATGAATAGACCTTGGCAAAGTTATTTGGGATTCACTAGGTCATTGCAGAGACTTCTTGCGAAAAGTGAGAGTAATGCTCTTATTTCTCATCAAGCTTCTGTGCTCTCGTGATAAGTTAGTCGCATGTCTCAAATCTCTCGTATCCCCCGTCCCCAACAAAGGGTACTTTCATTACGTCTATGTGTACATTATTTCCAATTTTCCTTTTTACTCTCCTTTCGGTTACATTTTTTTTTCTGTGAATTTTTTTGAAATGTTAACCATACTTATCGTTACATGTGTGGTTGTATTTTTAGGATCGTTAGCACCTAAGATGCGGAAAACTGTGTTGCATATGGGCGGGTTTACTATGAAATACATCAAAGGCACCGGTCTCTATGACGAAGACCACGTCAACGACTATGACGCTAACCCTTACATGTCTGCGCGTAGCACAATGGGGTGGTACTATCGCATGGAGCGCCTTCAGACGCGGAACAACCTCTACGCGAGACAAGCCACGCAGAGCCACAATAATAATATAGGCCTGCACCACAGTGGGCGTGGCGCGTTTGATCGCGAGGCGGAGCGTCGGGGAATCAAGGTCGAAAAGTACTCTTTAACAACAACAACTGGTGCTGCACGCGTGGCTGAGATGGTCCTTTTGCGTCGAGATAAACTTGAGGAGCAATCAGCGAGGCTAATGGCGTTGAAGCGTGCGGAGCTGCGACGTTCCTCTCCGTCTGAATGGTACGACGAGTCGAAGGGTCCTCTTAATCCGAATTTCCTCAAGAGCATCCAAAACAATTACGACGTGAATATTACAGGGCTTCCGAATACGCCTTTACTGCGAGGCTCGACCTGAGCGAAGCATAATTGATCTCTTTTTACCTTTTATCTGAACATACATGGTCTCTATAGGTGAAGATGGAGGTGGTGTGTGTTTTGATTCAGTGGAAGCGATGATTTCTGATTCTCATAAGCAGTAAATTTTATTGAGATACTTTACCTGTTCTTCTAATTCATTAGATTATATTTTGTTTTGCCCTTTCTTGCGCTAACACATATGATTGGGTTTGTGCGCTCGTGTTTACATCCGAGAAACTTGACACTGCGTCAACTCCAATTATTTAATTTCGTAAACGATATCTATATCTATATCTATATAGATATAGATATACGTAGTGTGTTTTGGATTACTTCTTAAATAAATTCAGCAAAGTACCGCAACTTTCCAAGATAGTATCACGTGGAGACACCACTAGTAAAGTTTATTAAAACACTTACCCACAAAGGTTAAACCTTAGAAATCATGAGATGACCAATAATACGTTACCGTATGATGTTATCTATTGCAGCAGCCAAGACCCTGAGCACCCAATCAAAAATCTCATGGGATACATCTCTGTTAGCAGCAAAGAACGATATACGGAGTTTCCTTTTGAAGGTGGCGGCTGGCAGACTGAGAAAAATTGCAAAGCGGCACACAGGCTCGTTCTCCGCTTCCCAGGAAACGTTTGGTTGCACCAGCTCAAAATTATTATGCATGAAACCAAAATAGCATCCAGGGTTGAGATAGACATTTTTAAATTACAGGGCGAGTGCTTCGTGGAGCCCCCCTCGTTTAAGTTGGTGAATTTCCAGAAACTCGGTACCGTAAATTTCAGTAACAAGCAGTCGCCTGACGCCCAATCTAAGGAACGTAGGACAGTGCATCTAAAAACAGAGGCATATTTTGTGAGACTTGTTTTTGATCATGTTTTAACTAGCAATTTAAACACACATAACCAGGTCGGTATCTACTCTATCGAGTGTGTTGGGCGCCTGCTCACAATTATGCCTTTTCATGCGGATGCAACTATTCTGCATGTCGTCAATATAGAATCAAGTAACCTAAACGTATCTCATTCTGAAGTGCGATCCCACCTTAACCCATCAGGAAATACTTCATATCCTGTTGATCTTCAACTGTTCAGTGATGAAAACACTACATGTATGAAGCACAGTAACCAACGCTCTGGATCGCACCAAATACCCTCGCTAAAGGATGCGTACCGTCATCAAGGTACTTCCGATTCTATGCCATCTATCCAAGCAAACCCTTTGCTGATGGCTTCCGCAGAAATGCATTCCTTCCGATCCGTTCGCATTTTAGAGTTTGAAGAATTTTTTCTTCAACGTTTAGAGGAATTGTTTTCCCTCAAGGAGCAAGCAACTGCTCTAAATGATTTCGACATGGCCAAACAATGCGAAGAGAAACTTCTTATTCTTAATAAGACATCTAGAATCGTTTACCGCCTAGAGCAATGCAAAGTTCAGGCAATCATTGAGGAGGACTTTAATCGCGCTGAAAAGGCTAAAGAACAGATGGATGAGGTTGTGGAAAACGTATACAAAAACCTTGACATACCTATTTTGGAACGCAGGGGCTACACATGTGAGCTATCCTTGTCTATAGATCAGGAGAACGAAACTGCCAGTGAGACTTACGAGGGTAAAGAAGCCAATCCTGTTCCCGATGGGGTAATCCGCAGTAACAAACCAAGCAACCGGCGAAGCTCAATATCGGCCTCTAGGGATGGCGAATTGCCCAGAAGGGTCGATGGACGCCACATATCTGACACGCCATCAATAGAGAGGCATAGAGATGTCATCAATGCGCATGAACAGCAAGAGTTTTTGCTCTACAAGGGTGACCTTGAGGAGTCTTCAATAGTTTTAGAAAATGCGATCCGTTCGCTTACCGGAGGAGGAGAGAGCGATGAAGCATTTCCGGTTGATGTCAGTCTTGACACGCGTGCCCTGAGGAAGAGTCTAGGCCCCTACGTAGCGGCTTGTATGGTTTCACGTAATTATAAGCTCCGCGAAGGCGCCTTGTTGGTGGTGATGGAACACATCAGCACAACTTTAAGAAGCACGGCTGCGGCCGTAGAGGATGCCGTGCTGCGTTTTCTAGACTACAATTCGCTTGGATTGCAGGATCCCATTCCTAACGTTGTGTTTGCCGCTTGCAACTTCGTTCGCAAGTCTTTAGCGGATGAGTGCCATTGTATTAATAAATATCTTCCATCCTTGCTGAATCTCATTCCACGGCTCTTGTGCCGTGCCTCTGAAACGAACGCTCGTATGCGCAGTGAGATGATGTTGACACTTCAATTATATATTCAAGCACGAAAGGTACCAGATACCGCGATTTTTCAGGCTATTTTAGCAGATCCTATTGATCGTGAGAAGCGAAAGGTACCATTCAATAATCCACGGCCACAAATAGTAAGGCTAAATATGTTGAAGCTTTTGTTTAGTGTTGGCCATCTAGAGCTGCCAAACTCTAGCGGAGTTAACCTCACACGCAAGCTGCTACTTCCGGCTGTTAATCACCAAAGCCCTGAAGTACGAGACACTGCAACCGCTCTTTACAAGTCGCTTGTATCTCTAAAGTGTTTACCTGTAAAGGAGAAGGACTTGATTAATATCATGAACCCTGGCATTAGACACGCTATTCAGGCAGCCAGTGAAACATAGAAGGGGGTGGTTCTAACGCTTATATGTGATTTATATTTGCTCATACATTCATAAAGATGCTCTTAGCACTATATTTATTATAAGTGAATCTATTATTCATAAGTACATTCGGCTCTTCGTTTTTCTAAGATAATTGCTTGAGGAATCCCTGTACGAATACGATTTCATCATGTCAGCTATATTTCCCTATTAATTGGCCAAGAAACATTGGATTCCTTAGATTTTCCCACTGTTCCCGCACGCTGCCTTTGTCGTCACCATTTTACTGATTGTAAAAGTTGAAAGTAACTTGGAAAAAATTTACCTCCCTCCCCCTTCTCAAAAAAAAAAAAAAAGAAAGAAAGAAATAGAACGATAACTAAGACTAACAAGGACTTGTGCCATTTTTTATCCTAGTTTTTCATGTCTAAAACCCCGTTACAGGAGGAAGATACATTGGAGTCCGAAAATGATGATCTTATAGACCTGGATGATCCTAATGTTGAAATCCTTGAGGAAAATGAGGATATAGCCTCTGAATACGATGAAAAAGACATTATTTATAGCGAATTCGACAACAAAAATGATTTGCAGGATAGTGATGGGATGGGCTATGGAGTTGGCACGGTACCCCTGGAGGACGCCGAAGACCTCAACACCGCTCCTGATCGAACCCCAGAGCGCGACGATGCCATCGCTACATTTACATCTGCCGGGAGCAAACCTGTTCATGCCGTCTCGGTACATCCCGCAAAACCATTTCTATTCGCTGTCTCGGGCGAAAGCGAGGAGGTGTACATTCTCCAATTCGGTAACGAACGAGGGGAAGTAAAACCGCTGCACACCCTTAAGGGTCATTCGGATACTGTAAGTTTGCTGTCCTTTTCTCCGAATGGGGAATGGCTCGCAAGCGGAAGCCTCGATTCCACTATTCGGTTGTGGTCAACGGAGACGTGGTCGGCAACTTACACGCTGAGCAACTTGTACGGTGAGATTACGACCTGCCTATGGCACCCCACCAGCCTGCTTTTCCTTGCTGGTGCTGACGATGCCCAGGCTGCAATGTGGAATGTGGCGAAAGGCACGTTGTTAACGTATTTTGTTGGCCACCGCGGGCCTATATCCAGCATGGTGTGGTCACCAAACACAAAAAAAGTTATCACCGGAAGTGGGGACGGTTCAATCGGCGTTTTTAATCCTAGAACTGGCGTTCAGGAGCTCAACTTGTCAAAAGATATTAGCCCTGACGGTGCCGGAATAACAAGTTTGTGTTTTGTGAACGATGATCAGTGTGTAGTTGGCTGTGAGGATGGTACATTGCATGTTTTTTCCTTCAGAAGTGGGAAAATAGTCACTCATATGGAAGATTTGCATGAACAAGCTATTGAGTCTGTATGCGTCAACACCGTTCTCAATTTTTTCATCACGTCTAGCTGCGATTGCAAAGTGATTGTGTGGAACACAAATGGGTTTGTTCCACGAATGGTTCACAAAATTGAGGAGAGTGTCATCCCTGCTATGTGGGTGGATCAACTTTTACTGGCTGGGTGTAGTGATGGAAGTATTCGTGTTTGGGACGGTAGATCACCTTCGCTTGAGCCACTATACACATTTATGGGTCATCGTCGTATGGTGCTGAGTATGGCGGCATCAGAAAACATTATAATAACAGGAAGCGATGACGGAAACGTAAAGTTTTTCCATCTTACAAAGGATATTTTTGAAGAAGCATAGTCATTTGTGCTCCTTTGATTACTATTTGTCTTTTGGGGACAGTTTAAGAATGGTAAAGACATCAGCATCAGCTTTTCTGAGTGTGATGATCCGTAGATAAGGTAAACTCTATATACATAAATCACATTAATTAAAGGGTTACTCTGCAATCGCTAATTCCCTCAGTTTCGTTTTAAACGTAAAATTAGTCTTCAACTCCACTTTGTTTTCATTGGTTAGGTAGAAACTGGCACCTATATTGAAATTGATTTTTTTTTTTCTTCTTACAAGTTTAGCTTAAACTTGTAAGACCACTTGGTCCCTATTTGTGTTGAAATTTTCATAAAGTTTTAAAAGGAAGGAATAAATTGTGAAGGTAGCATTTAATACATCAGAGCTATCGTCAAGCTTTTATTTTCCATTTTTTTTTATTTCCCTTTTTAAACTTACATGAATCCAGGACATGCTCAAGAAACGAGCGAGACGGATAATATGGGCAATGAGGCCAATACCCAACTTTTGGAGTTGCAGGAAGCTTTCATGGGGGCTTTAACAAATATGGGACTAGTGGGTAAGCTAAAGGCTCAGCTCCGCGCAGTAGCTTTGGGATTACTACGTGGTGATCAGAACCTTAGCCTTGCAGCGGTTGGACCCACTAAATCGTTTGCATGCGCTTCAATAGAAACACAGCTATCGCTTTTACTAATAAATGACTTTCTTGTTAATAACCACCTTGTCCATACTGCAGGGGTTCTAGAAGTTGAGGCGGGAACTCCATCTTACTCCAACTGTGCGAAAGACCATGTGAAAAATAGTATTGCCACCCTTTCTGGTGAAGGTACCATGCTAGAGCGACTCATTCATCTTGCCATTAATAGAGATGATGCCTCTGTATCGCATTTACCCTCGCCTCCGTCCATTGCTTTGCCTAGTCCCGAACCGGAGGAGAAGCCTGCATCAACACAGGATAAGGTGCCATTCAAGGCTGAGGAGACTCAAAAGACTTTACCTGAACTGAGTGGCTTAAAGATATACAACGAAGTAATGCAGTATGAAGAATCTATACCCTACAGCGAAGAGGAGGGATTCTTAGAAGAAGACTACACTGAGATAGAATTATCATAACTATTAGAAAAAACAATACCCTCGCACAAAGCGTTTACCCGTTTTGTTGCTCTCAGGTATCTCCCTACGTTTTTCATTTAGACTCCTAATAGTGTTATTTTTACGTGGCGAATCTTAATGACCCTTCTCCCTAGTTTCAGTATATCCCCTCTTCCCACCACCTTTTATTTCTCTTATACGAGCCCATAATCAAGCATTGCGTGCTTTACTTTCTTTTTTTAATCCAACGATATATGTTCATGGTGCGCGTTTGATGCTTTTCCTATGCACGCGCCCTAACCTATGTTCGACCAGAGTTGGCGAACGTGCTTTCCACCGCTTCGTCGAAATCCTCAAAAAGTGCGGAATTACAGAGAATTCGCAGATACCCCAAACCCCGAGTGATCTATCGAGCCGATCAATTTTTCAGCCGTTCTTACCTCTATTCACGCCGTATTTTCATTTTCACAACCAACAGCTCACAACACTTGGGGATACCGTGATCGATGACTATCTATCTGCTGCGCTTTTAGACTATGGGGCCCATTCGGGACTCTTAATGTCCGTGAATACGGCAAAGCAACTGAACGCCATTTTCCATAACCACTATTCGCTGCAGCTCTTTGCACACGAACTCAAATTTGACGACCTTGCTATCCCATTAACGCATGATGTGGCGCAGGACCACGCGACCTTGGATTTTCTTGAAGCTCAGCGACCGCCTATTCGAGAGAGAGACATCACTGGGACCTCGTTTCACCTGAAACCACTCCCCGGGGGGCAAAGTCCGCTCGGATGGAAACTGTCGCACTTCATTGGTTCCCTACATCTTTCTTTCGGGAATGCGGCATGTATGAAGGCTTTGAACTGTCTGTTTGATTTGAATCATACGGGAAATGTGACAGGACGTGCTTCCGCACTGCTCCTGCGAACCGTGGAGCGCTTCCCTGCGTCAAACGTTGCAGAGGCCTTGTTAGCCGCCCAGGGTGTCCCGGCCCGCTTTGTGGGCAAAACGCGCTTACTTCCCCAAGGTGGCAGCAGCTCCTCAGAAACGGAGAAGGGGCCTTCTCAGGTGGATAATGCGGCCAACAACGCCGACTCTACGAATCCCACGAAGGTGAGTGATCCTACGCGCAGTGGCGATGATAGCTTTCGCAACGTCAATTGCGGCTATCGAAAGGACCATCTCATCGCTTTGGGTGGGTTTGGCACTAAACTTGCACAGGAAGATATTTCGCTCGATGCAATTGCTGGCTCCAAGAGTGTACGGGATACTTTAGCAGCTGGCCCTGGTGTGGTGGATTATGTCGAAACGTGGAAGCAACGTACAGCGGATCTTGTCAAACGGCAACTGGAGGAACCTCCGGAGGCTGCTCTGGAGGAGGATGGGTGGCTGACTACAGAAGAGCAACGGCGCTATAAGAATGGCCCAGCTTTTTCTAACATGGTCGATTTTTCATTGTTTCGATCGTTCGCCGACGAGTATGGCTGTCCACAGCCCGTCGACGGGAGGTGGGTTGGAAGGAGGAAGTTTAAGAAGGCGGTCCGGGATCCATTGTTTTATGACAATCGCTCCGATATGCGTAATGGTGTTCCCTTTTCCACAGATGGGGAGCCGCTTCAAAACTATCTGGAGCGTTTTGATCGGGCGCATCAGCGGTTATTTGAGGTCACAATATTGACAGGTATGTACGAAGAACGTGTCCTCGGAAGGGCAATCGCAACGCGCTACACCGTGGCGAGAGAGTTGGCTTGCAGGGCATACCTTGGCGGCGTTATGAACGATCTTAGTGCGCTTTTAAATCAACATGAGGGCTAAACCTAAATATGAGTTTTTTCCTTTGCAAAGGACTTGTCCCAATAAGATTTTGTAGCAGTTATTAATCGTAGGATTGTGGAGAATGATAACAAAAACAAAGATAAATTTTCTCCTAGTGCGCTGATTTGATCTTTTTCATACTCTATTGTTTAAATACGCCTCACTATTCTAGCTGTTCTTCCACATTCTATTATAATTAAAAGTTATGGAAGGAGGTAGTAATATGAGGAACTCTTTTCACCCCAGTCAAGCTCTACACGTTTTTTTTTTTTTTTAAGCATGCTCTGGTGTAGAAAAACGTTTGAACAGAACTTTTATGTCGATCATTGCCGTATTTTCCCAACCCAGGACCAACTTTTTGAATTCTTAGATGCCAGAAACCCTATGATCACAGACTCGACTCGATGGCTACCCTTTTCGATTGAGTTTCCTTCCGAGCTTGATGTTGCTCGGCGCTTGTCACGCCATACTAATACTATAACACTGTTTAAAAAGACAACATCAATAGAACAAACCAATCCGTCAAAGGGGAAGCGGGGAAGATCGCAGGCTGTTCGAGAGGATTTTTCTCTTCTTTACGGGAACACACCGTTATCTGCGCAGAGCCGCATGTTTTTGGCGGCTACGGTCGACGGGATTCGGTCAATTCTTCAGACTATTAGCCCTCTTCAGCTTCATTTGTACGAGATTATACGTGAATCCACTCCTTGCCATCTGTATTTTGATGTGGAGCGCTCCAGAAACTATGTTTGTCGTCAAGAAGAAATCGACTTGGATTCCGTTAGCCTCGCTGATGAGGCGAGTGAAGATGAGGTTGTTGTCTGCCCTAGGGTGAAGAATGACATTCTTGTCACCACTGTGCAATTCAATCGTATTCCTCAAATTTACCGGGCACCAGTTTCAGCGTATGAGACGATTCTCAAATCTGCTTCAGACATTCCAACGTGTATGTGTCCTCTCACCTGTACCATACTTCCAGACGGAGCGCACACGAAAGAGGTCTTACTCGCTGAACTCAGCGCTTTTATCGCGAAGCATTACGCATTTTTACAGCATGGGAACTGCTCCAAGGAAGCTTTCTCGTCTATTGGTTCCATCGCCCGCACGGTTCTTGTGATGCGCTCTGAACCTTTGGGAACGCATGCGACCACGGTACAGAAGTTTTCGCAACATTACGTTGTAAATTTCCATCGACACATTTTTGACAGCGGCGCGTCAGTGGGAGAGTTTGTAAAGCACTTTGTCGAGTATCTGCAGAGAAGGTGCCAGGAAAGCGTCGAGGTGCACCGAGCACTATTTTACCACGAGATGCCCATTGTTAAGAATCTGACGGGTTGTCTAGCGGAGACCCAGTCCTGCCTGGCCCTGCCCTTTTACCCTCGTAAGTGCATCATTGACACCGCCGTGTATAGCCGCAACCGTGTGATGCGCTGTCTGGGTAGCTGTAAGCTAGGAAAAGACAGTGTGCTGAAATTGGAGTCAGTTATTCGAAATGGCAAGCCAGTTCATTTCGATCACAACCAACTATTTGAAAATTTTATCGCATCATTAATAGTCGCACATGACTGGCTTTCCCCACTGACAGTTGACGACAGAATCCTTCTCCACATTGAAGGGCCAAGTAGTACATGGAAAAGTAACCTTATAAAACTTGATATCGCAAAGTGCGCCGAAGGTGGGGTTTCTATCAAATCTCGCTATGGTCTTGCTGACGTTGAGCACGGGATCGATCTGAGCGCTATAAGTCAGATAGAGGCATGCTACAGGGATATTTGTGGATGCGAATGTTTTACAACGTCCATTAGACGCTTGGGCGAGCGCTACGTGATTCTGTCCCTTGGGGGGACGCGTTACTGCCAGAACGTTATGCGAGAGCACAAATCCAACAATGTGTATCTCATTATGGATCTTGTGAGGAAAACATGGGTGCAAAAATGTTTCGACCCTGACTGCTCGCATTACCGTTCACAACCGAAAGAATTTTAGCTTCTACACAAATAGAGCCGTAGACGACAGTGTAACGAAGCTTGAATTTTTTTTAAAATACTTTTTTCCTGTTTTAAAGTGAATCCGTTTGTTCGAAGGAAACCGTGTTTGTCTTAGTTTGTACAGTATTCTAATTATACAAGGATTTGAAGAAAAAAGAAGCAATGCTGACAGCAAAGCCGTCCTAGACCTTTTGCTATTCTATTTATTATATTATCAATACTATTTTAGCTTATCATTGATTTGTTCTTCTTTAGCAGCTAAAATACTTATCCATTTTGTAGAAATTAGGTTTATAAATGCATGCCACACAGACACAAGCAGTAAAAGGATGCCGCAAATATGCATTCATATTTCTTATATTTTACCTAACATGCGTATTATGCACAACAGCCACGGATGAAAATGATGGATTTGACGTGGAAATTTGGAATAGAAAGGCTTATGGAACTTTCTACGATAGAATGTACACAAACCTCAACAAGGCTAACTTGCTCGGTTTGACAGCTGAATTAACCGATCCTATTCGATATTTTGGAAGCGGCGCGAAATCCTCTACGACACAGACGTCCGTATTAGTCCCTGTCGATGTGACCAATCATGTGAAGCTTTTCAGTATGTGTGCTTCAGAAGCACCCGAAGTCATGGCGAGTGCGTGGCGTGGATTTTTTGAAAACTTTCCACTTCCAAGTATCTTTCACGACATTCGGCAAAGTATCGGTCTTGTAATTTTTTGTTCAGATTCCGAAAAGAATAGACCCGCTACCATTTACGATTTGAATTGCCTCATTAACAGTATACAATCCTATCGTACTTCGTTGCATCCAAAGCTACCGTCCATCGACGCGATCGTTGTTAATGGTCAAGACATTGTAAGAAAAACATTACTTAACGCAAGTGTGCCGCCGTACGATGACTGGATTTACTCCAACTTAACAACCTTGATCTATGCGGGAGGTAGCCCACAATGGAATGACGTCCTCAATAAGGCTTATTTTAATGAAAAGCGGTGGCGAAACGACTACGATTTTCCTGTCTACGCAGTTGAAACCCGTAATCAAATGTTTCTCTTGAACACTCGTGACGATGACTGCCTTTCCTCGTCGAGTAAGGCGTGCCAACCACTGGGCGGGTGGTCAGTATGGGCGACAACAGGCGACTCTTCGTGGTCTTGGAGCGGAGCCCGCCGCTCCTTTGAACGGAAAACCGCGAAAGGGGCCATCGCTTTGATGGTGCCACTGACAACCGCCACCTTTGGCCACCTCCCCACCCCGGGAGCAGACTCCCCGGCAAGCGGGATAACAGCTGCGTTGGCGATAACGGAGGCTATTAAACGGCAGGCTCCAAATATCGAGGTGGCGACTTTTTTTTTCGTTGCTGAGCACAGTGGGGGCATCGGCAGTGCACGTTTTATCCAGGACGCATCGTCGATTCTCGCGTGTGAGGCTTTTGGCATAGAGGCATGTCTGAAGCTTGCGTATAAATCGAATTTGAACTTTACGTCGGTTAACTTCTCGAACTTTGATACTGTGGTGGCTCTTGATCAGCTATCGTATTTTGCTTCACAACTCTATTTTCATGTTGATTCGCGAATTGACCATGAACTGAATACTGCACTTCAGTCTGCTGACAAGTTGCTCCGTGGTATGCAAGTTCCTAAGGCGAAAACGAAATATCTTTATGCCTCTCCTGCCACCACATATGTTGATTTTCTTGAAATGAATAGTCTCCTTTCTGAAGTGAATAAAACTATTGTCACACTTTCTCGTTTCGACGAATTCTATGAAAATCCTCATGTTTTTACTCCCTCTGATATCGTGTCTGCAAATAATCAACTGAGTGTGGAAAGCATTATTGAGGCGTCTAATGTCGCGCTCCGTTTGATTCTGGGGGGGGATGTAGACGCGAAGGTTGACAACGAACTGCTTGACAAGTTATGGTATTGTTTTTCCGCTAATTTCAGCTGTGATTTTCTTAATGCTTCCCTGAACGTATCGTCTCCTACACCGGATTACGCAACCAATATGTTTGTCGAGACCTACGGTGATCCGACTGTGATGGTCAGCCAAGCGCTTTCCAAAATCGGCATGCGTCCTGCCTACACGGCCGCTATCACACCGAGGCTTCAAATCGGGGATAAGTGGGGACCACCGTGGGAGCGGAGTAAGCGAGTGGACCAGTTCAATAGTTCGCGATATGCTCTTTTTGTTGACAGTTTGTTTCAGAAAGGCAATGGTGCACGAATTGTGATGCTGACGACGAGCTGGACAGGTGCCTTTGTATTCTTCATTGCGGTCTCTTTGTGCGCTATTCTGGTGTTCACAGCATTTAACTTATAGTTTTTTTTGTGTTGCTGCCTTTAATATTGAGCGGGTGCCCATAATACTCTCCCAAGAGTTTGAAAATACACATCTCAATGCATCCAGATGATGAAATAGCTTTTTCGATCCATCTGCTCTAAAATCTGGAAACGATTGCTATTTTCCTCTTCTCTTTCTTTCTCTCTCTCTCTCTCTCTCTATATATATATATATATATATATATATATACCAACATTCGGTACCTGCAATTTGAATGTTCCATTTGTTGATGGGTCAATGTCACAGTCGCCCGTTGTTGTTTCAAAAAAATTACTTAACCCAATCAATGTATCAAACTGTGGAGTGTAAATCAGGCGGGAGCGTGACCTTTGTACCTGCTGAAGAGGGAAAATTTGGGTTTAAGCCAGGCCAAATAGTTCATTTCACAAAAAGCATGCGCAATGGGAAGGTTGCCCTTATCCGTGGTGTGTGCGACAACCTTTTATGGTTCTCCGTATTCTCATCCGTGGATGAGGCTGTAAAAGAGGAGGCCTTAAACGTTCCCGTTGATTCCTCTAGTTGCACAGTATACGCAGAGTTTATTCGCCAATACGGTTGGGTCATAGACGACAGGAAAAACTTGTTTTTAAATCAAGCTACAAAGTAACAGTACTAGCAACAGTATATGATACTTCTAGTGCTAGTCCTTACTAGACGCCTTTTAGGTTAAAGATCGTTCTAGTGACACTATCCAATAATAAAACATTTCATTAAATTGCAAAGGTCTGGAAAGTTGTATTTAACTCGTATCACCATTTTAGATCTTTAACAATGGCTACTACATTTTTGTGTGTCCTCGGTATTTCCCCCATTCTTTAAAAACCCCTCGTTTTCATATACCTGGAAATGTTTTCTCTCATCATTTTCCCTCTTAACAGAGGTTTTATAGGAGGATTGCGGTCATAATCATTTTCAGTGTGGACGGGAGGCATGCTGCATCGAAGCCTATGGGCACGGTACTACTGGTCTCGGTATCGCTTCCCGACACAGATGCCGAAGTTTGATGGCCCCCCACCCATGGATGCCCCTCAAAACATGAATAATACCAAGACCAACGAGTACATAGACCCCGTCGACGATAAGTTTCCTGTGAGTATACGCGGCAATTTAGTGCGCCCCGATGTGCCCGAGGACCAATATGTTGATAGCTGGTATCTCTGCACCTCCATGACGCACCATTTGGGTGATTTCCGCCCTTGGAGTGCGAGCGCCCCTCCCAATGCGTATCGTTTCCGTCCGTTCAATGAGTTTGATACCAAGGGAAGGGAATACGTCAAGCAACTACGGGAGTTCTCTCGCTACGATCCTAGAAAGTCGAGAGGAAAGGGGCAGAAGTATTTCCCGTTCCGCGATGCCTACTTGACCTTAATGGCCAGCAGCACGAATCCCACACCGCCCCCGAGTCTGGAGACCCTTATGGACCGTGCGATCACGGAGAGGCATCTACACGGCAAAGTGTTGACTCCTTTGATGCAGCAATGGGATGTAGGCCGGATAGAGAAGCCGCCATCCTGTGCAGGAAACATAGCTGTTGATAATTCAGTCTTCCCCTTTCGCTGGAACACCGAGGACTGGTATGAATACGAAATCGCAAAGGTACGCAATAAGCGTTTTACTTTTGAAAACAGTGACAACAGCGGCATTGAAGGATCTGAAGTAACATACCGTATTGTTTTAGAAGGGTTCTGGGACCATCACGTAGGGAAACTATCGGAGGATGTTTGCGCGTTTTTGAGGGATGTTGGCAGACAAATTGTTGAAGAGAAACTCAAAGTGGTTCGAAAAATGCTTGAAAGTCTTGAAAGTGGCGGTGTTGATCCGGATATCATTGAGTGCTTTAATCTTTCTTTCAAGGGACCTTTCGGGGGCAAGGATTATTATGACAAAGAGGAGGTGGCTAATTTTGTTCGAGCTGATTTACAGCGACTCGAGGAGCAGTGTGTCGGCGTTATAAACCGTTGCAATGCTTCAGTACCGGGATTTTCCAACCTGTACGATCCTCAGGTTTCCTGGCCCCACGTGGAGCACATGGAGCCATGGGTGCGCATGGCAGAATTCTGGACCTCCTCGTCCGACACTTCCTTTACGGAGGTGGAAATGTCGACAGCTCATTACGAGTTCAGAAAGTACTTTCGTGTGATTGTGGTAAAAGTACCTTTCCAGAGTACCGAGTTTGAACAGCGCATATATGGTATTCGACACTGGCTTCATCGTCAGACTTCATGTGAGTTCCACACAACATACCGTCGCAACATTGTACACGACGCTTCAGTGTTCCCTACAGAGCATGACCCCTCTGTTACGACTTCTCACGAGCACCACCGTATGTTTTCCTTTGCGTTCGACTGGCAGAGTGCCCCGGTCGGCTTTTTATCGGTTGAGGTTGTCCGAAAGGGAGATACGTGGGAATCGATAGCTGAGCGGATCGGATGTAGCACGGAGGAGCTTCGAGAATCCAACAATGGCCTCGAAGACCTTGTGGAGGGTATTTCTCTAACAATCCCAGGTAGCGCAAGCAAGAAATTGCCTAGCTTTGGCGCCCTCCCCCAATTGTTGCCTCTCGTGAGGCCAGATGATAACACCCGCATTCAGACATGGGAGGAAGCTGCGGCGTTGCTAGACTGCAGCGTAGAAGACCTCCAGCAAGCTAATGGCTATGCGGCACTCACGTATCGGGTGGACAGCGATAGGCCAGGTTTTGACGAATCTATACAAGAATTAAATGTTCCTCACACCACGTGGGTCTCCTCACGAGAGCAGGAATTCGCAACATTTGAAAAGGTTTTCCAAAACGACACATGGGAATCTGTGGCACAGCGACTTCAGTGCCCGCTGGCTGACCTGAGGGCTGAAAATGCAAACATCGAAGATTTATCGATGGTGGAGACAGTTGCCGTACCACTGAGCGCGCGAACCCCACGCCGAATGGTAAATCCGCAGCTGCGCACGCAGGCCGCGACAGATGTTCTCTTTCCCAAAGTTACCGGTGAGCAAGGTAAGTTCAATTTAGAGACGCTACCACATCTGCCGGAAAATGCGTCCAAATTTCCACATGAATACCACACACCCACGTCACGGTTCCCCGTCACCCCTCGAGAATCCGCCTGTACCGATGACTGGTTGACCTACACGGCCAAGTACCTTGATAAGGACCTCACTGTGCGTCAAGAGCCAACACCACTCTACAATGTCAACAAGCTATGGCCGATGCAGCAAGTCCCTGGGAAACTGGACCAGACCCCATTCGAGGAAGACCAGACATGGTTTATGCACCCTATTCCGGTGCAGCAGATGGAGCAGCATCACCCCGAGAAGGACCTACAGGATTTGCCATTTGTCAATCACGAGCAGTTCCCACGCTCAATTGAGTGGACTGCACCATAATATTCCAGTGATCGTACATAGCAAGAGAAAGGAGAGGAAAGGAGCGTGTAGAATGAATGTGTGTATCTATCAAGGAGGGGGGGGGGGGGGGGTAGCGAGAAGTTGTACCAAAAAATAGAGTTTTTCCCCATGTTTGCCCTTTTAGTTGCTAAAAAGTAAATATTTAGCAAATGAATTCGTATTCCTATAAAGTTATCATTTCTGGTGTATCGAATCCTTGTTTAACGTGTTTCGTTTTAGTTGTTCAGATTTTAAGACGAAACACAAGATTCAAAGGTCTTGGATTGTTATTTCTGTTTTTTTTTTCCCCATCCTTTTACAGGACTTACTTCCCTCCACCCTTTTTTTGGTGTTATCTTTGTGTTTCTTAAGGAAATAAGCTACTTTACATATCGTTTTAGAGGATAACACACAGTTTTTATACATATTTTTCTACTCTAAGGTAAACCCTGAGGGAAGGTTCACTAGATAGCGATGTCAGCCGAAGCCGCGCACATTCTGAAAAAGAAGGAGGCCATTTTATCTTTAGAAAAGTTCTTGGACCGAAAAATTGTAACCATTTTAGATGGACAGGAAGAGGTGCATGGGATCCTCAAAGGATTTGATAACAACATTAATTTAGTGCTTGCGGATGCGGAGCTATGGAGTAAAAATCACATTTCCCGAAAAATAGGGGCATGTGTGATGCGAGGGGGTCATATTGCTTCGATATCTTCAGGTGATATGGTCATTTTGGCATCATCACCATTTTAGCAAGGGTCATTCATTTGGCCCCTTTTTTGCTGTAATACCACGACTTTTTAAAAATTACCTCAAACCGTATCTGCAGGAAAGTGTGGGTAGCTACTTCACGTTGAATAAAAACTGACTTTTTCTCTTTTGGTATTGATATTCGGTAAGTCAATTCCATTCAGCATTTTACCTCACCTTTTATTTTTCTAAAGGATATTCCCCTATTTTCCGTCTTTCCTTCCTTCTTTCCTCCCCTCTTCCTCTTTAAAAAAAAAAAAAAAAGCTTCAGATTTGTTTTGCTTCTTTTTTTTGCAATCTTTACCCTTGTGTGCCTGTGTAACCTGTTATACGACACTTCTATGGAAACACGCAAAAATCAGTACTAGGAACAGACTCACACTCAAATTTCGCTTGACATTTTCTCAGGATGAACTTGGATCACATTGGAAAATATCGACTCGGCCCCAAAATAGGAAGTGGAAATTTTTCGTCTGTTCGGAAAGCGACTGACCCATCTGGCGGTGTTTGCGCTGTTAAAATAATCGACAAGGGTCTTATCAAGGCAGAGTCAATGGAGGAACAGATGCTACGTGAAATAGCTGTGATGCGAAAGTTAAGACATCGGAACATAATGATGCTGCAGGATGTTTTGGAAACGCATCATAATTACTTTCTTGTCTTAGAGCACGTTTCCGGTGGCGAGTTGTTTGATAGGATTGTCGCCGCGAAGCGCTTCGATGAGCCGACTGCTCGGAAATACTTTCAACAGCTCATCGCTGGGATGTACTACTGCCATTCCTACGGCTTTGCGCACCGCGATCTAAAGCCGGAGAACCTCTTGCTCGGTGAGAATGACACCTTGAAGATCTCCGACTTTGGGCTGAGCAATATGCAGCAGGATGTCTTACTGCAGACTGTGTGTGGTACCCCCAACTACGTGGCCCCCGAGGTGCTTATGGAACGTGGCTATAATGGTTTATCGGCTGACATCTGGAGCTGCGGTGTCATTTTGTACGTCATGTTGGCGGGTAGGCTGCCTTTCGAAAGCAAAAATATGAAGGTATTGATGGCAAAGATTGAGCATGGGGAGTACCTGATTCCAAAATATTTATCACGAGCTTGCGTGGATCTGATTCAGCGAATACTAGTAGTAGATCCCAGGAAACGGCTATCGATGGATGGAATTATTAAGCACCCCTGGTTTCAGGTTGGTTGGAATATTAAAATGATGTAATTGAAAGCATTTTTATTTACAGTTCGCTTTGATGTACAGCTATACAGTATTACTATAAGTTTTACGTAATATACTTACACAAGGAAATCAATCTTAATTTTCTTTTAATTCATTATTTTTAGTCTATTATATGAAAATATACATATATAGTTTTCCCCATCATATTGTAAATATATATATATATATAGTAAATTTTATGTAAACGCTACCTTTTCTTTGTATCCAGTTTTTTACATGCCCAGAAAAGTTAAAAGGCGTGCTTGATCCAAGTTTTCTTTTCTTACTTGCATTTTAATAAAGAAGTTTTCTTGATTTTGTGGCATTTGCCCTTTTTCGTGGTTCTCTAAAAATTACTTTTTCGGCGAGTCTGTCTTATTTGAAGCGAATGTTCCAAAAAGCAGGAACCAATTTTGTAGTTTACACTTTATGGAATTGCACAATGTTCTGGGGTACCTTATTGTATTAAATGAGCATGTATATTTACCCTAGTCCATGAAACTTATTTGGTTCACGAGTTCTTGTCTTAAACATGATAATTAGTGTCAATTAGCACCTCGGGAGGGACAATGTGAAAGATCAAATCTGTTGAAATCCCATAATTACTATTTTACCATTTTATAGATTATTCGAAAAGAAGGGGAATATGACCTTCAAAAAAAATGGAATAATAACTGTCAGAGGACTTAATGGGGATGATGCGCTATGCTGTACTTTCAAAAGGATCACCACCAATGTTACCTATTGCCATCCATGTAAGTGGATACACCATGCTTTGAATCTAGAAAATCCGCTTCTCGTTGAGAAGGGTTTCCTGAATGATCACTAACTTGGCTCAAGTAGCTACCAACAAGCCGTCTTTTTCGTTTTGCTAAGACTTTTTCTGATATTTTATACCATGTGTCACTGTAAATAGTGAGGGTGTTTTAGTAGTCATTGCGATGGGTTTGCGACAATTCCCCAAACTGCGGTGACATTTCACCTGTAATCCTGAACTGTGGGTTATCTTTTAAAAATAAGCACGAGACCATATTTCACGATATTGTTGAATTGGAGAGCTATTGTTTTGGAGCTATCCTTACAAGGTGGTGCAAAGGATTGGATACCTTTTCTGCTTGTTGTCAATTTCAACAATTGCCTCATAGTTACGAAATTTTTTCTGAGTCACTATTCTATGATAAATTGAAATCTATAAATAAGCACAAAAAAGTCGAATGGGTTTAACAACATCGTATCCACATTGTTATATTGGATATTTAGTTTTGCTGTTTATAGTTGTTGTTTTTCACTTGGTAATCACAGTTTTACTTTTAGAGGCCAAAAGTAGGACAGTCTAAATTGCAATAAAAATTTTCGTACAATTGACAGCATACTTTCTTCTCCTTTTTTGCGTGTATAAATACATATGTACCTATATATATATATATATATATATATTTATTTATGAGTGTGTGCATGTGTTTGTATTAATATTTTTACATATTTTAAACTTTTGTGAGTGAATTCATAGTACTCTCTCAATTATTTTAAACCCTTGGAGCTGTTTCCTTTCGAAAAGGTCATGGTTTTGTTCTTGAATCATCTAGTCAAGACTTTTTTTTATTAGCCTATTTTTTTATTCTTTTCTTTTCTTTTAAAAAGCGTTTAGGGGACAGCATACGTGTTAGTTGTTGAAATGGAGGATGTGTACGTGGGCGAATACAAAATTGGTAGTTTGCTTGGAAGCGGGAATTTTTCGAAGGTACGAAAGGCGACGGATAGTCAAGGTCGCTTATGGGCTATAAAAATCATCAACAAGTCCCGCTTAAAAATGGAAAACATGGAGGATCAGATGCTTCGCGAAGTGGCTATTATGCGAAACATGCGGCACCGGAATGTTCTCAAACTAAAGGATGTTCTTCAATCAAACAACCATTACTTCATTGTTCTAGAGCACGTTTCCGGTGGCGAGTTGTTTGATAGGATTGTCGCCGCGAAGCGCTTCGATGAGCCGACTGCTCGGAAATACTTTCAACAGCTCATCGCTGGGATGTACTACTGCCATTCCTACGGCTTTGCGCACCGCGATCTAAAGCCGGAGAACCTCTTGCTCGGTGAGAATGACACCTTGAAGATCTCCGACTTTGGGCTGAGCAATATGCAGCAGGATGTCTTACTGCAGACCGTGTGTGGTACCCCCAACTACGTGGCCCCCGAGGTGCTTATGGAACGTGGCTATAATGGTTTATCGGCTGACATCTGGAGCTGCGGTGTCATTTTGTACGTCATGTTGGCGGGTAGGCTGCCTTTCGAAAGCAAAAATATGAACTCACTATTGGCAAAGATTGAGCATGGGGAGTACCAGGTAATTAAGCACATTTCTAATGAGGCGCGGGATTTAATTGCGCTTATGATGACGGTAGATCCCCGAAAGCGCATTTGTATTGAGGATGTCATAAAGCACCCCTGGTTTCAGGTTGGTTGGGATCCCCAGTGCCTGGAGGGCCAGGACGACTAGCGCACACGATAAAAAGTAAGTATTCTAAGAGGCAGGCAATACTATTTCTTATAATTTGATTATTGTTCTACTGGATATTGCTGAAACCTATTCTTTTATTAATACAAATAGCGGGGCGCATAAGTTTCGATGATTGTTATTTTTTTCTGCTTTTTATTCATTATTAGGGATGCCTTCCAAGTGTATTCCTACGGAAACCTATGTATCGATGCAACAGATGGAGAGAAGCATATTTTCATAGTTTACAGATTTTTATATTGTAGGTTATTGAAGGAGGGTGCTGTAACATTTTTTTAACATTTTTTTGTTCACAAATTGAGTTTATATTCTGTTACTTCTCGAAAGAGAGCACTTGTTTAGGTAACATTTATGTGCTTTTACGCATAGTACAATTATATACATATATTCTTGCGCCAAATTCCAACAATTACTTTTTGGCCCACAACTCTTGCATTTTACCCCTTTTGACTATAGTCTGACGAATGGTTCGAGTTATTTTCACAAACTTAATCTACTTACCTTCTCTGTTTGCGTGGGGTTTGTCTCCTTTGCACTTGATCCTTTATATATCGCTTTGCCCTTCCAACAAGCCGAAATCTGAAATCACTTTAGGTTCGTATAAGGTATTAGAGAAGACAATAGGAAGGTGTTTATTAATGCGCCTCACTATATACCATGAGCTGCAAATTTGAGTCAAAGTCTCTTTTAAATTGAATTTTGCCTTTCCAAATCGAGTGGACGTCTTACGCGGTATTTATTCTTGTCTTTTGTATTTCGGGAGTGCGGAGCTAGGACGATACTTTTGTGAATAGTTCAGGGGATATCCTCATGCTTAGAGGGGTTTGGTGTAAGATTATTCATCTGCGTCCCTCCTTTACAACCTGGTGATCATTTCCCTCAATCGCTGGCCAGGCGGGTGTGCAGAGCCCACTGGACGTGACAGGCCTTGAAGCCACTGGCAAGCGCACCACAACACATGCGTCTGCAAGACCTACATATGGATTGCCATAGGATGACAGCTGCAGGCTGCAGGACAAGAGAGAGAGACCCGCACTCATTCTATGCTCAACCGATTAGGCGTAATAAAAAAGGGTCTGTCTTACCTCCTCTACACGATTCAGTATTTCCGAGTTGAGGAGGGAAAGGGAGAGGAGGCGATTAAGTGTGTGCGGTATTTTTTTTTTTAAATAGTCTAAGCTACGAGATCATTCTCGTAGCGGCACGCCGGATATGTTTTCCTGTTCCACTACAGAACTTTGTGTGGTCATCTTCGTTATGGGTGATTAGATCAATGACGTCCTTTGCTATTCCGTGGTCTGCCTGCGACAATAGCCGGTTATCAGATGCCGTTTCGTGGATATTTATCCAAGTTCGACTTTTTGGAAAAGGCTATCGAAAATGTCGATCTTAATACAGAGAACGTAGTCATTCTGATAGATTCCGACACGATTTTCACAGGTTCGGACACTCACTCATACCTTGACCAGTTCATCGCAGAATCATCCGAGATTCCAGGTAAGCTGGACGCGCTGGCCGTGCCATAGTACCGTTGCTATTAAGCGCGAAGGATTGTTGCCGGCGGCAAATGTATTCGAAGATGGTTCTGGCTTCGATGCCGGTTTTGACGTCGTCTATGAAAAGTGGCAAAGATATGCCGCTGTACACGTAGAGCACCAACTCGTTATTTTAATTATCACCACAACAACTCTACCTGAACGTGGGTTCTGCAATTGTCTGTGCGCGGGTGTTCAGGGAGTTTTTACAGAAGGCTGCCAATTTAACAAAAAATACAACCTACAAAGTATGGCGCTGCATCTGGATCGCATAACGCGCGTGGTGGAGCGTCCGTTTTCTCGATGTCATTGAATGAGCAACAGACATTGCGGTCCCCCTACAGTGTGCGTGCGGGGTTCCTCGCGTTGGACTACGCGAATGAGCCTGCGATTTATGGTCCATGTTTGTTTTACATTTAGCTGAGATGCACGATGAGCCCTGGGCGAGGTACCTGCCGGCGGATGGTTCCACAAACCCTCACGCAGACATGATAACAGATCTACGGAGTATGAGTCGCTTTGTGAACGACTTTTATGAGCGAGCGTACACCGCGCACGGTGTGGGAATTAACACACAGCTAGCGGTGCCCAAGTGGTTTGGCGGGAGAAGGACACACGATATGACCCACATCCGCCTCACACCGCCACTCTTTGCGCTCAAACTTCGGACCATCGATACAGTCAACAACACAACACGTCATACGTTCCCAGTGATTTTGCACGCACAAGGTCGTGTTCCAGGCTATACGAAGCTAAAGCACATGGAGGAATTCTCCGTGGGTGCGGGGTGGTTCATACCGATGGTGCAGAACCCAGGGGTCAAAAAAGAAGCTATGGAGTACTTGACATCCGCGCTGTTGTTTCTGGGGGCGCACAGCTACATCATTCGAGATTCCTACCACGCGAAATGTGGCTTCCCATTTGAGGGAGTTATACAAAGGGCGAGTAAAATTTGACAGCCTTCTGCTCCAAACATATATACACCAAGGCATCACTCATGTGCCGTCTAGCTCAAGAAAGTTGAGAGAAACAATTTGGAAAACTTTGCACTGTACGGAATAGCTTTCTGGGCAGATTTCTATAAAGGGTTATTTATACAAGACGAGCTAGATTCGAGACCACTCTTTTTATTATTATCTGCACTTGAATATAAAATTTCATAAGAGTATTGGAACGGTGTTTTTTTCGTTCTTTCCTATAACGTTGCATCACCCTTTAAGCAGAGTACCGCATCTGCATTTCAAATTCCAATGAGTGGGCATCTTATGGATAACATATAAAATAGTAAAATTACTTGGAATGCGAAACATTAATAAAAATGTACTTTTGATTTTTTTCTATGAGGTGTAGATGGGTTTATAGATTTGTTAATTATATCTGTAACTTAATTCGCATTGTTGTTCTCTTTATTATCATTGGGTTAAGCCCTTCTTTCGAGTGAGTCATGCAAATCTCATGGAGGCTGTTGCTTAAATAAACACCTGCTCAAAGCACACTTTTTCAGGTTATTAACCATTCCATGGAACACAGTTTGTAGAGTGATATTCAGCATAGGCTGCTGAAAATAACTTAGCCATAATACACCAGCGTAGCGTACGCGCCGTCTGCGTTCTTTTCGTTTTAGCTTTCCAATATGTGCCTTTTTCCGTTCTTACAAATGAACAGGCTCAGGATAAGCTATTTTAAATATTTAATTTGAACAGTGGTGGGGGAAATACATATAAGGCACCTTAAATCAGATATTGAATTACATCTATTCCACCGCGAACAAGAAGTAGAAAAAGGGTTAAAGGAATTAAGAACCATTTTCCAGAAGCAGCATTCTTGAAGGTTGCTTTTACTTTCATCATACACCTTTTTTCTGGATGGGGTCAAATTTATATCCTCTAACAATCTTGTTAGTCTGGGGCCAATGCGGATCAACCACTTTATTATGTACTTCTTTATATTTTTAGAAGCATTCAAGCATTTTTTATCCCTCCAATTTGCTTCTTTTAGGTGTATGCTACAAGATACTATTTTATTAGAAGTAAAGGAATTCATTTCGTTAAATGAGGTGTGTGTGCTTCGTCCGCTTTTGAGCCTCTGCGACGCGGCGAAGTTAGTATGCCACGTAATGACACTGGCATCGCACTAGGCCACCTGCTTGCGTTCCCTGTTCCTGAATCCCTCACACAGTACCGTGAGCCCCGTTAGGCGTGATTCCCTGCTCTTTTTGCAAGCGGAGGGACATGCAAAGGGCATGTGCCGTCTAACACCGTCCGTGAGCAGCCTGCAGCAAGGGAAGGACGTGAGGGGGAGGCGTCAGAAAGGAGGTGGGGATGGGATGCAGGGTATGAAGCGGGAGACCGGAACTAGAACGGGTTCTGGTTATAACGCCTGTTCTAGAAATCAAGGTGAAGTTATGGCACACTGGAACGGTGATGATAGCCCTTTTTCGTGGTGCGAGGCACCTTTTAAAGAAAATAGCCTTTTAATGGATCCAAAAGGTCTCTTCCATTTTCTTGTGCATTTTAGAATTAACAGGTTGAGAAGAAAGGGAAATTTCAGACATTTCGCAAATAGTTTCTTTTTCTTTTTCAACGATCCGTACATCTACACACTTTTCTTTTAATGAAGTCTAAATTGAACCCGGAGGTATTCGGCGGGCTTAGCGAACTGGATGAGTGTGTTAAGCAAGGCCTCCTAAAGGAGGAGACGGCAGATACGCTTAAGCGAGACTTTCTGGCTAAGTGGCTTTCGCTGGAATCGAAGAACGAGTCTTCTGTTCAGAATGGCTTACCTTTTGGAACCCAAAAGCTTGCCTTACTGGAGGACAAGCACTGTTTTCAACCGTGGAGGACAGATGCGCGACATGCACTTTGCTTTTGGAAGGAGATTATCGATTCAGCAAGCCCAGAGAAGAGGGAAAAAACCCTGGAGGAACAAAGAAACTGTTTCATGGATAAAGCACGAGACGGTCGTATCACCCCCACAGAGTCTTTGGTTCTGCACCATCTTTTGTTCGGCACCGATGAGCCCCTCACCAAATTGGTGGTGACTTGCCACCTTCTCCTTATGGACGACAAACGGGAGCAGACCCTTTTGCACAACTGGGTGGTACACAGTAAGCTACCCCTTTTGGAGCAAGGTAACAGGGGCGACTATATTGCCAACCTTTCCATACCACTCTTCCCGGCCCACATGACAGGGTTAAACAATAAGATATTCAGTCGTTTGACGCAAGCCTTGGAAGGTGGTGGGACCGATGTGCCAACGGAGGATTTCTTAAAGCTTGAGCAGGACATGCGGACTATGAGTCCGGGAGACATTAACAACAATAACAAGCTTCCTGTCACCGACAACAAACTGCAGCTGGCAGCCTCCGAGTTTGAGGTGTTGAGGGCAGAGATGGAGAAATTCCAGAGTGAGATGGCTCAACAACTGAATCAGATGCAGCAGTACTTGATGCAAACACAGCTGCCTCAGGCCCCCATACCGCAGCCTCTTATTCAACCGACGGCCGAAGGACCAAGCGATACACGGGCGGTCACAAGTTCGCCTCCCTCCACTAAGCAGCTGGCATGCCGTAACCTAAGTCGGGATGATGAACAGGAAGCCAACTCTCCCTGCCCATACACACTTGATCAGGAGCAGATACCAGAACTACCATCTTATTTAGATGACTCGTTTAACTATGAAGTCGGACAGGTAGATCCGTCAGGCATTGCAGATAAGATTGAGGGTGACATTCAAAAGATGCCATTTGATGCTTCAGGAAAATTCAGAAAAGAGCAGCTAGTAAGAGATATATGCTTTGGTAAGCAAACGTCGGTGAAGCTCAAGAAGATGGCAGTGTGTGCGTGCCTCTTCCTCCATAAGTATCCATATCTAAGGGAGGAGAGCTATTGCAGAGATCTGAGGCATGATTTTGACAATGGATTCAACGAAACGATGGAGCAGCCCGATAAAAACGATTCCATTCAGGATGTAATGCTTCTGGTGTATACTGCAAAGGCCCAATGGTGGAAGACCAATCATCACACTGGGAAATCGAGGGCTAAAGCTTCGGGATATATGGAAAAATGCATGAGAAGTTTGGGCCTTGATCCTCAAACCCCCGATGAAGTGCGTGTTGTACATATGGTCACACATTGGTTTAACACAAAGGTGATTCTCTCTGCAGCCGGTGTGCATCCTATAAATGGATTGCCAGACGACATTGATTTGACAGTATTACCCCCAATTAATAAGGACATTGTTGTGCGTATGAGGTCAAATCCTGCAGGGACTGCAAAGCAAGTTATCGTCACTGGCATTCTGAAAGAGCTTTGCAGTACTGAATATATGAGATGCGTAGATCCTGAATTCGCAACGATGATTACAAATCTTATTGATTGGGAGGAAAACGCAAAGAAGCAATGGGCTCGGTATCATTTTGGAGCAAAATATCTGACAGGGCAGGAAAGGCTGGTACCTCCTGAGATTAACCAGAAGCTTTTAGACATGGCCAAAGCTTACCTTCAGGTGTGCTTAAACAATATCTCATACACCAAGGCTTTGAACATGAAGGTGATAAATGCTAACCCGGATGCTTTGGCTGCGATGCAATCGTTAAAGGAAAAACTTGTCGAAGGTAAAGTAGACCCCAAAGATAAAATTGAAGATAATGTGGTGTGGAAGGCAGTCAAGGATGCTTGCAGAGCCAAATAGCTACACCCATATGTGTTTACACCTGTAAACTCAAAGACAAATGCTTTATTTTTTTATTATACGTATTTATTTTTTTCCATGAACTAAATCTGTAGTGATCTGTTCCCTGCCATGGATGTTTTTTTTTGCATTATTCGTAATACTAGTAGAGCTTATAATTATTTTTGATAAACAAGTTGATATGCTTATAAATCCCATATTTTGATATACTTCTAGATCCAATTCCGTCAATGCTGCACGCGATTCTCCCTATAGGCGGGAAGCATTGACAATAGGTTAACCAGTGGTGAAAAGGTAAGCCATCTAGAAGAAATACGGGAGGTGCTTATTGGACCTCGTATAAAATTAACTTATCCGATTCTTTTCAAGTTTTCAGTGATTGGTACAGACTCGTACTTCTTTACGACATCATCGCAATTGTTTGTCAGTATTAACCAGACATTGTATGGTACCACAAATCTTTTCCATCTAAACGCATTTACTGATGCAATAACACTCAGGAAAAAATCCTCACAGAAGGATATCTTTTTCTTTTCCTAACCCTGGTAAATGATTCAATTCTTAAAATAAAACACTTGCACCTACCAGTAGCGCTGGGTCACGAACTAGCAGGGCCCGACCGCGGATTTCTCACTACTTTATACTACACTCTTTCCTCTCTCTTTCTCTTTCTCTTCTTCTTTTTCGTTTTCCTTCGCTCAGCTGGAGGCCCCCAGACGAGGGCCCCAAGTTGTTTAGTGGGCACCTCTTTACCGCGAAGCACACGGCCACGTGGAGCCACGGACGGTGCAGCAGCAGCTCGCCCGACTGGCGCCCGACGGGCTCCCGAACGCGTCGCGTGTCGCCCTCGTGACGGACCACTTCCCGATTGTCCCCGCGCAGCGCAAGCCGAACGGGTAGGACGGCATCGGCGGTGGGTACTCGGTGAGCAAGCGGTATGAGTCCCCATGGGATCTGTGGCACGCGCAGTGCCTCGATGTGGTCTTCTTTTACTTGCGCGGGCGGCGGAACTCTGCGTATGCGTTCTCGCGCCACTTTATGGCCGAGCGCTGCGATGCCAGTGTGCAGGTCGCGAGTGCGGACGACATGGGACACCTTGGTCTCCGGAGCGCGTTCTCGCGCCTGTGCGACCCCCCCTTCTCCTCATGCAGCCTGGGGCGCGTGTTCGCACTCCTCTCTCCCTCGATGGATAGGACACGGAATGCGTGGAAACTGTGGTGCATGGTGTCTGCGTCTGTAGCATATTGGATTCCAACACCGGGTGAGGCACTAAGCCGTGTTGCAGAAGATGAATGCATGTGAAGATCGTGATGGGGACATGGGACAGCGATATTTCGAAGCCGTTCCTTGTTTCCTCTTGATTGTGTGAACATGCACACGCAGGGAGTGATGAATGGCGGCCAGGTGTGGGGAAGGAAGTGAACCCACCGCATCGTGGATGTGGAGCCGGCCCGCATGCTTAGAGTTTGTGTTTGTGTTCGTATTCGTGTTCTTGTTCGTGTTCTTGTTCGTGTTCGTGTTCGTGTTCGTGTTCGGGTTCGGGTTCGGGTTAGGGTTAGGGTTAGGGTTAGGGTTAGGGTTCTTGTTCTTGTTC
>MJCC01000031.1:379-28947 GCA_001766655.1 Phytomonas francai
ATATAATAAGAGAAAAGGGGTGAGGTTCCAATAAAAGTAGCATCGAACTATTCCTTTTGGGTGAATAATATACGAGTGCATAAGCACGGTGGAGATCCTTCCTGTCAGGCCATCCACCTACCCACCCCTTCTCAAAAAGAAGACTATGGGACTAAACAGTGGCGGGAAAAATTAATAATAGAGCAATGACTATTTATTGCTATCCGTTATAAAGCGCGTGTGATGTACAGTTTCGCTCATTCTTCCTTGTTTTCCGAATAAATCATGGTGGTAAAGGGGTTCTCAAAATACACGGTCGCCACGTAATACACGATCGCGACCCACGCCGTCAACAACACGCCCACCTCGCTCTTGTATAAAAAGGCGGTGCCGAGAAAGTTAAGGGTGGATCCAAGATACATGGGGCTTTCAAAATGGCTAAAAGGAAAAGCCGTAACGCGTTTCTTCATCCGGATTCCAAAATAATCCCCGAGATAGGTGCCGGTAATCCCCAAACGCCAAAAGGAGCTCACAACGAGCGTATTTCCAAGAATAAGGAGGAGCACCCCTAACACCTGCACCAAAGTTTGCAAAATAGGCGATAGAGCTCCCAAAGATGCCGAAATCATGGGAATCCAAAGGCCCGGATTGCGTTGGACCGCTACCTTGAAGGCGAAATCGCGTAGAAGAGAGGCAAAAAAAATCCCGCCTGCTAACAGATAGACGCCACGTTTCTTTCCCTTGACAACCTTTTCAATGGTGTGATGACGATACTCATTCCGCGCAATGATATTCCAGAGGAGGGGCGGCCCCGCAATCGCGATAACCCCTATGAAGATTGAATTGTAGTCCGGTCCGGCTAACGATGCCATCCTGTCAAAGCCTGGTTGGGTTATACGGTTTGTGAAATGGGTCTAAAACACAAGATTTATAGTAAGCAAGGGGGATAGAGGAAAATGAAAGACGATTCCAAAAAAAAAAAGCCGCAAACTTTTATTTATTTATAGCCATTTCACTTATACATTTTAAAAATTTAATTAGACTAGAGACACACGCAATATGCGTGAATTGTGCATGATATAATACATCTATTAGTATGTGAAAAACTGTTTGTTATTAAGAGATCCATTTTTACTGGAGAGAGGTAGGGGGTGTGTGGGGAGTGGGGGGGNGGGGGGGGCATATGTAGGTATTTTTTATACAACATATTTGACATATTTAACATTGACAATGCTTAGAGGTTTCTGTTATTCAACGAACCGGTTCACTTTTTTTCTTTCTATAAGCTATGCCGTGGAAACGACGGCTGGAGTAATCAAGACGTTAGAACCGGGGATACGAAACCCGATAGATCCGAAGCAACTATTCCACTTACAAAGACTCTTAAAGGGGAAATTTGCCTTAAGCAAAAATTAATATATCCCTTTTTGTTATGTACTTAGAAACAGGTCAGAGTGGCACTCTCACCAAAGCTTATACTTTTGGTAAGATGGATGAATTAATAATGAAATTAAGATATCATACATTATCTCTCCCCCCCCCCCTCCCACACACACACACACACACACACACACATATACACATATATACACATACATATACCCAAGGTCCTTTCCTCGCGTGAAAGACTCGCTCTACGGAATAAAGCACGCAAGGGAGTCCGCGATATAATCCGGGAGGAGGTCGTCGCGATGATCCCGCTTTGCCTGTTCGACATCGCGCAGGCCCTCGGCCCCGGTCAGCACCAGCATCGTCTGGCACCCCGCGGCGTTCCCGAAGGCGACGTCCGTCGTCAGGCGATCCCCGACCATCAAACACCGCTCCCGCGCGTTTTCGATGCCCTCGTTCGCGAAGAGGGCGGCCGCGAGGTCGAGTTGAGGTTTCCCACAAATCGCGTCGGGCTCGCGGCCGGCGGCCGTCGCGACCGCGCGCACGAGGCAGCCATCGCCGGGCGCGAGCACCCGCCGGCCGCCCACCGGCACCTGCGGGTCCACGTTCGTCGGGATGAACCACGCCTTTGGCGGCGCCGTGCGCGAAAAGCCGTCGGAAAAGTCGTCGGAAAAGGTGTCCGAAAACCCGCCGTCCTCGCGCGGCGGGCCGCGCAGGATCATCGCCGCGTACGCGAGCTTGAGCATGTTGAAGTGAAAGTCGAGCCCGACGACGACCGCGACCGCGTTGAGCTCCGCGAGCGAGATCCGGCGGTCGTTCGCGGTGCCCGCCTGCACGACCTCCGCCGCGGCCGCGCCTTTTTTCCCCCAAAGGCGGATCGGCTCCAAAGGCGCGGGCAGCACCCGCCGCCCCCACGCCGCCGCGACCGCCGCGCCGTCGAAGCCGCCGACCCGCGCGGGCTCGTCGAGCTCGCGGCCGTACGCGGCGAAGCCCGGCGCGAGGACCCCGCGCAGCTCCTCGTGCAGCCCCGCGGCCCCGATCACGAAAAGATTCCCGCGGACGAGCCGGCGGCCGTCCTCGGAGGAAGCCCCGAGGAGGTCGCGGACCCTCAAGGCCGCCGCGTAGGCGCTGTTGTAAATCGCCCCCTCCGCGACCCCGCGGATGCCGTGCGCCGCGAAGGCCTCCCGGATCTGCCGCCGCGAGTGCGAGGAGTTGTTCGAGACGAAGCGGACGGCCTTTCCCTTAAAGCGGAGGTACTGCAGAGCCTCCGGGACCCGCGGGATCGTCTCGTGGCCGGAGGAGACGACCCCGTCGATGTCGAGGAGGATGAAGTCCAGCGGCGTCTCCAGCAGCTTCGCCGCAAGCTCCTTATCCATTCGCGTCGGCATGGCGAAAAAACTAAAAGGAAAATAGAAAAGGCCCCGCGTTAAAGAACAGCGTGCTTGATAAACGTGAGTATACTGGAAGGAATTAGTAAATCGAAATCGTAAAAAGGAGTAAAAAGTTTGAGCTGCTATCCACACACACATAAAAGAAGCGGTGGGGCCACAAATCGTGTAGGTGTTGTTATTTTTGTAAGTGCGTACAGACTAGCCTATATTTCTCTTGTTTGTTTCGTTTCACAAGCAGATTCCATGCGTACGATTTAGCAGATCCCCCAAGAGGGTGTGGGTGGGTCAAAGCGTGTGAGGATCCGCCAAAGTATTTAGAACCCTTCGTCGGTTGGACCACTATTTCATCTTTTGTTCTTGCGTCTTTATACATTTGTTAGAATATGCCCAAACGAGGCGCTATTGCCGTGCTCCTCGCAAGCACGCGCCATCAGTACGGGGTGATCCCGCAACGCGTGAATATGCACCTGAAACGGGGGGTTCATCAGGAAATTTCCACACTCGCGGTAGTATTTTTCCGAAGAAAGCAACACTCCGCGCGCGAGCTGCAGATCGCTCCCCCAGGCCACAGTCGCACAGAAGCGCGATATTATTTTCTCTATCGATGGTCAAAATCCTCCACGACTAAAGAATTTCTCGCACTGCGGTCAAAGAGGGGTAAACCCCTCCATCGCAGCTAGAATCTGCACCAAGGTACGCGCGATAAGAGCCTGCGGCTTGACCGCACCCCCAAAGGAGTTCCATGCCGCCGCCATCCACGCCGCGCCCTCCTGAGGCTGTAAAAGCAGCCGCCCACCGTCCGCACGAGGAGGCTCTATAGCAGCGCTCAGCCCACGCCGCATCGCATACCGCACACTGGCAGAGCGAAATATATCCGGCTGGCGGCCGAACTAACGACCCCCATCGCGCTCGTTGAGGAGGATGGGCGCATTGTTGGTATTCCCTGAAGACCCACTTTCGGCTGCGAGGTGCTGGCGTAGCGTGAGGTACTTACGCAAGGACCCAATTAGCTCGTTCCCGATGTCCCGGAAGACGGAATTTGCGACATCGCCGCAGACTTCAGAGGGGCTGTTCCGTGAAATGGCCTTGGTATTATTCCCAACTGGGTCATTTTCTCCCCCAGATTTCCACAAAACATACTCCACAGCGTGCAGGGCGGACGTCACCAGCAAGGCAATACGCGTGTTTCCACACCTGCTTGCATTTTCACGTAGCTGCGGCGCACGACTGCCGGGATGAGCGATAGCGGTGGAAGTGCCCATGTGTTGGATTTGACTTTCCAAAGAGGTCTTCACCGGAAGCAGCAGCCCATCACACAGCTCCCTGAGCTCGTGCAGAATTGCCTCCGAATTGGATTCATAATTTTCTTTCGGGATACTATCTTTACACTGCAGTAGACGCTGGAAGTCGTTCCAGAGATTATGGAAGAACTGGACTAGCGTATCGAGCGTCCACTGATAAAGAATCATCTTTTCCGAGTATGGTGCTCTCCCCACAGTACCAGGGGTCGCGGAAACGACCAAACGCTTTGAAAGCATTACGCGCAGCGCATTCAGCTCCGAACCTGTCGACAGGCGAAGTTTTTCTTCTTCTTCTTCGGTTTCATCGGTGGCGGCGTTCAAACTTGGTAAGAAGACCAACGCTACGGCGAGTGAGTAGAGCAACCCCAGCGCCTTCATGAGGCTGTGGTAGAGTGCTGGCTCGTTGATGGTAAGCAGATCGCTAAAAAACATGGTTAGCAGGAGGATATCCGCTAGATTCAGTTTCTACTTTACAGGGCATCGGGATTTGCTCTCTATTTGAACTTGCCGCAGGGCGTAGCCGAGAAAAGAGGTGATTGCTCGCATGATAGCTTGCTTGTAGATATCATGGTACGCTGCCTGATAGCCTAAGCTGTAGGCGTCAATAAGTCGAAAGAGTTGCTCTTTTGCCTCCTCAATATCCACAAAGCGGCTCCAGGAGTCCTCGAGCTCCGAAAATGGAAGCTCTGAAACACTCGACGCCTGGGCAGCGCTGGCAAAAAAAGGTCCATTGCACAAGATACCTTCTCTTTAGTATTATGATCCCTTAGTATTTTAAGAAGCAAGGTTCATCTCTTGAAGCATACTCTTTGCACATCAGAAATGGTGAAGAGGGTACAAATGCGTGCAAAGTAGTTGTACCAGCATCGTGAAACACGGAAGAACCTACGTGGGATTCGAATTCACACCATAAAAATATTCACCTATTTATTATCAACTATCTATCCACATAGATAGATACATGCATGGCTATGTAAGGGAATATATGGTTAATTTCATGTCAAATGTTTAGCTCTTTTAGGCCTGCATGGAACAGCAATAAATAAACTTAGAAATAAAAAGTCTCACGCGAACTCATTTCAGTATGATTACAAAAAAACGATTTAGTAAAGCCTTTTTTTTTTTTAATAATACTGCGTCCTCATCTTGAACATTGTATGTACTCTCATCTAACATTTTTTTTTTGGCATAAAATACGCATATCTTTATGGAAGCATTTTGTTTGCTCGCAAATGGGCAAACAGATTTCACGTAATTAAAATTTTAAGAGCACTAAAGGAGGGATTTTCTAAGAAGCTAGAAATAATGATGATGATGGGAATAACGATCTTGATAGTCGAAGCAAAAAAAAAAAAAGATGCCCTATGGAACTATTTACCACACTGGAAAGTATGGCATTCATTCGCTCTCGTTGTTGGTTTTACCCACACTCGTCCCTCAGGCATCATGGGAATCGGAATTGTGGAGAACATAGAGTAACTGCAAGCCTTCACCCCATCACGGGTTTCCCTAGATGAAGACATAAAACCCCATTGTCAATGCATTTTATTTCCTTCTTTAGAAAAGAGATCAATATTGGAGAAACCTACCCACGTCTCATTCGTCCAATTAGTTAGGTTTCACTAATTAAATAATAATAGTAATGATAATAGCAGTCACAATTATAATACTCTATACAGCCCTAAAATGCTCTTACGGGTTGCACTACCGATCCTTTCCGTTCATATCCCTATGCAACCTCTTTCCAACCAACATTCCCTTGGAGTAGCGATCCCTATATCGATACACACACACATAGGCCCCGCCACCAGGTCCTTTATCATTCCTCTCTCCCATTTCCTTTCTTGATGACGCTGCCTATCCAGAGGTCGTCCCCCCCCCCCCCCCCTGTTTGTTTGTTACCCTGTGACGACGTGTTGCAGGATGGTCTGCGGGGCCGTCGCGGCCCCCACGTTCCCCTCCGGGAAGTCGAAGAGCCCCTGTGTCACGTCAAACCAGCGCTCGCAGCGGCGCAGCCAGTCGTCGCCGTGGTAGGGCACCTTCGTGAGCTCGGGCAGCCCCATCGCGTGCTCGACCCCCATCTCCGGCAGGGGGCTGCGCGGGGGCGGGGGCAGGCGGTGGGTGATGTCCCATTTGCTCGCGTAGTGGTACCACAGCGCGGCGCGCGCGCGGCGGGCCGCGGCCGGCACCCGCGGCGGCGGCGGCGGGGGGAAGTAGTTCGCGTGGAAGTGGAGGAGGTTGCTCAGGATCTCGCTCTCGCTCTTCACGCGGCCCTGGGAGCCGGCCGGGCTGTCCGGCAGCCCGCGCTCCCCGCCCGGGGGGGGGACGGCGGCGTACGCGGTGGGCAGCGGCCACGGCGCCGGCGGGGCGCGCGGCGGGAGGCCGGCGGGCGCGCCCGACGGGAGCTCAAACGCGTCGTGGCCGTTTCGGGAGGCCTCCGCGTAGAGCCCAATGGGGCCCACGGCCCCCCCCCCCACGCGGGCGGCGCTGAAGGGCCCCATCGCCGGGCCGTCCTGTAGGGCGTACCCCGGGGCAGGCAGCTCCGAGGGCGGCGGCGGCGGGCTGTTCGACTGCACGTTCCAGTCCTCTTGGGGCTGCTTTGGGGGGATAGTACGCGGGGTGGATAGCGGCGGGTCGAGCTGGAGCTGTCGGGTGGGGTAGAAGCTACCACCCGCGGAGTCGGCGCGGATGCTGCTGGCGGTGTAGTTCCCACTGCGCTTGGTGTGGAAAACCGTGGTGTTGAGGGTATAGCCGGAGGGGGGGGCGGATGCCACGATATCGCCCGGCGGCAGGGGCTCCTGGCTCGGGTTCGGATAGTTCCGGTGAGGCTCAGGGCAGCCGTAGGAGTCCGTCTGCGCGCCCTCGAAGAGCGGCTGCCCCTCCCGGATGTAGTCCAGCAGGGAGTGCACCGAGAGCGGGAGCCCCGCCGAGGCGATGATGCGCTGCGCGACGTCCTTATCCTTCAGCGTAGGCGGCGGGGAGAACATGGGGCCGCGGGTATGGCTCACCGCGGTCATCGTCGTATCCGGGCTCGCACATCCAGAATGCTCGTCCGCGTCCGGGTGAAGCTTCTCCTGCGCTGCAGAAAAAATCGGCTGCGCGGCGTAGGGCTTGTGCATCGTAGTGACTATGGCAGCGGAGCCATCCCCGTCCTGTAGGGGGTCGGCCCGGCCGTGGCCATGAAGATGGAGCGGCTTAAGGTTGAAAGCATTCACATTCGTCGAGAACGGCGTCCGCGGGGAGCGCCGTAGCGTGGACTCGAGCACATCGTCAGACGCAAACGACCGCAGCGCCGAGGCGGAGACCGACGAGGCAGTGTACTCCTGCCTCAGCTTGGCTGGCGCCTCGGCGCTCGTCGCCAGGGCGGTGGAGATGCCCAAGTCCTCCTCGCCCCTTCCAGGCAAATAGGACCCCGTGGGCGAAATGCAGGAGTCCTCACGCTCGCCGAGGCCCATAAGTGGCGTATTTGTGCTCGTCGCGTGCCTGCTGACAGTGTCCTCCCAGATTGTGCTGCCGGGGGCCACCCACGGGGTGAGGTAGACGATGTGTGAGGGGGTGCGCACCATGCCCGGCAGGAGGCTATCCTCCCGCTCGAGGCCCGAGACGGGGACTGTATCGATGCCCGGCGGCCGCTGTACGCGCTCGACATGCATGGGGGAGCTCACAGCGCTGAAAGACAGAATCAGGTGAAGAGGCGAGAGGAGAAAAGGGAAAGCTTAGTCCGTCTCGGTGTATGTGGAAAAGCGTAGGAGGAGAAAGAAAAGAGGGTTTATTTATATTAGAAAAAGAGCGGCACTCACCCTGTGCGCTTATTTTCCCTCTTCTTTCACTTTGTGCCTTTTGATGGACTCAATTTGATTTCCCCCCTCGTTAGAATGTATCTACGTAGGCAGATTTTACAGTAGAAAATTATACTCCTATCGAATTGTACAGTTTAAACGGGAAATAATTTGTTTGCAAGGAAAATTAAGCGAAAGAACCCGAAGAAATATAAAGCTTCAAAAGCTGCGCAGGACCTTTCGATTCGTATTAATGTATATAGAAGGAAAAAAAAGGCCTAAGGGAAAGGAAAGGGAAAAGAAAAGAAAGAGTTTGTAGTTTTCCTCTGAAAGCATAGTTCCTCATGCGTAACTTTCAGAGATAAAAGGGTACAAGTAAAAAATAAGTGAAAATAGACTACAATAGCAGGAAAAAATGAATGAAAATGTATCTAAACAATATAATTATTTTACAGATGTAAAGTATCATCGGATCGGTCTCATCGTCCCTTATCTTTTTTTTTTTTAATGATCGGGTGCTTTATTCCAACGCATAGTTTGAAAACTGTGCCCTTAAAATGACCTACCCTTTGTTCCTCCAACTTACTCTTGTTTTTGGTTTGCCAGACGACCGAGGCGCCGCCGCGACGACTACCATCACTATCTCATTGACTTGATGCCGAATACGACCGGTCATTCACACACCTGGAGTGGAGAAGCCACACCACGGGTAAATTTACTGACGTCTGACATCGTTTGAGCAGTTCTGGATTTTATCAAGTGCATGGGTTTATTGAAAGGCCCGCTCGCCAACGTTGTGAGTGGTAACGCACATATCGCCTTCAGCAGCATCACACGTGCAAACCACATGGTACATAAAAAAAAAAAAAAAAAATGACGTAAAATACATTCATTATCCTTCCCTAAGGAGAGATAACATTGTTTTCATCCAGTGGGGCCGAAGGCAGTGTTAGGATTTGATTATGAAAACGCCCTAGACACTGCCTTACAAAGATAGGGGTTGCCTCTGGAAGATAGACTCTGATCCGACCCTTCCTCGTCCGGAGGCCCGCGGCTAAAATCCAGCTCCACAGCAAGAAAGATCGTTTCATAGCGCGAGTGATAATGTTAGACGATGACCACCACTAAAACCGATCCGATATTACGCTACATTGCCTGACCGAAGATAGGGGCCAAGACGTTTGCAGAGAGGACGGACTCCAGCAAGAAAAGGTTCTAATCCAATTTGCTATAACCTTACTGATTGTTCCTTGCGATTTGCCAGTGGAAATTTATGTGTTTAGGGGGTACGAAGAAGACGAGCCTTGCAATGGAGACCCCCGTGGGTGCGTCCTTTATCGCAGTCGCCTATGTACCATCTCCAAAAGACATCTATTGTGGTGCGCAAGAGAAGATGGGAAACGACCTGATATCACTAAATAAGGCAAACAATAAAAGCAAATAATTGAACCAACCTAAATGGGTTGTCTGCTGTGTAAATAATTCCAGACATAATGAAGGATGGGTATGAGCCTGACTCAAGCGTAATCGCAAATGTCCCGTCACAAGCAAAAGACGGATTGTGAAGAATCCATGTGGTTCGGAAAATGGGCTACTGAAACGCACAACAAAGTGAAATAGTTTCTTCTAATATTTACCCTTCTCAAAAGACAGTTAAAGCAAGAGGGAAAAAATAAGGAGAGATAAAACAAAATGAACAAAAAGTATTAAAGATGCCACGGAGGGAATTATTTTCCTACAATGCAACGAAAATGTCCCGAAAGGGTTACCATAAAGCATATCCCTCTCGTATACATATAAAAAAAATCACACACATTCAAGATTAAGACACTCTATATGATCTCAGTTTTTACATTAGGAATCACTAGCTCATTTCTTCTCATTGTTATAAGTATTTATTATTATATGAAGTGGGGAGTAAAAAAACATCCTCTTTACATAGAACACTTCCATAAAGATATAATACCGAAGATAGATAATTTTTCTCAACCCTTACACACAACTCATTTGAATAAATAGTGAAACAATTCAATATTTTTTTTTGATTTATTTTGGCATTGCCGTCGTTTAATAAAGCTGTTGCTGATTTCATAAGAAACAGCATACGCAAGTGTGTACACTCAAAGAGTGTTGAAAAGAGGCTGGTATTAATTCCAGTAAAATGCGCCTCTTTCCGTTAACTTATTATTAATACGCATAATTATATTCAACGTAACGAATGCGCTTAAAACTGAATAGAGCCTCCTATAGTTTCTGTTTCTCAATCTTGTATTAAGCGACCTGCGGACACAAAAGACACTACATAAAAAAGAAACCCATATTATGTACGTTATTTTATGCAGCAAGTGCATTGAAAAAATAATATACTGATGAATTAAATGAAAACCCCTCCTTGCTGATGCTCTTTAGACCCGCACGTGCCTCTAGATTAATAGCAGCTTCCCTCGCACCTCGAATCACCGTCACCCACTTCGTCTAGTTGGATCGTGGTGTGGGAGATGCCAAAGCGATGAAGGCAGAGCTCCTTAGCTTTGCTCAAAACATCGCCATTAGCTTCTTCATCTTCTACAACGAGGTGTGCTGAGAGCGAAACATTCTCAGCAGACAGCGACCACACGTGCAAGTCGTGCACGCTGCAAACGCCTTCAATATTAAGCAGTGCGGCTTTGAGGGCATCGTAGTCGATCCCACTCGGGGTGCTTTCCATGAGAATGTTGATGAGATCAAACAGCAGCGCCAAGGTCATTTTGAGGGTCACGATGGAGAAAAAGATCGAGGAGATGGGATCGGCGAGGTTGTGAAGGGTGTACTTGTACGAGGAGACCCCGTAGGTGTACTTGTTAGCCACGTAAATATACAACCCGGCGAGGATCACCCCCACGGACTGCACACAGTCGCCCAGGGCATGAAGCAGAGCGGCGTTGAGGGCGAATCCAATCTTCTGCTTCTTCGCACCCTCACTCGTCCCGTGTTCATGGCCGTGATCGTGTTCATGGGAATGATCGTGTTCATGGGAATGATCGTGTTCATGGCCGTGATCGTGTTCATGGGGGTGGCCGCGATGAAGATCTTCCCCTCCGTGGGAATGGCCGTGAGATAGCCCGCCGTGGCTATGCCCGTGGGTGCCGCCAATGTACAAGATGAGCGCGCAGACCACGTTCACGACAAGCCCCATGAACCCAACAGTGATCATCAACGGCGATTTGATCTCCTTGCAAATACGAATGTCGTTCAAGTTCACCTCGGCGCCACTCTTTTGCAGAGCCGCGAACTGTCCTGGGACCATGGAGCACATGACGATATCGTAGATTCGATTAAGCGCCTCGCTGAGAATCCAAATCACGAGCGCCCAGATCGAGATGACAGAGATCAGCGTCCCGATGACCTCCGCGCGGCTCCAGCCGTAGTTGTATTTCCCGCAGGCGACCTGCCCGGCCGCGAAGAGGGCGCCGATGCTCAGCGCGTACGCACCCACGTCGGTGAAGAGGTGGACGGCGTCTGTGATCAACGCGAGGGAGTGCGCGATCACGCCAAAGGTGAACTCGACGACCATAAAAACAAAGCAGAAAACGAGCGCCCCGAGCAGCACCCGCTTTTCCTTATCACGGCGTTTCTGCACGGCATCGATGGCGGAGGCAATGGCAAATTCTTCTTTTACTCTGATATCAACAGGCTCAACAGTGTTGTAGCCCTTATGTTGGATACGATCGCCATCCAAAAGACTTTTAGTTTCGGAGGGCATGATTTCAAAAGAAAAAAAAAAGGTACACACAACTAATAGTTACTTTATATTTTAGAAGTTTAATGCTAGAAGCACTTTTGGTTTTTATTACTCTTTGTGGGGGGTAACAAAAACTTAACAGCTTATTATAAAAAGAATGATATGCCTATCTATCTATCTATCTATCAATCTACATATATATATATATATATATATATATATATATATGATTGAACACAAATATAGATAAGTGAAAAGCCTTTCCTATTTAAAAAAGAGGTATAAGATTCAATAATAGCATATGAATAGGAGTGGGACGTGCGAAGCTTTACATTTTTTTGCACATTCAATGAATTATGTCTCATTATTATAAGCTACTCCACACACATACAAAAAAAAAGTCATCATGCGAGAATTTTGAAAAAGTTGATAAAACACGTATTTTATTTAAGCCCCTGGCATCTTGTAAACAGTATGAAGAAATAATAACTAGGATATATCGCTGATCGTTGAGTCATAAACAATAATGGTAAATAATTTCTCCCTACCGAAGAAATAAAGAGGATGAAATACGGTGTATAATGAAAAACTTGATCACCGGGGTGGTGATGCTGTATCGGGGAAAATATTTGCTTAGTAGTGTATCTCACACATCTTCCCCATTTATATATTTTCTTGTTATTTTGTGCCCTAAAAATTCGAATCAAATTTATCTACGTTTGCGTTGCAGTAAACTGTTTCGGCGTTTCGGCTTAATAGGAACGAACTCGCCTGGTTCAGGCTCAAACAGGGATTCTGCGGGGCCCCCCGAATCAACACTTCTGCTTTTCGAGCATCTATTCTCAAAAACAGAGCAAACAGCATGCGGCAAATTGTTATCACCACTGCCCATAGAATTGTGACTATGCATCTCAGAGCTGCTGCTACTACCACGCCTCTCATCCCTGGAAAAATTGCCTTGCTTAACCTCCTCACAAAATAAATCAATAAAATTAGGCGTCTTTGAAAGGTTTGGTAAATCAACTTCAAAGTATTCGAGATCAGTATTATATATAGAACTCTGACTAACTACCTCAGATTTGTTGTGATGACGGCTAGCATCATCCCAAGAACCTGGAGATTTGATTTCTTTCTCATCTATCGGCAGAAACAGGGGAGCTGCTAGAGAGACTGTTGCGTAGATATCATAGAACATGCGTCCTCCTTTGTCCAAGACTAGGGATCCCTGGATGGGGCTCGTAGGTGAAGATGCTCCAGCCTGCACGTCTTCCCGTACCTCAAACCAGTCAACACTTTCCCTCGCCGATTTTAAATAATAGGTCCCCCGAGCTGCCCCGTCGCGCACCTCGGCGCCTTCGTGAACGAGGTCTGAATTGCAAGATTGCACGATAGAGCTTGGCTTTTGTGAATCATACAGTTTCTGCCAGGATGTGTCATCCATCAAGTCCCTCACATTATTCACTGAAGAGTTTCGGGATCGTCTCTGTAACCGTTCCGTACTCCGCATTCTAGTGTAATCCTCTAAATTCATGTCAACACATTTAACATGCTGTTTGAGTTTGCGCAGAACCGCTAGGAAGTTTCTTTGCCGTTTCCAAACATCATCGCGATAATCTCCCAAGACACATTCGTGCGTGGAGGGACAGGGCTTCTTTGTATCCCTCTCGAGACACTTCCTATGAAAGGGGACAAATGGAAGGAAGGTGAAGGTTACCGAGAGCGTCGGCTCGCCCAATACATCCCCACCGGTATTTGCTTTGAAGCGAATGAAAGGGTATCCAGGCGGATTCCCCTTTGAGGATGGTTCGTGAGCCGTACTCGCGCTGGCGTTCGCCGTCTCCACTGAATTCATAGGATACGAGGGGTGCTGCAATGAAAAAATCGCAGATACGTCGTCGAGCTTCAGATGATATTTCAACCTACCAAAAGAGTCATAAAACAAGAGATAGTACTCAGAGATGCAGAGAAAGATATCGGTAAAACAAACCTTGTCCCACTTGTTGAATTCGTTGTGTTCTCTCGGCGTCCGCTCAGTGCAAGCCTCCTCGCCGGCCTTTTCGTCTGAGTGGATGCTGATGGTGTCGAGGGCATGCTGTTTGGAAGCGAGTGTCGCGAAGCTGTAGGGAGTGAAGCTGCGGCGCATTTCTTCACTGGCCTTGGGTTTGCCAGGGTTGGAAGTATGGGAATTGTTGTAATGGGACGAGCTCTTTTTTGTGCTCGCCTTTCCGAAGCGGTGGGGGGGGAAAGCAGAATGGATGCTCGATGCCTTATTAAAGACAGCGCGTGAATTTTCTCCAGTAGGGCGCTTTGCCATCTCCGATGTCTGCGAGCGAACTCGCGTCACGTTGACGTCAGATCCCTTTCGAATCTCATCGCATTTTTCCTTCGGCCTTCCTCGACGGAAAGTGGAGGACTGAGGTAATCGGTCTTTAGCGTAATAGCATTCAATACGAAGAAAACCACGCTCAAAGCCATAAAAGGCGCACTTCGCAAGGGGCATAAAGCTTTGCCAGAGATAGAGTGGGGAAGCTGAATAATACAGGGAGTGGTTGTGATCCCACCGAGGGCGCAGGTAATACTCCCATTGCCGACTTGGTTTCATCAAAGAAATCGCTACCTCGTCTGCTTTTGACGTCGTGGTCCGGCCATCGGTCGGAGAGTCGATCTCATAGACGCTCTGGTGTTCGGTTGTTTTTTGTACGAACGCGGTCGCGGCCTCTTTCACGCTCGGATGCATGCCGGGGTCCGTAGCCATTGGTGGCACCGCCGCCGTGAAGACGTACCATTTTAGAAACCTGAGCATGTCCCTCTGCCGGTGAAAGCGCAGACGCACCCATACACGCCTCTCCAGCGTGGAGGATTTCGTCCCTCCAAGCGTTTTGCTGAGATGGGTAGGGGTACCAGTAGCTGGCTGAGCCACTACTAGGCCGGAGCGCCAAGCCCTCGACTGCCAGCGCAAAAAACCTTTAGCTTTCGGTATGCTTCGGTGTAATAGATTCAATAACCCATAAAACGGATTCTTTAATAGAGTTCCAAAGCACGGCGAGCCATTGCAGTAGCGGTTGAGACGTAGATCGAATCTTTTGACCCAGAGATCAAACGGCACCGTGGCGCACACGTCTACCTCCAGGAGCTCTTTGCACGTTCTCAGAAGATCAGTGTTGCCTCCCTGAGATCTTTTGGGACCCCCTACGGACGGGGAAAAGCCCTGGGGGAATGTGCTTTGGGGTGAATTTCCTAAACGGCGCCATGACGCTTCTTGATCCTTGCTGTTCTGGCGGCGGGACTGCTGCGGACGACTTCCTAAACCCACATCGTTATTGCGATCAGAGAAACTTAGCATACCTAACGTTTCGATATGCTGGTTTTCTCGATGCGGTATGACATTAGAAGGATAGGTCATGAGCTCCGCGCTAACAGGGTTCAATCGAAGCACCTCGCGTAGCTCCTTCGACAGGGGAGTGAAAGCCGCCCGTGGTGCGACCCATTCGAGGTACAACGTACTAACGTGCAAACCGGAAGCAAACTTATTAAGATTGCTATGGATTTTTTTTAAGGCCTTTTTTTGAGAATACCCGAGGTCGCTTTTTTGTTGTTTAGAGCGGTGTTTAGCCACCTTAGGTGATATCAGGGCTCTTCTGGAAGTGGGAGACGTTTTAAAACCTCGGGCCGCGGGCGCCGGGGTCACTAAAACACACTGCCCCTTTCCTTTCTCTTTTAAGTTTGTACCATAAATTCTTGGTACAGTGAAAAGCTTTAACTGGGTGGAAGCTGCCTCTTTTTTAAAATTACGGGAAACTAGACCTTGAATGTGAACATCCTGCCAGTCACCAAGGTCACTCCTTTTTTTGGAACCTTTTGATATAGATAGAACACGCAATTGTGCTGATACAGGCATGACACCTAAGGGCTTCGCCGAAGGGATTGTTGTTATATCATAATGATAAAAAAGAAGGGAAGAAATAATAGATGATGTCCTGCGAAAGACATGAGTATCCTTAAATATATTTGCACAGAAAAAGTCTGATTCTCAATTTTAGGAAAATATTGGAAAAGAAGCACGGCATAACAAGCACAAAATGTGCAGTTGCATTAATGGGTGTCGTTCCCAAGTCAGAGGTAGATTCTCAAAACAAGAGGCCTGGAGTGACGCTTTCTCCTACAACAACCCTTAGCCAATGCTCTGTACTGTGTGATACTATGTGGTTGTATGGACCTTCGTCAATTGTGATCACTACGGAGGGAGATCCTCTCTGTCAGCAATATCACGACACATACAACTTCAGGAATGGTCTAATTGAAGAAAACGGCTAAATGAATGCAATAAGCAATCCTTTTTTTTTTGGTTCGTTCATATAGAGAATTATAATCAAGAGAATATAAATAATTATGATGTTAATTTCACCGCGGTATATACCGGCCATCCTTGCGTGGTGCCGCGGATTAGTAACCTGATGAGGGTGAAGCTAAGTGCCCGCAAGTCACCCGTCCTCGCGGACGGTGACTCCCATTTTTAGATGCTAATACTGGTAGGGTATTCGACAGAGCCTTTGATCAGGCTACCCGAGCTGAGTTTCAGACTCAGACTGAACACTGTTAGCGCTTATCTTACCCAAATACTCGCTTGCCGAGTTCTCTGGTTTTACCAGACATCACTTATGCGCTTTGGTGAAATTTGGGCCGTACGCACGATAAGAATGGAAAAAAAAATGTTAATTTCAGTTTGAGACACAATAAACAGAGATGTCTTTGGAAGTATAAATATTTATTTATTCCATGTAAATATAATCCCACATGTGTATAACAGTGGCTCAGCGAATGCGAAAATACGTCAAAACACTGAGTCATGTGGAAATCTATAAGAAGTGCAGTTTATTCTGACTATAACAGATAATACTATGAGTAGGAAAAATAAATAATAGGCGAACTATAAATAAGAACAAACAATTGCTTTACTATCGGGTAATAAAAATAGAAAAGTAGCCGTTCCATAGCATCCAGTAAAATATATAATTATGTATAAATAAATCTTGTTTCCGTTTTTTACACATTTTTTAAAAATATTACCTGCTCAAAAATATACCTTGCCATTTTGTTCCCCCCCCCCCCAAAAAAAAAGGAATAAAGCACATGACGTTATTATTAGTATGATTCCTACGTCGATTTTTGAGTCTTGATACTGCTTATAATTAAAAACCACAATAGAAAGATCGGCCTTGCTTCTTTAAACATCTAATTGGAAAGATAACCCCCCACAGATTATGAGAAACTTAGCATTGCTTCTACTTCCTGGGGACCGCATTGTTTACCACCGCCATCACGGCCCGAAAACCATCCGTCTGGGGCTCGATGTGCTGTAGGTTTTGCTCCAAGTTGATGGGGACGGGGCCAGGCAGCAGCAGGAGGGTGGCCCACGCCGAGTCCGTCCCCACAGCAGGGAAGTCCAGAGGCAAGGCCACCTCCGGCGGGCTTCTCGCGTGACGCAGCCCCAAGCCCAGCCCCCTCCCCCCTATCCTGGGTGTGACGGAGACCCTTTGAAAGGGGAGAACCTGATCTTGAAACTAACCTTGAGCCTGAGTGTGACCTTGAGCCTGAGTGTGACCTTGAGCCTGAGTGTGTGACCCCCCCCCCCCCCCCGTCCCATACGGGCTGGGGGGCACAAACTGCACCAGCTGAGGGGGAGGGACCTTCTCCTCCCCAGGGGCGTGGGGCCGAGGCTCGGCAGCTCACACCGGGTCGCTCTTGTCTTGCATGTTTGAGAATCTTGATCTATTCTTGTAAATTAAGCGTAAAGAGGTATCTCTTAGACATTTTTGCCATCATATATGTATATGGTATGCGTTCTGAACACGCTGTTTTTTATTTAGGAGATTTTAATAGAGATGCTTGTCTTCTTTTTCGCGAAAAGTATGGTCCTTTCGCTGCCATAAAAACAACTCAGCCGGTAAAAAGTCCTTGATGCTTTCCCCTTTTGTTTTTGTATAGCGGAGGCGCTTGAGCATGTTTTTATGAGTGCCTATCGGAAAATATTACTTTTATGAATGCTCTTTTGTAACACCACCACATTCCTATACATAAAAGAGAAAGAGGAAAATGAATTTATCGCTCACAAGATCATTGACAAAGGCTTTTACTTTTTTCACTTTCCCGGTATCCTTTCCTTCTTATCATTTCACTCAAACGGTGTCTAAAAGGACACCATAAAAGAAGAATAAACTCTTCCTTATATAAGCACTAACAAGACTTTTCTACTTTTCTGCAATAGTTTTTGCATATTTCGACAGCTTACCTCTACCCACACTCCCCCTCCCCTGCCCTTCTTCCCCCCTTTTTTTTTGTGATTAACAAGCCATGAAATCATTAACTACACTCGGAAGTTCAATTTCAAGCCCATCATAGTTCTCTTGCAGCGTAATTTGGCATGACATACGAGATTCTTCCCTAGGTTCTGGCACCCTATCAATAAGATCCAACTCCCTTTCTGAGGGCGGCAGGAGCTTCTTCAGCCACGCCTCCCCTACATAAACATGACAGGTCGAGCACTGCAAGCAGCCATCACAGGTGCCGTCCATGGGTAGCCCAGCGACATCCCGCACAGCCTCCATTAACGATATTCCTACAGGAGATTCAAAGTCATGGATCGCCCCATTTAAATCCTTGGCAATAACCTTTACCTTTCCAGGGGTGCTGTAAAGGCGCCGGTGTAGGAAACTCGCTAAATGGTCTTTTCCCTGCCTGGCGGTGTATAAAAGTCTATACATACTGGTGAAATTTAACTAAAAGTGTAAGCAGTGGATAGTTGACCTTTCTGTTATTGTTGTTGTACAGATTCATGAGTAGGGAGATTTTGAGAGTTACATGGTCAAGAGAAAGGTTGGAAAATGAATTGCATTGTAAGAAGGGCACGTTTTACTACAGTCCTCAAATGGGAATTGTCTTGTAAGTGTTGAAAAATCTAAACCGCGCTCTTATGAGAAGATGCATTACTGTTCTTGTCACTCTATTAGAAAAAAAAAAGTTACACGCGCATCTGTATATGTGAATTCATTCGATGAATTGATGGTGTGGTTCCTTTAAAAAAAAAAAAAGTACCGTTTTAACTTGTAAATACGTTAGCAGGATAATGAAAACGATCCATAATAATGCTTCCTAAACTCCTCTTTAAATAGCACCACTACACATTTTATACGCATCAAGCCTATTGGCTTGAGGGTTCTAAAAGAAGCCTAAGACTTCTCATTTCAACCATTGCATATATATCACTTACAACATGTATTGACTCTTTTTTAGTTTAAGGCATCTCTTTACTTTTGATGTCTTTTTAGACATATATAATCAATGCAACCCTTCAGTGGTGGAAAACCACCGAAAAATAAATGGAATAAGCTCCAAGTCCAACGAGGGCAAAAGAGCAAGTGAGCAACTGGCAAAAAAATAATTAACACGCAATAAAGGACTTTCCCTAATTAATATCATTTTCCCATATATTTTTCCCTCCTACTTCCTGGCAAGCATTACGGAGTCTAGCCAGCACTAAGAGTAAAGAGCACATACACACAATACATATATTAATATTCATACTACGAAATTTCTCTTTGCCGACCTCAACCCACCCTTGGAAGGGATAGCAAACTATCCTCTGAAGATGTTAAGCAACTGGGCGTTCTTCAATTTTAAGTGTAAAAACGAATCTATCGCCCGTAACATACTCGTACCCGCACCAAATAATGAGAGTAATAATCCTAATAATACAAACCCAGTCACACCCCGAGAGGAGGTTATTTATTCCTCTTCTCCATAGCAAGGAGAGACTCATCAATGATTTCATTCACCGTCCGCGCCCCCCCGCCCCTGGCCGCGGGGTCTCTTCCGTCCTCCTCCCCCCCCTCCTTTGCCGTGAGGTATCGCGCCCCGGGCGTTAGATAGCTCGACCCCTCGCTCTCGAAGCTTCCGGTTTGGGACCTGCGACGGCCAGAGGAGTCTCCCGACCGCTCGAGATCGCGGTGGAGTTGCGGCGTCTCCAGCATCAGCCCCTCCCCCCCCTCCGTCGGACGTATCCGCTGGGCCCGTTCGAGCGGCATCCCGACGATCTCGTCCAGCCTCTCCCGCTCCTCCTCCAGCTGCCAGGCCAGGAAGGTGAGTTGCTCGCGGGTGAGGCTAATCTCCTGAGCGTTGCGCTCGTTGATCGGGATCGCGGCGTCCTGCGCGACCGCGCGGCGCGCGCGGAGCTCCTCCTGGACCTGCTCCCACACGTTCGCCAGCTGCTCCTTCGGCAGCGGGCAGCTCAGGGCGCCCTGAGCGAGAGCCCCCCCCCCTTCCCCCCCTCCCCTCGGCAACTGCCAGGGGGCCGCCACGTCCTCCTCGGCGCGGCGGCGGAAGTAGGCCGCGGCGGACGCATCCTCGACCTCCTCGATCCGAATCGCCCGGCGGACGCTGAGGGAGGCGAAGCAGACGTCGCCCATCACGCGCACGATGCGGCGGACGGCGCGGCGGGGGTCGAAGGCGGCGATGGCGCGCGGCCCGTAGGCGGGCGGCCGCGGGACGAACCCCACCGCGCGCGCCGGGGGGTCCGAGAGGAAGGCGACGAACGGCTCCCCGCCGCGCGCGGTCGCGCCGTGGTGGAGGGCGCGGAGGTGCTGCTGCCGCAGCCAGCCCTCGATGCCGCCGGTGTCGCGTATGAAGAGCACCATGTCGTGCGTCACGCAGAGGTAGACCCCCGCGGCCCCCCCCACCACGTCGCCGCGCGCGAAGACGTAGAAGACGGCCTTGTCGAGCGCCGCAAAGGTGTGCCAGACGAGCATCGGGATGTGCGCGAAGGAGACGCCGTTGCGCGGGTCGTAGGGCGGAAGCCCGCGGTAGGGCCGCACCATCAGCTTGTCATACCCCAGCACACTCTGCAGGACGAACCAGAAGCGGCGAAACTCGAGCTCGTCGCGGCAGCGTAGGGTGATTTTCTTCACCGGATAGCCCCCGTTGGGGGGGGTGACCGGGGATTTGAGCGTCTTGACCGTCGACGGCTCCGAGGCCGCGGCGGAACCTCGCGCGCGCTGCACCTCCCGCTCCATCTCATCGAATTGATCGCGTATCGCCTCGAATAGCTCGATCAGGTAGTCCGGATCCTTAATCAGCACCTCGCTATCGGCGGCGTAGAGGGTGTCGAGGGACGTGAGCCCGGCGGAAGGGCAAAGAAGAGGTCCAACAGGGGGAACCTCATCCTTCAGCAGTCGCCGCGCCTCACCAGTGATTTTGATTTGAAAAAAATCATTCTCCTCATGTGCGGGGTCGTGAATATCAAAGTGGTGCACGGTCGCGACGGGAACAATGCCAACGACTTTCATCTTGTGCACCCAGTGCGCTTTATGCCACGAGGAAAGCGAGCAAACTGCTGCCTCGGATCCTTCAGCTTCCCACGTCTGTCCTTCCACCGCCACGCCCCTTTGTGAGTTTACCACCTCCGATGCAGCAGCTAACGTCTGCGCATTACTGCTCCTATTTTTAGTGTTGGTGTTGCTATTTTCTGAAGGTATCCTCGAAGCGCTTTCACAGGGGTTAACATGCTGAGGTGGTGGACTAGGAGCGGCGGAGGACCGGATAGGTGCGGTATAATAAAGATAACGACGTCTGGTATCAAAGGCAACCTCTCGCAAATGCCATTCCCCCCAAAACGATCTATTTTTCTTCTCGGCGTATGTGTAGAACATTATGGCTAGTTGTTGTTGTTGTTTTTAAAAAGGGGAAGAGGTTTATGACAATGTATAGGTGAGGCTAAGGGCATCTGGGACGCAAAAAAGACGATGAGCACACGGCATACCTAATAGAAATATATTTTAAAAAAAGACGCTTCGAATAAGTAAAAAAAAACGCACTCTCAGGCTTCTAATGCACTCTTTCTTATTTCCTCACATCTTCCAAATCCACGCATATTGGTTTAAAAATGTCAGCACACATATGAGCCACGCAAGATTGTTTAATAGTTAGAAATAGCGCACCACCGCACCAAAAGTTTCTTTTTCCCATGCTATACCTTAAACGGTGCTTGTTTTTATATTTAAAACATTTACAAACATAAAGCTTTCTTTAAAAGTACACAGCTCACTGGACTTTTTCCTACTTTTGGATAACAAGAGTCTATCGTTTTAACGCTGTCCCGGTAATGGAAATCGGGACAAGGGATGCCTGCTGAAAAATACCACGCTCACCTCACCCCTCAGCTCAAAAGTATTACAGATTTTCTTCAGTAATTCAGGGAAAAAAGGAAAGGAAAAAATAGAAATAATCCTAATTCATTGATGAAAAGTAGCATCAAATGTATCGCTCTATAGAAAGAGAGATTCGGCGTAGAGAAACCCAAGATCGGAGAAAACGCTACATTTTACATCGGGTATCTAAAGCAAGAAATTTTGTAGAGTGGGAAAAAATTCACCCTGGAACTGGTAAGTAAAAACATGGTCAGCGCCACCGACAACACGACGTCGGTGCATCTACAAAGAAAAAAAAAAACCATCTCCCTGGAGGGAAAAAAAAAGAAGAGGAGGAGAGGGGGAGGAAGGGGAAGCGCACCCCCTTCTTCTTTTGGGGAGGGAACAAACGATTCCATCCAAGATCCCCCCTCTCCCCCCCTCACGTTTCGATGCTGTAGGACTCGTGGGCCTTGCCGGGCTTCGGCGTGGTGCCCCCTGTGCCGCGCCGCTTCCCGTGCGCCCGACACGCAGCGGCGTTGCCGCGCCTGTCCGTGGGGGCCTGCCCCTGCGCCTGTGTCAGCTGCTGCGCCTGCGCTTGCGTGAGCTGCTGCGCGCCGCCCCCCCCCATCGCCCGCATCGCGTCCATGCTGCAGGACATGAGCTGGTCGACGGTGAGCTCCGGGCACAGGACGGCCGGGACGGCGCCGGCGGCCATCGGCGTCTGGCTGAGCAGGATCGCGTGGCGGTCGACGACGAGCTCGCCCGGGGGGGGGGCGGTGCCGTTGGCCACCTCCTCCGACGTGATGTAGCGCGCGCCGGGGACGCCGTAGAGGAGGCTCCGCGCGAGCTCACCCGGGAGCGACGCGCTGCGCAGACTCCGCGGGCTGCTCCTGCGCCCGTCCTCGTCCTCGCTGTCATCGGCGGCGCGCGCGGGTGCGGGCGGGCCGAGGGGGGGGAGGTGCGGGGCCGCGGCTGGACGCGGCGGGCCTCGTGGTAGGGGATCCCGACAACGTCGTGCGCGGCCCCGCGCTCGCGCTCGAGCCGNCGTCCTCGTCCTCGCTGTCATCGGCGGCGCGCGCGAGGGCGCGGGCGCGGACGGGGGGGAGGTGCGGGGCCGCGGCTGGACGCGGCGGGCCTCGTGGTAGGGGATCCCGACAACGTCGTGCGCGGCCCCGCGCTCGCGCTCGAGCCGCCGCGCGAGGGCGTTGACCTGGTCCGGGGTGAGCGCGGTGTCGTTCGGGTTGTTGCCGTAGATCGGGATCGCGGACTGGCTGACGACGTTGTGGTCGCGCGAGGCGTAGATCGACTGGACATCGCGCCAGACGTTCGCGAGCTGCTCCTTCGGCATCGGGCAACTGAGGGCGCTCGCGGAGCCGGGCTCGGGGTCGAACCGCATCCGCCGCCCCGACGTCGCCTCGTGGTGCTCGATGTGCACGTAGACGGAGTTCGCGAACGACTCCTTGATGTCGATCACACGGCGGATCTCGAGCGAGGAGAAGCACATCTCGCGCACGACATGGCAGACCCGGAGCACCTCCAGCGCGGGGTTGAAGCGGCGGATCGCCAGCGCGCCGTAGACGGGGGCCTGCGGGATGAACACGATGTCGATCCCGCCCGGGTCCGAGATAAACGCGAAAAAGGGCGGCCGCGAGACGGTGTTGTAGTGAAACTCCCGCACGTCCTGCATCTTCAACCACCGCGGGATGTTCCCGGTATCGCGGAAGATCAAGATGGTGTCGTGCGTGATGCAGATGTAGGCGCCACGGAGGAAGAGCGTCGGCTGCCCGTCCAGCATCCGCCCGACAAGGTCGCCGCGGAGGAGTGTGTAGATCACAGCCTTGTCGAGCGACTTAAACGTATGCCAAACGCACATCGGGATCTGCGCGAAGATGATCCCGTTCCGAGGGTCGAATGGCGGCAACCCACGGTAGGGCCGCACTATCAGCTTATCATACCCCAGCACGCTCTGCACGACATAGCAGAACCGCCGGTATTCGTACTCGTCGCGCATGCGCAGGACAAGGCTTGTGTGGTTGCCTTTGAAGAAGGGCTCGCCCTTCGCGCGCGGGGACTGGATGGTCTGGATATGCGCAAAGCGCGGGTTGGGGGTCTGACCGGTCTGGAGCTGAAGCCGCTCCCGCTCGAGCCGCATGTTCGTGAACTGGTCCCGCAGGCTCTCGTAGAGCTCGCGTAAAAAGAAAGGATCACTGATGAATTCCTCGTTCGACATTTGACAACGCTCGGGCATGCCGGCGAGGCTCGCGGAGGGGCAGAGCAGGGGCCAGGGCGCGGGGGCCTCGCCGGGCTGCAGGTGCCGCACCTCGCCCTGGATCTCGACCTGGAAGAGGTCGTTCTCTTTGAGGTGGACGTCGTCAAGGTAAAACTCGTGCTCCTTCCCGATCTGGACGATGAAGTCGACCTTAATTTTCTTTCGCCAGCGGATCCCTTCGCAGAGGTTGGTGTGAGAGGGGGGCTCAGCGGGCGGCGGCGGCGGTGAGCCCCGGCGCGTGTTGTTGGGCGAGGCGGACGCTGACGCTGACGTCGGGGAGGCCTCAGAGGGGCCCACGCCGTTGGACTGCGCGATCTGGTTTTCCCGCAACGTGCCCGTCGAGTAGTATAAATAGCGCCGCATGGAGTCAAAGGCGATCTGGCGCATCTGCCAGCCATCGAAGAGCACGTTGCCCTGCTTCTCTGCGTATGTGTAGTACATGTTTAGACCCTTTTTTGAACCTACCTTATTGATTGCTTCGTCTAAAAAAGAATCTCTTACTTTTTCAGTGAGATATTGTATATATATATATATATGTATATGTACAAGTATTTGCCACAGCGGCTAGTTGTGACTTTACTAATACAAAGGAACAACAAACTTGTTTTGTATCCCCTTTTTTTTCGTAAGAGGATAAACACATATAATTTTTTTTTGTACAAAACGTTACTAAAAATGACGTCACTCTGCGTCCGAACCTTAGAATTGGGGAAGAAGTCAAATAATGTTAATATCTGAAATCGCATTTCTAGAGGCATTTAAATCGCCGTTTTAAATGCTAGCATCGATGCAGTCATTAAATCAACTAGTTTTGAACGCAGGATCACCCCTTTTTGCTCGTATACTTTTGATTAAATGGTAAAAGATTGAATTTAAAACGTTAGGTTGATATAAAAGAAACACGCTATGTATCTTTGGCATGCAGATGTAATTCACAGACGCAATAAAAAAATAATAAAAACAACCTGGGAGAGCGGTTTTGTAGTCAACGTCAGTGCCTTTTCTGAACATTACGCCACCCCCATTTCTCTCCCCCTTCGGTTACCATGTATGTGCTTGTGATGGGCATTTTCTCCATTAAGATTTTAAAAAATAAAATCTTCCAGAAGGCGAATGAAAGGTGCAAAGAATAAACTACCGTAAATATTGCAACCAACCAAAGAGCAATGAGACCGTTTTACAGAGACGTTTGAGACTAACTCGAATATAACGTCATATTGATGAGAGGAATTTGAGCGGCTCCATTGCTATTGTTTATCCTGGTGCTTTGCACACACATTCCGCTTGCAGTACAGTTTCGTTTTTTACTGTCCACCATCATGTTATTTTCACATCAACACGCGGCCTTCCCGATGGTTCTAATTTACCATGGCAACACAGCGCTGGCTAATTCTATGCAGAATATCCTTTCAAGAATCCCAGGTGTGAGCTTTTTGACGAAAAATGCTTTACGGCAACAGATGATCGCTCTTTATTCCCCTTGGAAGGGACTTAAGAAGAGCAAAAAAATAGAGCTATACTTTTTACCCTTCATCTACCAATTATAAAAAATGGGTGTCCCTCTCCCCCCCCCCCCCAAAAAAAAGGAAAAAATCCCACAAATTAACAGAAGATATGACATACCATCCTTTTTTAGGCTGACGATTATTTACTGTGGCCGTCAGTTGCAGCAGACAGAAAACAAAAATAGTTTCTGTTTACACTTTGATACTCTATCAAATTTTTAAAGGTACAGAATATCAGGGAAATGGGAAAAGTTGTGCCCTTGCTCAAAAAAATTTTAATGGGTTTAAAAATTCCCAACTGGAAGTAAATGTCTAAACGGAGCTATACATAAAAAAAAAATAACAGAGGAAGAACACCTCATAGACTTTGAGATATAATTTCAGCAACGGATTTCACCACTCCTCCAAAAAGGGGATAGGAGGAAATAAGCAGCATGAGAACGTCTTGCATTTTTTACATAATTGAACATAAGTTAAATTCAAGATTTCGCTTACGATTCTCAAGTTTTTTGATCGTTTCGTCGTGGGTATTCTGTCTTTGTATGGTACGTTTCGACCGCTTTAAAATGCGTGTGTAGGCGGATTCAAAAGGCACCTGCTGGATTTGCAGACGAATTTTGCCCTCAAAAAGGGGGCTTCCACTTCTGAGAGGGAGGTCAATTTCTATAATATCTTCAACTGTAGACTGCAAAAGTGCTGGCAAAAGAAGAAAATCCAAATCACCGTAGCCGACGGCCGCGTGCTCGTATAATAAAACGCGAATAGAATCGTACTTATGAACGAGAAACACCGCAGGCTCGCAGTTCTTATCCCAGAAAAGCTTTTCCGGGTTTCCTAGAAATGAGGATTTATACACCCCATTAAAAGAATTCAAGCCCTCGCTGAGAACCCAGGTTTCAAGATGGCAGCGAAAGCGATCCGGCATGCGCGGCGTGAGCAAAAGGACCTCCAAAAAACGCACCTCCACAGCAAACCTTACGTTCAATTGTTCCTGATTCTGCAGGAGCTGCCAGGCCGACGAGCAGTCCTCAAACACCGGAGCAGCCCTCCCGCCGGCAAGATCCACCATATCATGATCCCACTCAACAAAAGGATTGAACAGATCACCATTATTGGGATTTACTTCGTGTGGTGGTTCATTCTGCGGGGTTTGCGTTGCATCCAGAGCAAACCCTTCCCCTCGACGTAAAGGTAGGTTCCGGGGGATGCTCGATGCGCGGCCGCTTTTCTCGAAAAAATGCGCTGTCCACCGCAGGAAGGGGATGATTTCACCAAAAGAATTGCATGGATCCACCGGAATCGGCTGATGAATTGCGATGTAGGTAAAAACAGGAAACATATTAGGATTCTCAGCATCGACAGTAATGCCGCTGTTATCCTTATCGGCATGGTTTTCTTTCCTCGGAGTCCCGTCAGGGGGTTCTGACAGAACCGTTTTTCGCGATACACTGCCTGTTTTCACAAGCAATCCAAGCAACAATGTACGTGGAGGTTGCTTTTCTACATCATTGACATCACTTTTTTTATCATGATAGCCTTTATTGCCGTTGTTTGCTTTGTTAAGATTCCAGCGGTCGACTTCAAAAGAGTTCGGCTGGCGCCAGGTACGATTCTGAATCCGCAGATACGCATTGGGGACATCAAAAATCGTCTCCAACCCTCGTTTACCACGACAGCTTCGCACGTAGCTCGCCCCAATGAAGATGGTTTGCACGTTGCAAGGCACGAGAGGGACTTGAAGATCTATAAATTCCTCATCCCCGGCGGTATCGTTTCCACTTAACGCGTCTCCGGAATGGCGAGCGAGATTCGCCACTAAGGAATGCAGCTTTCCCTGCTTTGGATAGACATGGTCGACGTAGTGGTGGATTTCGTCAAACATCACGAGAAAGGCATCTAGATCGTGCTCGCCCTCCCAGCCCACGCCAAAACGCACATTCAAAAGAGGTTCGCTTAAAAGCTGGTGATTGTTCTTCCCTAAGGCGTAATTCGGGTGTTTCTGCAGTGCATCTAAACGGGAGTTTTTCGGAATATTCATGACATCTTGCATAAGAGGGAGCATGTCGACATAGGTATAGCCAAAGGTATGGATATTGAGTTCACGAAAATCCCAGCAATTAGAAAGAATCTCCGGCGCTAGGGGCGCCGCCTCGTCTTTATCGTTAATGAACTCCGGTGGTACGCGAAGAAACATCGCCACGAGGTTTGCCGTTGTCCTCCTAGAAGTGTTATCTAATTCGATAACGCCAACCCTCTTTCCGGTCGTTTCGTTCGTAATAATGAGCCTTGTATGCCGCAAATGACTCATATCCACTCCATTATAGCTGCTAACGGTGATAAAAATAACCCCTGCCTCTTTTGGAATCTTATCGAGAACAAACGTCAGCACCTCGTCAGGAAGCTCTCGCTTTACGGTGTAATGAACTAAGTTACCGTCCTCGTTAAAGGCCTCGCCACCTTGCACGTTCAAATGATCGATCTCTTCCTGTATATCATGCAATTCTTCTTCCGCGTATAATCGACTAAACAAATTCTCCATCGTGAGAGCAGCATTACGTTTGCCAGCGTGGTACCCGAAGAGTCCTTTACGGCGTTTTCTAGAAAGTTTGTCCACAGATATTCGATTCTCCTCCTCGCCGCCAATCCGACTATCTCCGCTAAGAAACATATATGGCAATAGATTGGGATTCACTTTATGCGTTTCGCTTAATTCTTTTTCATTGGTAGCCTCCGGGAAGAGGTGGTTGAAGAAGACGACGTCGAGGAATTGTCCTTCTCGTGAAAAGCAAACCGCGCTGAGATCGAGATCCACCGGGGCGGCGCCTACAAAGTCCCAGCAGAGGCCCACCGACAAAATAATCGAACTGGGCAACTGAAAGACCTTTTGGCGAAAATCCAAGAGCATGGCTCAGAACTATCTACCCACCTATCTAGCTATATACCCATACATACATAAAAGAGAGGAAGGAAACGTGTAGAAGTCGCAAGCACGGCGGATGGCTCAACACCCTAATTTTATTGTTACAGACTCGAAAAAGAAAAAGGGGGGGGGG